>MVAJ01000100.1:0-47623 GCA_014825545.1 Cystofilobasidium capitatum
AGGAGGGGAAGAAGGAGCATCTGATGGCATGACATCCCGCGCCTTTTATGGGAGGGGGCGGGTAGGCGTAGAGACAAAAGGAGGCTTGCCGCTTGAGAAGGCGGCTCGGGCAGAAGGCCCGCCTCACCGCACCAACTTACGGTTCAGCCTTGTTCAGTCTCGCGAATGGAGCGTTCGGCGCTACCCTGGTCGCTGTCTGCATGGCGTCATGAGATACAGCAGACGAGGACGACCTCGTTCGCGAGCGCGCGCGCACGGACCGTACTCGTTTGGGCAAGCGCCCGCCGTCCTCGTCCCTCTCTCTCAGTTCTTACACTTCCCGTAGGCCTTCTCCTCTCGACACGCTCTCAACACTTCTCTTGTAGAGAAGGAAGTGCAAGGGACTGGTTCGAAGTGGTTTGAGCGAGTGCAAGTCCGTCTTTTCGGTGTCAAATGTCTTTCGGAGACAGTTGGAGGGACGGAGCGCAAGGAGACGACTGTCGAGAAGAGACGAACGCCCAAACGCATCGACCGTCCCTCACTCAACCTCAAGACACCTCGGCAGCTCGTAGTCGCCCTCTCTCTTCAACCGTCGTAACTTAAACCAGAAAGAGCCGCCTCGGAAGTCCATGTCGTTCTTCCGCTCGCTCGTCGCTTCGACGTCCTCCTCCTCGTCCTCCGCCAGCGCTCGCAGCGTGGTCTCCCTCCGGACCCTAGCCACCGCTCCTCCTGCCTCCGAATCGGTCATCGCTGCCTTCCAGTTGCGCCCGCCCTTGGCCAAGTGGGAGCTCGGCGTGCCCCAGTTCGTCCAGGCCCAGCTCCCTCCGTCCATCCTCAACGCTGTCGACCAGCCTCGCTTCGTGCACCCGCCAAAAGCCCCGCTCGACACGCCCGCCAAGTTCATCGGCGCGCTGGGAAGGGGGCTGAAGAGGAAGCTCGACGGAAAGGTCAATTTGGAGACGATGCCTTGGAAGCACCTGATGCAGTGGACTCATGAGCAGTGGACGGAGAAGGGCGGGCTCGAGCACAAGGACGCCAAGTGAGTGCCTCTCCTCAGCTCATACAAGGGCCGTTGGAAGAGGCGCAGATAACTGACGCACTGTGCTTTGCGTTTCGCACAGGTATGTCATGTGGCTCGTGGGCGAGTTCAAGAAGGGTCGGGACCCGAGACGATTGGCCATGGAGCCCAAGAAGCCAAAGAAGTTCAGACAGTGCGTTCCCTCTCCTCCTTCGTTGCAGCCTGTACATGGTTTGCTTTGCGGTGACTGATCTGTATGTCTCTTTTGCGTCTGTGCTGTCAGGTGGGGACCTGCCGTCCAGGACGGCATCCGACTTAAGGACGCCCGGTTCAAGATGGACCTCACGCACGCCCGACAACCGTACGGTCTGCCAGGTTTCCCCTTCCGAGGGTCCAAGAGGGAGGATTGAGAGGTCGTCGGCGATGCCTAATGCACCTTTCATTTAACACTACTCTCCCTGCTCGACCGGTCGTCGAATGGGCCCTCTTCAAACAGAGCAGTCGACAGTTGCTCGCGTGAGAAGGGGCGGCTTGCGCCAGCGCGAGTACAGAGGATGTGGCACAGTGAAGGTAATGGCAGCGCTTGAGTCTCATCTCTTGCAGTGGTCGTCAGCGCGGCGTGAGGGGGGAGTTTCGCTAGATGCGCTTGAGTCTGCTCTGCTTGCGATACGTGCACTTCGAAAAGGAGAGAGGAAAAGTTGTGTACATCCTTCGCAAAACCTCCGATGCGCGCGAGCCCAGCTCGGGCCTTAGATATCGTCGATATCTGAGTCTCCGCCGAACTCAACGCCATCGCTCTCCTCGCCCTCGCCAAACGCGTCTGTCTCGTTGATCTTTGCCGTGTCGGGCAGCTCGCCGTACGACTTGAGGTTTCGGGCCTCGTCCGACGTGTACTTGACGATGACGTCCGCCTTGTCGTCCTGGAAATCTCGCAGCGAGATGAGGACAATGTCACCCTGGTTGATCCAGACCTGAAGAACGGACGCGAAAGGTAAGGATTTTGGGGATCAGTTTCCGCTTTGAATGAGGAAAGCCACAGCAGACCTAAAGACCCACCTTTTTACGCATCTTTCCTCGGATGTGGGCGATTCGCTTCTCTCCGTCGAAGCATGCGCACTCGACTCGTCCGTTACCGAGCATCTTCTGGACCTGGGCGTACTCTGCAAGAATCAAACATCGACGGCAGGCGGCAACAAGATAGAAAGACGTCAGTCACTCGATCCTACAGCAACTTTCAGGCCTGCTGCCGACCATCCTTTTCCAACAACCAACAGGACGACGTCGTTTTCAGAAGCCCGTCTGGTCGTCTGCTCACTCGCGTCGAGCGCCCCCCCCCCCCCGGTGTCGCAGCGGTCGAAACTCCCAGCCCATACCGCCAGCGCCCATCCCCTGAGGGCACATACAGCGTCGCGCAGCGAGAGGAATTGGTTGTAGAGTGGAAATCGAACGCACCCTGGCCGTCCTCCTTGAAGACGAGCTCTCGCTTGTCGTCGTCTCCCTCGTTCTTTCCACGTCTGCGGTTCTTTCCTCCCTGTTTGAAAGAAAGCAAGTGTACCGAGTGAGGCAAAAGATGACAGAGCAGAGGGTCAGCGATGGTCCTTCTGATGGTCGAATCGACCCGTCCTCCGCTGCGAGAGAGCCGGGGGCGGAGGTGGAGAAGCAACGCACCTTTCCCTTGGCCTGTAGAGAAAAAGCAACCCGAGCAAGTGGGTCAGTTCAAAGCGCAAAAAGACCGAAGATACAGTCCGACGTACCTTGGGCATTGCTAGAAAAGAGTAGTTGGGGTTGGTGGGTTGGAGTGGTTTGTTGTAGAGAGAGAGCAGGAGGGTCGAGAGGGCGACACAAAAGAGCGTCGGTCGGAGTTTGAATTTCGTCTGGCAGCAGCATGGAACGTCAGACACGAGCCAACACCTTGATCGAACGACCCTGATCCTCTCTCCAAGCATGTGTGGTAGGTTCGCAAACGCCATCGCAGTCAGTACCTTGCTCCTCATGTTGCTTGAGGGAGGGAGCACGTCCTCGCCGTTCAATCTTCTGACATCGAGAGCTCACTGTCCCGTCTCCTTCCCCGGACCCCTTCGCTCCCGGCAGTCGAGGGACTACGTGCCTCAGATCCAGCGACACTACCCGGACCTCAACGTTCAGGGGTGGGCTGATGATCGCGAGCAGGAGCAGTGGAGACCAAGGTACGTTGGCTTTGAACGATCTCGTTGCCACTCGATTCGCCGCTGCGCAGACTCCGACACTCTGAGAGACCTGCACGCTGACCGCAGTTGCTTTTTTGTGGCCTGGTTGGCGTCGCGCGACGAGCAGGTACAACATCACGCCCCGATCGAACGTGCCTGTCATCCGACGAGAGAGGGGAGAGCTCGTCGTTCGAGTGATGGTGCGTCCCGCTCTCTCGCACCCTGCGCAGCGGCCCAGTCGACCTCGCTGCAAGATGGTCGGACTTGCTGACATCTTTGCGTCTGGTTCGTCCCTTCAGAACTGGTCTGTCGTTCCCCACTGGACCAAGCATGAGCAGGGATTTGGCGAGCGACTCAAGACCATCAACGCCCGGTCCGAGTCGATCCAGTGCGGCTTGTCCATCCCTTCCTAAACCTCGACGGCCAGCGAAAAGGCTGACTTTCGAAACTGCCTCTTCGCGGTGCAGGAATCCTCTCGAGCGATCAAGTCTATGGATGTCTCTTGCTCCGGCCAAGAGGTGCCTCATCCCGGTGCAGGGGTGCGTCTCCCTCGCCTTCCTCTCCTCGCGCACTCCCAGACTCACCCACTTCCACCCCTTCCTTTCACTTTCAGCTTCTACGAGTGGTTGACGAAGGGCAAGGGACCGACTGGCAAGGCTCCGTACTACACGCGCAACCCGACTCCGAGCGAGCTGGCTGGAGAGAAGGCGAGCGACTACGATCCTGCCGACGTGCCGCCGCTCATGTTTGCCGGTCTCTGGGACTCGGTCACGTATGAGGGTGCGTCAGCCTTCCGTTTTCTTTAAGTGCTTGGAGTGTTCTGGACTGACTCGATGTGGAATGCTGTCCTCCAGAGACCGACAAGGCCCTCCTGACGTTTACGATCCTGACCACGACATCCTCGCCCCGGCTCAAGTTCCTGCACACGCGCATGCCGTGCATCCTCCGAACGACCGACGAGATGCAAGCCTGGATCGACTGCGAGCCTGCTCCGCGCTCGACGCCCGCCGGGAGCGCGATCGCCAAGGAGGCTGACCAGCGGAACAAGTGGACGCCGTCGCTGGCTGCGTTGCTCAAGCCGTTCGGAGAGACGGAGCAGGATCTTTCCTGGTTAGTGTGGCCTTCCCTAGTCCACGTCTGGCTCAGGGCTTGTGTCTGACAACCGACTTGACGCGTTTGTGCAGTTACGCCGTCCCGCAGGAGGTCAACAAGGTCGGGTCCGAGTCGGCGACGTTTGTCCACCCGGTCGAGGAGCGCAAGGACGGGATCGAGTCGCTCTTCAAGAAGCAGTTTGACAAAGGCGCCAAGCCTGCTGTCGCTTCGACCTCGGGTGGGAGCTCGGGTGGGAGCACCAAGGGTCGGTTGGCGTCGCCTACCAAGCCGAGGGTGGACGTCAAGGGCAAAGGCAAGGCCAAGGAGGAGGAAGACGACGACCAGGAGGTTCAGCTGCTCTCGGACGACGACGAGGATGAAGTCAAGGGGGGAGGAACGATGACGAGGTTGAAAAAGGATCATTTGCAGAAGGGCAAGGCAGTTTCGGAGGAGGACACAGCGGCCGTCAAGGTCTTGTCGGACGAGGACGACGAGGTGGTCGTACTGGACACGTCAGAGCCCGAGATCATCGAGAAGGTACGCTTCCTCTTTTCCGCCCAACTCACCTCAGCCCAGAGGATCCTGACCATTTCTCCTTTCTCGCGCGCAGGACGCGAAGCCTAAGAAGCCCTTCTCGGCCAAGAAAACCTCGTCGACCTCCTCCACCCCTTCCTCGTCCAAGAAGCGCAAAGCCTCCGATGTCGAGCCCGACACGAAGCCGAGCGCGGCCGACAGGAAGAAGAAGAAGGGCAAGATTACGGGCTGGTTCGAAAGGCAGTGAGGAGAGGGGATGAAGGAGGTTTGATCTCTCGCTTTTTCGTTTCACTTGTAGTATATGTAACACTCCTACCATCTTATGTACCCCGACGTGTCTCTGTGTTGTTTTTCTCCTGCGCATTGGCTCTCGTGAAGAGAGACGCTAGCAGGACGTGGCGGGACGAGTGCACATGGGCCAAATTGAGGGAGAGTGCAGTCGTTGGTCGGCCTCGAGAGCGCGCCATTGCGCAGACATCAGCAGCAGCAGAGACCTGGCACGCGATGTGCGCCTCAAGCTGTCAGCAGAGACAAGCACTCTTGCTGCAGATGGGAGGATGCATGAGGGGATCAGAAGTCGAGTGCGCCCAAAGTCAGCGAGTGTCACCGCCCCCTTTCTTTCCCAGTCGAACTGCGCTGATGGAGCAGAAAAAAAAGAAAGAAAAACAGCAAGCTGGCTTGACTCTCTCCTCCTCCCTCAGCCCATCAACAACAACACCCTCAACAACTCTCCCATGTCTGGACACCAGCCAGGACCGTCCATCGGATCGAGCATCAAGGCCTCTCCCTCTCGCCCCCACTTTGACGTGCGTCCCACTGTTCTCGCTCCTGCTGTTGGCTGCTGCTGCTGCGCGTCAGAGCGCACCACTTCCTCCTGCTCGACTGACGAAAGAGACACCTGTCGATCTCCCAGGACGGCTACGAGGCGTACCAGGACGTCCAGCCCAACGAAAAGAGCGCGTCCAGTACCCACCTCAACCCTCCCCATCTCGGTCAGTTCATCGTCGCTCCTTCTTGCTTTCGCTCTCTGGGCTTGTCTTGTTTCCTCTGTCCCCGTCCCAGCCCGCTGGAGTCGCGGCGGAGTGCGTCTCGGAGGGAAGGGTGGACACAAATGCGAGCGTCTTTCTGCAGCTGGACTGGAGAGCGAGGGGGCGCTGGCGTGGAACGACGAGTGGATCTGCCAGCTTGTGGAGCGTTGGAGGAAAGGAGGAGGAGGAGGGTCGACCGGCCTATAGCAGAGGCTTCCTTCCCTGTCACACCCTCAACCCCGACTCTGCTCTACTCGACCCGTCCTCGCCGACTGTCCTTGTGTCGCTGACCACCGGACCTACTTGCTTCTCCTCCCACAGGCCATCCTATCGGCTCGTACCAACCCGCTCCCATGAGTTCGCAGCACGACCTCCGACACCCTGCGCCCGAGGGCATGCAGGACATCCCTCTCAACGAGAAGTACGGCTCGGCCGCCCAAAACTCGCCTTACAACTCGGGCCCTGCGACCGGCTCGTCGACGCCTGGTCGGATGGGCCACCCTCCCAGGATGCCGTCCTGGGACATGCTCGGCGGCGGCCAGGACCTGGCCGAGTGAGTTTTCTTGATTGCATCTCTCTCGTACTCGTCTTCCATCAGTCCTCCTTACCCCTTCGTCCCTTATCCATTATGTAGGTTTGACATCCGCCAAGGTCATGGCGTGAAGCACCTCGAGTTCGCAGAGGGCGACGCTGGCACCAACAGGTTCAGCAGGATGTATTACTTTCTCGTCACCCGGTCCATCATCACTCGATGGCTCATCTTCATTGTGCCCGTTCTTGCTGTGAGTTGCCTTCAGTGCTGCTCTCGAGACAGGCTTGCTGTGTGCTGACCTCGACAAATCGGTTCGTGTCTGCAGCTCCTCTGGATCCCTGGAATCATCTGGCTCACCGCTGGTGACGGCCTCAAGCAAAACGCCTACGTCTGGGGTGTCAACCTTCTCTGGGTTCGTACGCTCCGTCTTCTGATCGCGAAGTCCTTTGCTGACTCTCGGCTGCCTCTTCCAGTGGTCGGTCTGGCTCACCGTCCTCTGGGTCGGCTGGTGGGCTTCTACCGCTGCCTTCATGATCCTCCCCCACATCCTCCGGTCCACCATCGCAGTCGTCATAGGCGGAGATCGCTCCTGGGTCGACATGGTCACCTCTCTCCGAAAGTGGTTCGCCCTCTGGCTCTGGACGCTCGTCAACTGGATCGCCTTCCAGCCTCTCATCCTCACTCGACAGAAGGCCGGCACGTCGGACTCGAGCGCGAGCAACCTGACGACGATGAGCAACGTCCTCTTTGGTATCCTGCTGTCGGCCTGCGTTCTGGCTGGAGAGAAGATTGTCGTGCAGTTCATCGCTTGTGGGTCTGCGGCCTCGTGAGCTTTCTCACTCGCTGGTGACTGACATGCTTCTCCTCGAACACAGTCTCGTTCCACCAGCAGACGTATCAGGATCGTATGCGAGAGCAGAAATTCCAGATCCGAGTCCTCGTTGCCCTCTACCAGAACTCATCCGACGTACAATCATCTCTTATACTTTTGCGCTGCAGAGGAGCGACGCTGACGACGGTCGCGAACCGGTTCTCTTGCCACAGATGGGTCGATCGGACACGGTCATCAGGGCCGACGCTGCTTCGGTCAAGTCCAAAGGTGCCCCTCAGGTTGTCTTCAAGAAGGCCATCAAGGGCGTCAGGTCGGCTGCTGCCACCACCGCTACTGCTCTCGGTACGCACTCTCACTCCTCAACCACCCGAACCACAAGATCTACGCTGACCGCCGAATTTCCCTCCCTTGTGACAGGCAATGTCGCGAGTGAGATGACTGGATCATCGGTCCTCCAGCCCAACTCGCCTCAGTCCATGGTCACCCAGGCGATGGGATCGGCCAACAAGACCCGCCAGCTCGCCCGGAGGATCTACTACTCGTTCCGACAGGGCAAGACGGAGGTCACTATCGCGGACATCGCTCGCTTTTTCCCGGATCTGGACACGGCCAAGGGAGCGTTTGCTGTGCTTGACACGGATTCGAACGGAGGAGCGACTCGGGACGAGATTGAGATGGCTCTCCTGTGAGTGTCTTCTCTCACACTCTAGGCTACGTTCCGAATGACTGATGAGACCTTTGTTCGGCGTCTTTCAGGGAGATCCACCGCGAGCGACTCTCGCTGGCCTCTAGCATGCGAGACTTGGACGGCGCCGTTCGACGACTCGACCAGATCCTCGTTGGAATCGTCCTGTTGATCTGCATCCTCATCCTCACCGCCACCATCGTACGTCCTTCACAGCTCTCTGCTCTCCCTCGGAACGACTGCTAATCTTGAAATTGTTTCCGACTTGCGCAGACCACCAAGCTAACCGCGCTGGTCACCTCGGCCGGAACCTTCATGCTCTCGCTCTCCTGGCTGATCGGTAGCACTTCCCAGGAGGTTCTCTCGTCGTGCATCTTCATCTTCTGCAAGGTGAGGATCCCGCCTTTCCTCGAATGTCGCGCTGTCGCTTCGTCCTGAATCCCCCATCTTCTTTGCCAGCACCCTTACGACGTCGGAGACCGAGTCGACATTGATGGGAACTCGTACGTGGTCCAAGAGATGTTCCTCTTGAGCACTGTCTTCCGACGGACCGACGGCAAATACGTCTTCCTGCCCAACAACATCCTCAACACCAAGCTGATCGAGAACGTCCGACGATCGGGCGCGACCTCGGAGAGCTTCACGTTCGATGTTTCGTTCGACACGGACTTTGAGCACATCCAGGCCTTGCGGACGAGGATGCTGAAGTTCCTCAACAACAACGGGGTTCGTTGGCTTGCTCACCTTCCTTCCGAGGAATCACGCTGACGAGATTTTTTTTTCTTCGACCCATAGCGCGACTACCTGCCTACCTTTGACGTCAACGTCGTCGACTTCCCTGAGCAGAGCAAGATGACTCTCAAGGTCCGTCTCTTGCGGTCTGTCTTGCGCTTGGTCTCTGCCACTGACCAACTTCACTCTGCTGCAGGCCGACATCTGCTACAAGAGCAACTGGCAGCAGGGTGCACAGAAGGTCCAGCGTCACAACAAGTGGGTGTGCGAGATGAAGCAGGCGTTGCGAGACGTCGGCATCCTCGGACCTGGCGGCAACGGAGACCCTAGCCCTGCACCTGCCGACCCAGTCAAATACGTTCGTCTCCCTTCCTTTCTACCTAGAATATTGATTCGAGACTTACGCCGCTCTTGCGATTTGCAGACTCTCGTCCCTTACGAGCCGGAGACGCCCGAGAACCGCAACCTGAGCCGACAAACCTCGAGCCGACAAACCTCGTCCGACCACCAGACTGCGGTCGACTCCTCGTTCGACAACACCGAGCGGCTCAACCTCGGACCCAACGCTCGGTCGGCCGCCGCACCTTCGTACTCGTTCGTCGCCCGAGAGACGGTTGTGGCCGACCCTTCGCAGGACGTACACGATGAAGAGGTGAAGCCCCCTCCTCCCCTCTGCTGTGTCTGACCATCAACTCACCCAGTCTTTTTTCCATTCTTTCTCAGGAATCCAACCCCGTTACCGCTGCTACCACCCGAGCTCCTAGCATGACTGCGTCTGATGCTCTTGGAGGCAGTCGACGCCGCCACCAAGACCAGGACCGGCCGGAGGACATCGAGATGGGTCCCACCCCGCCCGTCCACGCTCGTACCTACCAATGAGCCTCTCCCGATCTGCCCTTCGCCCGACAACGTTTCTCGCCCTAGAAAGACCCTGTCTATCAGCTACAAGCCGTAAATTCTGCGACACCCGACTCCTTTCCATCTCCCATCTCAACCTCACGCTCCCTTACGCCTTTCTCTCTCTTCCACCCTGCTTGTCCTCTGCAAACTCCCCGCTGTCCCTTCCGATCCATCTTTCACTTGCATTACCTCACTCACTCTGCTGTTCATTGTTTCCTCTCCTCCCTTTCCCTTCCTTCTCCCTTCTCCTATGTTTCATCGGTTTCTACTCGGGTGCTGCCGTCGCACAACGCTCTCCCTGGCTGGAGAGGAGTACGATCAGTCCTAACTTATGAATCTTCATGGGTACTGTCGAGAACAAACACATCAAAGAGTGGAAGAAGTAAAAAGTGGCATGCGCAATGGTCGTCCCTCTGCTCTCCGCACGGATCGACTACTCGTCGTCCTCCGACCCACTCTCGCTCCCGCTGTCGCTCTCTTCCTCCTGCTTGGAGACGGCTGCAGGGTACCCGACCCTCGGAAGCGCTGGAACGGGAGGTGGTGGTGGTGCGATCCCAGGCGTCGGCAGACCGGGCAGACCGATGGGCGGGGGCGCAAACACGGACGGGATGAACGGCTTGTTGACCGTCGGCAGGGGCGGGATGGCCGTCGGGAGGGCGGGCACCTCGACCTTGGCCTTTTTTGCGCTCGGTCGGCGACCTTTCGGTGCGGGCTTGTCGTCCTCAGACGAGGAACCGTCGGAGGAGGAGGCGGATGCCGACGGGGCCTTCTTCTTGCGCCCTCGGGGCTTGGACGGTCCGGCTGCTGGGGCGACGACGGGGTCGGGGATGGACGAGACCTGCTCTTGTAGGAAGTCAAACATGGGCGTGTTGAGGACCGTTCGCTTGCTGCGAGATGGGCGAGCAGATGTGAGAGGCAGTCAGTTCAGAGTTCGACTGGACGAGGAGAGCAGGCAGAGGGACAACGAACAGGTGGTAGGGCGTCATCTTTTTGCTGCCAGCAGCTCGAGTCTCCTCGACCGCAGCGCCGACGATAGAGGCCATGAACAGCTCCAGTGCCTTGGCTGTTCAGGACGCGGGTCGCATCAGCCGGGGCGAGAGAGAGTTGGCAGGGGACAAGGACGACGAATCAGCAATCCCTTCAACCCTCAAGCAACCTCGAGAGACTCACAGACGAGGACCGGCGTGGCCATGGCGACCTTGCCAACGTCCTCATCCGTCTGCATGATCTTCTTGATCCGGGCCTAGGGGTTGGCATCCCGTTCAGAACAAGGGTCAGTCTGAGCTCGAAGGGGGGCCGAGCTCGGCTGGCGAGACTCACGACCGGGAACTGTTGACACCCCCAAGCAAGATACAAACACGTCAGTACGATGCAGCAGAGAATACACAAGGAGCAGGACGGACCTTTGTCTGCTTTGTCTTCTTCATTCTAGTGAGGGCAGTTCTCTGGAGTAGGGTCAACGTTTGAAGCAGAGAGCAACGCGCACGAACCCAACGCGACTCCGTCTCCAAACATCCATCTCGCCCAGAAGCTCCTCGTCAAGAAGTGGCATCTCATCATCGCCCGCATTGGCTGCCAGAGAAGAGATGACGACCCCGGACTCGTCTCCGCCCCTGCCGCCGTCGTCCGGCCTGCCCAAACGCTCGCCGTCGCGCGTCCGCTTCAACTTCAAGGACTCGTTCACCCCGCTCGAGCATCAAGGAGCTCACCACCCGCACGTCGCCTTCCAGGAGCCTGGGTCGGACAGTCGGTCGAGAACGCCTCATGCTGCTGGTCAAGATGTCGGTGTCGGACTCGTGTCGGATCCAGGGACGCCAACGCTCAACCTGACCGAAGCAGCGGCGCACATCCGACGCACCCTTAGCCTGGGGAGCTTGACCAACCTGCTCGACCTGGCGACCGAAGCAGCTCGACAGACCACCACGAGCAGGACCCGGACGACCTCACTGGAACCTGCTCTCGCTCTCGCAAAGACGCTCGACGATCCTCAGGTCGGAGGCCAGACGACCGCTCCGACGCCCTCCTCCCCAACGGATCCTGCCGCAGCCCTCCCTCCTCCTTCGTCCCAGCCCATCTCACGCTCCGCCTCCGCCCCTCCCGGACCCATCACCTCCTCAGAGGACGAAGCCACGACCAGTCAGCTCCGCGCGGGCGATGAGGAAGAGGAGGCGAGACGGGCGACACTTGAAGCCAAGCGCGAGCTGGCCAGGCAGACGCTGCGCGACGTGAGAGAGGCAATCCTCCGGCCCTCTGATGAGCCACCTAGGAGGCCCGCAGACTGGGAGAGGGTGTTCGTCTTGACGATGTTAAAGTCGACTCGTCAGTCCCATCCGTCCATCTATTCTGAAATCCTTTGAGCCTGACCATCAAAATCTCGCAGGGTCGTTCATCTCCGCCTACGGACTCCGCGCCGGCGTTCAAGTCCTTCTGTTCATCTTCAAGACCCTCCGAACCCGACGTCTATCGTCAAGGGGTCTCGTTCGGTCCTTCATCTCTTCGACAGCCTTGCGGTTCGCGCTGCTGCTCTCGACCTTCACATTCCTCCACACCCTCGTCTCCCAGTCTCTGCGCCTCGCTCCGCCTTTCGTCTACGTGCGACGACGGATCGCCCACTCACTCAACCTCCTCCGACGATCCTACTCGCAGTCGGCCACGATCCTCGAAGCGGTGGAAGACGGCCTCGACGTCCTCTCGCTCGACTGCTCCTTCGGACCACCGCCCATGGACTACGACTACAACCTCGGCGAGCGACGCTGGCATGCAGCAGCAGCTGGCGCGGTTGCCGGAGGATGCTCCATCTACTGGATCCGACATGGAGGAGAGAGGCGAGCGGTGATCGAGCAGGTTCTCGTCCGAGGGCTGGAGGGCGCTTGGCGAGGGTCGATGAGGAGTGCCGGCCTCAAGATCCCCCACGGCGAGATCGTCCTGTTCGGGCTGTGCGCCGGCCAGATCATGTACTCGTGGATTAACGAGCCGGAGCGGATGCCAAAGACGTTCAACAACTTCATCACGTCGTCTTTCAACGGCCCTCCTCAAGCACCCAAGATCTACCGATCCATCTTGCGCAACGGTACCATCTCGACGGACGACGTCAGAAAGGTGCTCGACACCCCTCGCGGAGTGACGCTTCAGAACAGGTTGCAGATTGGAAGCATCCTTCGCACACTCGATGCCACGGGAGGGGTCTGGCCTGGCCCGCGGATGATACCGAAGCGAGTCCGATCCCTCCCGAGATTGTCCACAATCTGATGGCTGACTCTTGACCATCTCATTCTTCACGCAGGGCTCTCCTTCAACCCACGCACGATGGCTACCTCTCGAACCTCGTCGCTCGGTTTGGTCTCGTCTTCAAGGGAGCGTTTCCGGTCTACGCCACCCTGCACTTCCTCCCGGCCTTCCTCCTCAAGCGTGGATCTCTCATCGAGCGCAATGAAACCTCTCTCCTCCTTTTGAACCCAGAAAGCATCGGTTCCAGCGTCGCACCGACCCTGGGCGTTGACTTCAAACCTCAGCAGCAGACGAAGAAGAAGGCCTCGACGTGGTGGACGAAGATTCGCTGGAAGGAGGTGCTCAAGATACTCAAGCGAAGTGCAGTGGGTACGCTCAGGAGTGGATCCTTCCTCGCCATGTTTGTCTTCATCTATCATGGTGCGTCCTCTTCTCATCTGCTCACCTGGGTTCTGTACGCCCTCCTCACCCTGACAACCTGATCAATACCTTCTCGCGCAGGTGCCATTTCTGCCCAGCACGTCGTCTACCCGCACACCCGAGGGTTCTTCCGTCGACTGCTCGTCTCCAAGCAGTACACCTGGTTCGCCGGTTTCCTTACGTGCCTCGCCTTGTTCCTCGAGGCTCCGTCGCGACGACCCGAGCTCGCGCTGTACGTCCTCCCCCGGTCGATCACGGCGGCCTACATGGGCCTGAGGCACCGCACGAAGATGCCGCGTAGCGTCCCGCTCGAGGAAGGTCTGTTGACGGCGTGGGCGATGGCGATGCTGTGCGACCGTATGCGCTGGGGGGACGAGAAGGATCTCTCAAAGCTGGCCAGAAAGGGTGAGTGCCGCAAAACCATTCCTTATCGCAGCCTTCAACTCCAGAGAGTCCAGAGCAAGTCTGACGTATCTCTCTACCTCTGTCTGCGCAGTGCTCTACCAATTCACGTGACGGAGGGCCTCCTTCTTCGTCGACCGGTTCCTAAGGCTTCTCACCTACGCCGACTCGAGGTTTACCACGTAATCTCCATCTCACCAGCTCACCTCCGCACGTCGACCCTCCGCAATCTCCATCTCATCCTTGACCTGAACACCCCTTCGTCCCCATTCCCGCTTTTCCGCCGCCGCCGCCGCTCTTGCCTCCACTGCGCCAGCACCCCCGTTGTAACATGTAAATCTTTGACACGACACCCTGCCTGCCCAATCTCTGTTGTACGATGACCATGGCCATCTCTCCATGTGACGACGGCGCTCGGGATGAGGAGAAAAGGTGTGGTGCTGGGCGGGGTGTAATTGCTGGGCAAGCCGTCAGTTTGGCCAGATGGGGAAGAAAGGACGAGAAGGAAGGGAGCAAAGGGGCAGCGGGGACCTCGGGGGTCAGCCAGCGCTTTTTTTTCCTTCTTCTCGCAGGTGCGCAACGTCAGAGCGTTTTGCAACTGCCGGCGGGAGTCGGAGTTTGAAATCTGCGATGGGCGAAAAGAGCCCAGTGTCCCTCCGAAACGAGTTCAGCCCTCACCCCCAACCCACTCCTCCCTCTTTTTTCTACCAACTACCCACACAACAACAATGTCCGGTGCCCTTTCCGTTGTCCCCGCTGGTGTCCTCGATGGTGAGCAGACCAGGAAGCTCTTCGAGCACGCCCGAGCCAACAAGGTACGTTCCTCCCCATCTCGACGTTCTCGCCCCCTTCCCTCGTTTTCCATTGGCCCCCTGCCTTCCCATCACCTGCCTCCTATCCCCATCTCTCCTATGACTCTCCCTCTGTGTGCCTGCGTTTTTGCGACTGACTCTTTCTTTTGTTTTTCCAGTACGCTATCCCTGCCGCCAACGTCACCTCGTCGTCTGTCGTCAACGCCGTCCTCGAGGCTGCCCGAGACGTCAAGTCGCCCATCATCATCCAGGTCTCCCAGGGAGGTGCCGCTTACTTCGCCGGTAAGGGTGTCGACAACAAGGACCAGAAGGCTTCCATCGGAGGTGCCATCGCTTGCGCTCACTTTGTCCGGTCCGTCTTCTCCCGCGCCTGTCCCTCATTGAGCCGTCGAACGCCGAAGATTGACATCTCCCTTCCCCCTTTACCTTCCAGAGCCGTCGCTCCCCTCTACGGTGTCCCCGTCGTCCTCCACACCGACCACTGCGCCCACAAGCTTCTCCCCTGGATGGACGGCATGCTCGACGCCGACGAGGCCTACTACAAGGAGCACGGTGTCCCCCTCTTCTCGTCGCACATGCTCGACCTGTCCGAGGAGTCCAAGGAGGAGAACATTGCCATCTGCGAGAAGTACTTCACCCGAATGGCCAAGATGAACCAGTGGCTCGAGATGGAGATCGGAATCACCGGTGGTGAGGAGGACGGAGTCGACAACTCCAACGTCGACAACTCGTCCCTCTACACCCAGCCCCCCGACATTTACGACGTTTACAAGGCCCTCTCGGCCATCTCGCCCAACTTCTCTATCGCCGCCGCCTTCGGAAACGTTCACGGTGTCTACAAGCCCGGAAACGTCATTCTCCGACCTGAGATCCTTGGCAAGCACCAGGAGTACGTCGCCGAGCAGATCAAGAACGGCGACGAGAAGCCCCTCTTCCTCGTCTTCCACGGAGGATCCGGATCCACCAAGGACGAGATCAAGGAGGCCGTCTCCAACGGTGTTGTCAAGATGTGCGTCCTGTCTGTCTGAACTCCGTTGCGAGCCACGCTGAACTTATTGTCATTTCTCCTACAGGAACGTCGACACTGACCTCCAGTTCGCCTACCTCGAGGGTATGTTGCTTCCTCTTTCATCCCGAGAAGCTCAGGACGCTGACTTGGTGCCGGTTTCGATCTAAGGTATCCGAGACTTCGTTACCAAGAACATTGAGTACCTCAAGAGCCAAGTCGGCAACCCCGAGGGTGCCGACAAGCCCAACAAGAAGAAGTGCGTCGACCAGCTGCTTGACTCTCGAGTTCCGTACTGACGTCTCTTGCTTTCCTTGTGCTCTCAGGTACGACCCCCGAGTCTGGGTTCGGGAGGGAGAGGTCACTCTCCGAGAGCGAGTCGTCGTTGCCTGCCAGGACCTCCTCAACGTTGACCGAAACTAAGGGCCCACCTTTCTTTTCAATGTAGCCGTATGATTTGCATGCTTCCGTTCGTCCTCAGAATCTTGTCGGTGAAAGGCAAGCAGGAAGGATGGGAATTAGTTCCACGTTGCGCTCGTCCACTCGTCTCCGCCTATCAACCCTTTCTGACGCCCGCCGCTGGTCAAGGAAAGATCGCCTAAGACTCTCGAAGAACGCGCAGAAGTCATTCTAAGGGTTCATGAAAGACGTGCCGCTACGAAAGATCGAAGCCCGAGGACGAGGTCATGGCCTGGAGCGACTTCACGCGCGCGAGATCGCCTCTGCCAGCCAAACCCTCCCTCCCACCACTCCGGCTAGACTTCCATCCCGACGTCTCTATCTTGGGAAGACTAGGCAGAAGCGTTCGGGTAGAAAAAGTAGAAAAGAAAAGTCATGCTCTATGTACAGTTGAGAGATCCCACGCCCTCGTCCATCCCTACCCCTCACCCGCTCACTGGAACTCTGACTTGCAGTGCTGGCCCGGACCATAGGGCTGCAGAACACAAAACGATGATTCCACTCGTCAGAAGGCGCTAAAGGGTTGTCCGGAAAGGGTGCGGGACGAAAGGAGGACGTACTTCGGCCAAAAGTGTCGTCAAACCAGCGGAGTTCTCGGATTGCTTGCGGCCCGACTGAGGACCGGGCGTCGGCTGATGTCCTGCCTGGAGCTGATCGATGATCTCGATGGTCGTTTCCGGAGTGAGGTCCTCCTGTCGGTCGCAACGCTGGAAGTCAGGAGTGGGGTACGAGGAGATACGGGCTGATAAGAGAGGTAGTACGCACAAAGAAGTCGTCGTTGATGGCCATCATGGGCGCATTGCTGCACGCACCCAGGCACTCGACCTCGACCAGCGTAAACTTTCCGTCGGCCGTCGTCTGGCCTGGCGCGACGCCGAGCTTGTCCTCGAGCGTCTTCAGAATCGAGGTGGACCCGCACCCGCCTAACATGCAAGGAGTCGTCGTGCACAGCTGGACAAAGTGCTTGCCGACGGGCGAGCGGTTGAACATCGTGTAGAAGGTCGCGACCTGGATGACCGAGACGAAAGGGTTCGTATCAGTCGGGATTCGCCAGAGGGTTCGAGGGTGGGCGGATGGGAAGACGACGGAAGATCATAGACGAGGACAACGCACCTCGTACACCCTCATCGGAGGCATCTCAAGCAGCCTGGCCACGTCTGGAGAGTCCACATGAAGCACAAGTCAGAAGGATTGATCGAAGGAAGCTCGGGAGGAGGGGACGCACAGTTCATGACGCTCAGACTCGTCCAGTTGGCGTTCTGCCTCTGGCCGAGGTCGAGGAGCGGAATCACGGCCGCCTTCTTGTACTGGGACGGGTAGCGCGAGATGATCTCGTTGGCCTTGCGCAGGTTGGACTCGTTGAACTCGAAAGGGATCTGGGCGAGGAAGACGCAAGGAGGGCTCGATCAGCTTGGAGAGGTGAGAGGGCGAGGGAGGGGAGCCAGGACTGACCGAGGCGTTGTTGTTCTCAGTGTCCCGGTGCTAGCAAGGCAGAGGGCAGATCAATCAGCTCCAGAGCTCTACTCGTCCGAGTCGGGCGAGAAAGGGAGGCTACGCACGACAAAGAGGGCATCGCTCTGGCGAGATGGAGACTGGCCGATCGACCGGCGGGCAGCAGCGGCAGGTAGGACCAGCCTGGCCGAGGGCGAGCCTGGACCGAGTGTGCGAGCGACCGAACGGGCTGCGAGTACGAGGGGATAGGCTGCGGGCATGGTGTACTAGGAAGGAGTCAGGAGTGCAGATGGGAGCTGTTGGTCGAATGGGCGCACTCGGGTTGCGTTTCGGACCGGATTCAGGCGAGCTGGGACTCATTCATGTCCACATTTTTCTGGCAGACAGCGAAAGTAAGGGTTGCGCAGGCAGCAGGAAAATAAGGCCGCGATACAATCAGGCAGTACCGAGGCGCAAGAGGTGTCTCACAAACGGCTTGGAAAAGGAAAGGTCGAAGGAAGGAGTTGCGGCGCGCGCTGCGTCATACGAGGCTGGATGCGCAGGAGGTCGGAAGGTCCCTCGCGGAAGGTCGGAAAGAGAAGGCGCGATCTAGAAAGAAGTGTGATGCTGATCTGATGGGAGAGAGGGCTCGAGAAGAGAGGTTGGGAGGGAGGGGGAGAGGAAGAGGGTGGCCGAACACTCGTCAAGTTGCCCACCTGCGCTTCTCCTCGCCCGGTCTTTTCGCTTGAGTTGACGCTGCACTCTGTGAGCCGGTCGGTGGATGTTGGGCTGGACGAACAGGGCGATGAGGTCAATGAGAAGAAGGGACAGCAGTGATTGAGAGGGGTCGCAAGACATGGAGGTCCGGCATAGGAGGAGAGGTGTTTGATTTTTCATTGGGATACAGCTGGAGAACCGAAAGGAGCGAGACTAGAAGCCGCGATGGCGAGGGCGAGGGAGGGGATGGCATCTGTGGCGAGAGCAAAGTCACACTTATCAGAAATCGCTCCATCGGTCACCAGAGAGCACGAGGGAGACCTACACCAGCCTGGACCGCCTGTTGGCCGACCATTCTCCTTCTCCTGAGCGACGGAGCCTCGGCTTCGTGTCCTCGATTGGCGCCAGCCGTCGGTCCTGCTCACGCCGCTGCCTTCTTGTCGGACGCGCCGTCCTCTGCCGTCCAGTCGTAGTCCCACCCATCCCTGCCCTGGCTGTCGGTCGGCGTTCGCAGCTCTACGGGGAACATGCCCTCGACTCTGCCCGCACTCGCACTTTGGACCGGCCGGAGGACGTTCTTGATCGGCTCGGCCGTCTCGCCCGGTCCGCCGTTTGAGGCGAGGTCGTACCACTCGGGGTAGAGCACCCGGAGCTCCTCGGACGCGGCAAAGAGCGAGCGGTGTTTGCTCTTGAGCGCGATGGAGCGGCTCTCGTCGAGCGAGGACTGGTGGACGAGCTGGGCGTGGGCGATCGTCTGGTGGATCGCCGAGGCCCTGTCGGTCGGCAGGACGGACGCCAGGAGCGAGAGCGCGTCTGGGCGGTGCGGTTGCCAGGGCGCCTGCGATTTGTAAGACGGTCGGTCCGGGTGGTAAAGTTCCTGCAGAAGGGCGAACATGACAGCGGAAGCTTGGTCAGTCGGTGGTATTGGTGCGTGAAAGGCTCGAGAGAGCAGGGAAGGAGTGAGGAAGCTCTGGTGGAGTGGGTCGGACACCCGCCCTTCCCCTCCTCCATTAGCACCCCCTCCTCAAACCCTAAGCACTCTCGAGTAGCAGAGAGGCGAGAGATACGCACCCGCTTGAGCGTTTCTGTGGTCGAATCACCTGCGTCGACGGGCGGTCCTCCTGCGCGCTTCGTGCCTGCCTTAGGCTTTGCGACCTTGTCTGCCTTGTATCTGCGTGCGGGGCGGACGGCTGCTGCGAGGGTTGGGCGGGAGGACGATGCAACGAGCGAGAGGACGAGCGACATGCTGGCGGAGGAGACCGAAGGGAGGCGCACAGTGTAGAGTGAGGAGGAGGGGGAAGAGACGGAGAAGGCGGAGACTTGACTGGAGGGGCGTAACTCTGCATAACTTTGAGTTACGGATTGGCGTAACGTTCGCTCTCCTCTCCGTCTCGCTCCCTCCGAGCCTTCTCTTTGACCGCCCCTCCCTCTCTACAACCGACCTCCTCTCCTCTCTGCTCCCAGCACTTTACTCTTGCCTCCCCTCGTCTAGCCGCCACCTTCGCTCCCCTTTGGCTGTCCTCCTCCGATGGCCTCGCGCGTCAGCCTTCTGCGCTCGTCGGGCTCGTCCCTCCCTTACTCCGCCCTCGCCTCGTCCTCCCGCAGGCCGTTTGCGTCCTCGCTCGCCCGCCCAGCAGCAGCCGACGCCGTCGAAGACGCAGACTCAAAGCCCGACGACGGTCGACGGACCTGGCTCGGCATCAAGAACGACGGCCTCAAGGCCTGGTTCCGAAGCGAGGAGGGCGAAAAGTTCAAGTGGCCAAAGGCTGGCCAGCACAACTGGATCGGAGGCGACAGGGTGCGTCTCCTCACTTTGCTGTCGTGGGCGTCAAGGGCAGAGGGTGCTGTTTCAGAATCTCTGTGCTGACGACCATGCTTTCTGAACGCAACTTGTCGACGCTCTCTCTTCTCCTCGCATCACCCTGGTCCTTTCAGCCCTACACCTCCAACCCTTACTTCACCCCTTCTCCGCCGCTATCGTGTGACCTTCAGGACGAGATCTACGCATGCTACAAGGGGTTCCCCGTGGACGTGACGGCGGTTCAGCGGGTGAACCTGCTGTCGGAGAAGTACAACATCGGCAAGGACCGCATCACCGCGCTGGTCAAGACGGGACAGGTCGGGGAGACTTGGGAGAAGCTGGTACGTATCCCACATCTCAGGAGAACATTTTTTCACCTTGCTGACCTTGCTACATTTGCTTCTGGTCGTCTGCAGGGTCTTGCACCGCAAAACGCCTTTGTGCGAGGCATGGAGGACTTCCTCGTCGTTCCCAAGCACAAGGCCGGCAACTCGGACGCCCAGAGGGCCTTTAAGGACTACCTCGGATCGCGGATCGACATCGAGCGAGACCTCGAGGGCGCTCGTCTGGCCCGGGGGGAGCTCGAGGTGCGGCTCGAGGACGACGGGTATGGCCAGGCGCGCAACAGCGGCAAGCGCCTCGGCGCGCTCAGCTGGGAGTTTGCGGCCGAGGGCCAGACGCCGCTGTCGACCAAGATGCAGCTCGAGAAGCCGCTCCGATCTCCTCCTGCCCTGCCCGAGTTCCCGTCCAAGCTCATCGGCGGCGGCGACTCCAAGGCGGTCGACCACGTAGTCGACGTCGGCAACAAGTTCCGCGGTCAGGGGTGGGACGGCAAGATCAACTACGAGTTCTACAACAAGGCGTCTGGTCAGGGCTACCCGGGCCACCGCAACCCGATCCGCAAGTTTGTGCCCGTCCTGACGCGCCAGATCAAGGAGGCCAACGGGATCGTCACCAAGACGCGCAACGAAAAGACGGCCGAGCGGCGGGCGCGACGGGCGGCGCTCAACGCCGAGGGTGTGCTCACGCCGACGCAGGAGATTCTGGCCAAGTCGATGCCTGGGGGAGTGTACGACCCGACGTTTGTCGGCAAGGCAGAGTTCCACCGGCGCGTGTTTGTCGCCAAGCTCGCTGCGAGGGAAAAGCGGGTCGTCAAGACGCGCCTCAGGAGGAGGGCCGACATGGCCGACGCCAAGGCCGAGTTCCAGCAGATGGTCAAGGACAGGATCAACGGCAAGATCTGAGGAGGGAGCCGGCGTCTTGGGGAGATATGATGAAAACAGATCCCAAATCATCTCTTTCGCCTGGCTGCACGGCAATGGGCAGTCTCTTGCGCTCGTCCTCGTCCTTCCTTTCAGAGATCTTCTGAGCGTTGCCCTTGCGTGGCGCAGCGCTTGAGTGCGCGGGTGCGTATGCTCGTCGTCAAAAGATATGTTGGCGAGAAACTTCCCTCCTCCGCCGCCTCGAGATCTCCTTCCCTCGCTCAAATTTTGATCCTAGAGACGTTTCGCGAACAAGGCAGCCTTTCTCGAGAGAGCATGCGCTCTAGCACGCCTCGCGCGATCACCATCCCTGAAGCTCTCGCGCGTATCCTGTCCGTCCACACCTTGGTCGAAGGCGTGACTGCGTCCTTCAAACGGAGACTCACATCAAGCCATGAAGTGACTCTGCCTGGGATTCCTTTCGATGCAGTCGTGTAGTTTGCAAGCTTTCTCTGGAGAACATCTGGGTGCACATGCTCTATAAAGATCCAATGACCTGCCGCCAGACTACAACGAGCAACGACGTCCACTCTTGCCAAAGCGCTGGTTCCGATGCGACCAGGCAAGTGTCTTTCGTCTTGAAGAGCTCGAGGATGGCTGAGAACACAACACAAACGTCGGAAGCGGCACGTTGTCAGTCGAGCCGCAGACGATCAGAGACGAGGAGGCCACGGACCGAAGAAGTTGAACAGGATGGCTGCGACGATGCTGAAATGCCAGATCTGATGAGACGCTCCAATTCGATCAAAGAGACCTGGCCATCTTCTCTCGGGGAAATGCTCGGAGTAGACTGGTAGGAGTCAAGGGTTAGATCAAGTGTCAGATTGATGTCGAATTTCAGACGAGAACTCTATGAACGTACACGTCAAGCCGAAGATGTACGAGAGCATCATGGGGGCGAGGGGCTTTGTGAAGCGCAACGCCGCAAAGAGGCCTTTCTGCAGCGAAAGTTGGGCGAGAGGACCGACGGCTGAGCCTGCCATGCTCAGAAAGAAGGCGATCCTCCATCCCTGGTAGCGCGTTGAGTTTTGGTCAGATGAGAGGGCGTGGGAGTTCAAAGCAAGTGAGCGACAAACCTTGTTTTGACGTTCATTGAACCAGCTCATGAATGGTAGCGTGGACCCAGCGATCTGCGGGGAGGCCAGAGGCCATCAGCACGGACGATGGGCCGACAGCCAAAGGGTGGACACCTACCGCAACTCCTAGATTGAGAGCCGTGTAGAAAAGAAGGGCGGTGGGTTGACAGTAGAAGGCGAAGTAGACGAAGGCGTTGACGCTGGCAGCGATGAGCCACGCGATCCCCAAGTAGTCCTGCAAAACAGAGCCACAGCTGTGATGAGCGACAAGCGGACCAGAGGCAGATGGAAATGACGGAGGGGACGAACGACGCATGCAAAGGTGATGAAGTACTTCTTGGTCGCACAACCAGCGAACAGGTGCCAGAGGGACGAGCAAAAGAGGCACTGTTGGAGGGGGGATTACATGGTCAGCCTTAGCTGCGAACTTCAATTACGGTCGATGGAGAAGCTTACCTTGAAGGCCGCAAGAAGGAAGGAACAAAGGATGGCAGCGTCCATCGCTGACGGGGGTGCTTGATGGGAGACAGGGACGAAGGGGGAGGCATAGATGAAGAAGGGGATGGAGAGGAGGACCAGGATTGCGCTCAGCAGGTGCGAATGGATGTTGACTGGCGTCGCAAACCGGAGCAAGATCAGCAAGCAAGGAGACAACAAGGAAGGGAGGAAGACCAACGCACCTGTCTCGTTGTGCAAGCGGAAGAGCGAGCCCAGAAGATCTGGCCAGTCCTGTATTGGGATGAACCTGGAAATCGACGAGGGCAAAGGTCATTAGTATCTGCTTCTGTCTGCTCTTGGTCCTAGCGACGACGACTGACCTGTAGCCGGTCACAATGTACTCGTTGTTTTGCCAGAGCGTCGGCAGATCGTCGTACTCGATCAACCCCCCAATCACACCCTTTGCCTTTGCCAAGGCGTCTTCCACAGTCGGCCCCTTCTTCTCCACTACTTTGAGAACAAACTCCTCATCGCTGGACTCGTCTCCTTGCCCACCCTCCCGGCGCGGCTTCGCCCTCCGCTCGGTCGACAAGACGCGTTCGAACGCTGGGTGTCGACGCGGCGTTCGGTTAGGGAACACCGGGAAGCCTCCCAGGCCGGAAGCGTCGACCTCGTCCACCTGCTTGTCCGAGATGTCGGGCAGAATCGAGTCGAGCATGGCTAGGATCTGCTGCGATCCCATGCCGAGAGGAGAGGAGGGGTGCAGGCTCAGGTCTGGAAGGCCCTTGAACGAGCTCGACCGAGGCATGCTGGGGAGGGAGTTGTGAACCTGGTTCAATCTTGACGGTAGGCTGGCGAGGAAGTTTTCGAGCGGTTCGCGGACGGGGGGCAGCTGGGGGAGGGAAGTCGAGTCGGGAAGGCGGGTCTGGAGGTTCGCCATGGACGGGAGGTGAGGCAGGTGGAACGAGATATCTTCTCGGAGTTTGGATATGAGCGAGAGGAGATGATCGGGATTGAGGTTGTGTAACGAGGAAGATGAGGTAGAACGTTGGTGGGTCTGAGCGGTAGAGGCCAACGTTAAAGGCTGGGAGCAGTCCGTGTCGGGCGCGTCAGAGGACTCTACAGGGTTGTCCTTCTCTACATTGTCCCTCTCAGCACCCTCATTGTCCTTTCCCGACACCCCGTCCCCTGTTCCATGCATCGGAAAGTCCTTGAGCTCGGCCGTTGTTGGTCCGCTTCCGACCGCCTTGTAGTACGACGCCAGTCTGCGTTCGAGCTCCTCAACGTGCACGAGCAGCGAGTTGCGAAGGGACGAGTACGTGAGGTGGGCTGGCATGTTGGGAAGTCCGAGATCGAGCGCCTGGAGAGAGGGAAGCGCGTACCCTGCTGGGAGGTAGGAGGAGAGGAAGCCGGACTGTCCAGCCGAGAGTGTAGAGAGGGTGGAGAGGACCGTCAGCATGCGATCAGCTGCCTCCATTCCTCATCCGAGAAGACTCACAGACGATGTAGCCTGTGACTCTGGAACCGACCATCCTCTGCGACGCGTCAATGGTCGAGTAGGTGTGACCGGTCGGTCGATGGACGGCGAGGGCGATCTGCTGTCGGACGCGAGGTCGTCGAACCGCAAGCTCCTTTTGGCCCTGGCCGTGGCGCTCCCGCTAGAGTCGGAGGCCATGGCACGAGGGGAGACTGCAGACTGAGGGGGAGAGGAAGGTGTGCGAGATGGAGACCGGAAAGGGTTCGTCGGCCGAGGTGAGGGTCGGAGGCAGCAATAGCCCCGTGCGTTTTGGCTCGAGTACTGCTGATCGCATGCTCGGCCCCTTCCGACTGACCGCACCTTCGAACGAACGACGCCTATGTAACTAAAGCATCGTGTCGGCTACTCGTAGAGTCTGCAATCCCGAGGGACGGACGACGAAAAGCGCACGAGGGGCAGCTTGATCATGCGCAGGAGCCAGGGCGAGCGGAGTTGTCGAGCTCGCGCGAACGTTGGGACGATCTCAACGTCACACACATCCGTCCCTCTAACGAGGAAGCCACGAGGGGTCCGAACAGAAAGCAGACATGCACCCTGGCGTAAAGTCAAAGATTTCGTCGAAAGGGTCAAGACCCACAAAACAAAAGGAAACGTTAGACCGATGCCGGGGTCGAACCGACGATCTTGAGCGGGCTTTGAACCGAAAACTCACGCCATACCACTAGGCCAATCGGTCTTTGATGGGTGTAATATCATAATAATGAGTATATAGTTATATTTTTAAGCGTGCAGCACTGTCTGCCCCGGTGGAGTCTGACGGAGGTGGACGATCATCAATCCTCCAACGCAACCCCCCTCTCCTTCGTCGTCCACTCGACTTCACTTTCTTTAGGCACATGCCCCCTCCGCGCTCCTTCTTCTTCTCCGGATCTACTACGCCACGCTCGCAGGTCAACCTCTCGTCCGGCCCGTCGTCGTCTTCGTCATCCGCCCTTCTCTCACAAGCTCAAGCTCAACGGGCGGCGCGCGATTCACTTCGCGAGAAGGACGGGGCAGCTCGGTCCATTCAGAGAGTCTGGAGAGGCTCCTTGGAACGCAGAACCGTCAAGGAAAGATGGAGAGCTGAGGTCAGGAGCGGCCAAGCGACGGGTGTCGACGCTGTGAGGAGAGTGGTCTTTGGAGGATTGGACGTCGGAGAGGACTGGTGGACAGCAGTTCTCGACGGACGTGAGTAGAATCTCTCCTAATCTCCCTGGCATCAGCGCGGCTGACTCCTTCGCCGTCCTCTGGTTGGCAGGTCCACCGGCCCTACTCCTGCCGCTTCACCAGCCCCCCCCGCAACTTCAGTCCTACCTCGTCCTCCTCCGCCTGCTTACTCTCCATCTCCTTCAACTCGCCTCGACTTCCTCTCATGCTCGGACCTCCTCATCAAAGCTCCAGGCGCTGCCTCTCTTGCTCGACACCGCCTCTTATGCTGGAGCGGCCAAGGAGGAGTACGCGCACAGATGGGTCGACGAGCTCAGGTATCAGGTGCTGCGCGCTGATGGCATGAGCCTGCTGGGAAGGGGCCTCTCTAACATCGTTCGTTTCCGTTCAACTCCTAAGCTCCGTCGGTCTTGGAAGCTGTACTGACAGAAAGGCTTCTGGTTGGGCTTGCAGTCGATTACGGACAAGAAGCACCCGTCTCTCACCCCGCTGGTCGCCACGGTCGCTCTCCTACTACAGCCGCCTGAAACGACAGCCCCCTTTCTTGACGAAGTCCTCACCCTTCCTCTCCTCCCCAATCGCCTTCCGATCTCCGCCTTGACCCTTTTCTCCAAGTCGATACCTTGGTTGAACATCCTCGCCACTCCTCCTTCGGTATGGAAGGCGCCGCGCAATAGAGAGGCAACGGTCAGCCTCATCAGCAACTTGGCCGCGTTTGGATCTCCCAGAGTCGGTGGATGGAAGAGCGTCCAGAAGAACCAGTGGTCCTCCTTGCTGTCGGTCCTGCTCAACTCGCTCGACACCCCTCTCCAACTTCCTCCCTCAACTTCGTCGCCTTCGAACGCGGCCCTTCGTGACGACTCCGACGAGGAAGATGACCGACGACCCCTGAAGCCACCAGCAGCCATCTCGCCCAAGACTCTGGCTCACCTTGGCCTACTCATGACTCCCGCTCATCTGTCGGCCCTCCTCTCATCGCCCAGCATCGACGTTTACTCCTTCCTACTCGCGCTACTGGAAGCCTGGCCCTCGAGGGCGAGGGAGATCCTCAGCGAGGTCAGCAAAGGAAGAGGAGTCATCCGAGAACTCTGGAGAGGGTCCGTGCGCTCTAGCGAAGTCGGGCGGAGGGTGGTGCAGAGTGGTGGTGGAAGGGGTATCCCAGATGCGTTGCGAGGTGCGTTCCCCTCTGCTCTTCCTCCCCAGTCGGCGCCGAGACTGACAAACCTCTCCAACAGATGAAAAAATGCGCGACTCTTGGACTCCACTACTCCTTCTCACCGTTCTCTTCAACAATCACCTTCACTCCTTGCCGGACGACGAGTTCTTCTCCCCCTCCTCCCCACTCTCCCTCGACGAGATCACCTCTCTCTCCTCCCTTTGGCGCAACATCGCTTTCTCACTCTACTTCCACCCTCTCCCCTCGGGCAAGACCGTTGTCGGATGGAGTGCAGAGAGGGTCCGGGAGGTCTGTGAGCGAGGCATGGAGGCCGTTTACGAACGAGACCAAAGGAGGAAGTTTGTTGGCGAGGGTCACTGGCTGATGACGGACGCCATCGACGTGAGAGGGTTCGTGGACGCGGCCATGTGAGTGCTCTTGCTCATCCCTTCTTCCTCGAGTAGGGCTGACGTGTGACGGGTGTTGGACAGCGCCGAGGAGCAGGACCTGGACGGCGGGATGGAGAGCGTGGACGTCGAGACGACCGAGGCTGGCTACCCCGCTGCTATCCAAAGCTTGGCTGCGAGGAGGAGGCGGGGCGTGTCCAAGCGTAAGCTCGCGTTCCTCAGCCCTCGATTGGGCGTCTTGAACAACATTCCTCAGACGGTGAGGATCGTTCCTCCGTCTCTTTCAAGGATCAAACACTGACCCTTCACCTCTTTGTCGGACGGCAGATCCCGTTCGAGGTCCGAGTAGAGATATTCAGGGCCTTCATCAGGTAAGCGTCGCAATCTCAGCTTCGTAAGGGATGTTGGGCTGACTACGGGTCTTGGACGGACGCAGGAACGACAAGGCACGCCTCGGGATCGATCGCTACTCACGCTCCTCGCCCAAGTACCACACCACCATCCGCCGCGACAAAGTCGCCGAGGACGGCTACGCTCATCTCAACGCCATCGGGGCGGGTATGAAGGGTACCGTCGCCATCACCTTTTTGGATCAGTGGGGTCAGGAGGAGGCGGGAATCGACGGTGGAGGTGTCTTCAAGGAGTTCTTGACGTCGTGAGTCGCCTTGATACCCCTGCCATCTCTCCGTCAGATCGCCTCTAAGCTTGAGAACACAGGCTTTCCACAGAGGTTTTCAACACGGACCGAGGCCTCTGGCAAGCGACCAACCAGCAAGGACTGTACCCGTCGCCCAGTCACTACGCGATGGAGAGCCATCAGCTCAATTGGTACCAGTTCATCGGTGCGTCTGGACAGCCAGCAGTGCAAAAGACCTCCACAGACTGACTTTACCTCTTCCCTTTCTTTGAAGGTCGAGTGCTCGGGAAAGCCTTGTACGAAGGGATCTTGGCCGATGTCTCCTTCGCCGGCTTCTTCCGTACGTCCACCTTCGCCACACCATCACCAGTGGACTCAGTATGCTGACGACTCACCGATTCTATCTCCTGACGGTTTTTTCAGTCAAGAAGTGGCTGGGACGACAGACGAATCTCAACGACCTCGCATCGCTCGATGAGGAGCTGTACCAAGGCCTCATCAAGCTGAAGCAGTACGACGGCAACGTCGAAGACCTCGCTCTGACCTTCACGCTTGACGTGGACGGTGCGTGCCTTGAACCCTTTCCCCAGATGCATCTCACTTACAAACGTAATTCATCTCACAGACTTTGGAGTGACGGAGACGGTCGACCTCGTCCCCAACGGAGCCAAGTACGTCCCCTGACCCATCGAGCTGTCTTCGTCTTCGGAGCGAGACTGACTCTCGACTCCTTACTCAGTGCCAGCGTCGCGAAGGAGAATCGGTTGCAGTACATCGATCTGGTTGCGTCATACAAGCTCAACGCACAGATCGACAAGCAGTGCTCCGCTTTCTTCCGTACGTCTTCTCGCAGCATCGTCCCTTTGATACGTCTGACTTTTGCGCTCTTTCACCACCAGTTGGTCTGCAGGACATCATCGACCCGAAGTGGATCCGCCTTTTCGACCAGCGTGAGCTCCAGATGCTGGTGGGAGGAGTTGACACGGATGTGCGTTACTTTCATCTTCCGAGTCTGTGAGGCGTTCGACTGTCGCTGACCTGCATCCATCCCCTAGATCGACATCGAGGACCTTCGTAGAAACACCGTCACACACGGTCTGTCTGATGCGCTCGTCCAGTCCTTCTGGTCGGTGGTCAAGTCGTTCAACCCCTCGGAGCGACGTGCGCTCGTTCGCTTCGTCACATCCTGCCCCCGACCACCCATGCTCGGGTTTAAGGAGCTCGAGCCGCTCTTCGCCATCCGAGCAGGCGAGACGGACCCAACCCGACTGCCCAGTTCGGCGACGTGCGTGAATCTACTCAAGCTGCCGGCGTACAGGGACGAGGCGACCTTGCGCGCCAAATTGCTCCAGGCCATCACCTCGTCCTCGGGCTTCGATCTTTCGTAGCGGCACGTCTTTCATGAACTCTTAGAATGACTTCTGCGCGTTCTTCGAGAGTCTTAGGCGATCTTTCCTTGACCAGCGGCGGGCGTCAGAAAGGGTTGATAGGCGGAGACGAGTGGACGAGCGCAACGTGGAACTAATTCCCATCCTTCCTGCTTGCCTTTCACCGACAAGATTCTGAGGACGAACGGAAGCATGCAAATCATACGGCTACATTGAAAAGAAAGGTGGGCCCTTAGTTTCGGTCAACGTTGAGGAGGTCCTGGCAGGCAACGACGACTCGCTCTCGGAGAGTGACCTCTCTCTCCCGAACCCAGACTCGGAGGTCGTACCCGAAAGCAGAAGGAAAGCGAGAGACGTCAATACGGGACTTGAGAGTAAGCAGCTGGTCAACGCACTTCTTCGTGTTGGGCTTGTCGGCACCCTCAGGAAACGCCGACAGGAAACGAAGTTGCCGAGGACATGGCCTGAGAGGCGAAAGGTGCCGCAACGGAGCACTCTTAGAGAAGAGACCTATTCGTGTTGTCCCATCTCGATTTTCACTCATGGGACTCGATGGGTTGTACAATGGCATGTCATCGAGCCTTGAACGACTGCTCCCCGTCCCGTGTCATACAGATCCAACCCTTCCAGATCGTGCCTTCCGTTGCCGCGGATCAAGCGAAGAGGGACGCCGGAAACCGCTCTTCTGCCCTTCTCGTCGACGTTCAGGTGAGAGACGCAGGAGGAGCGTACCTCTCGTGCACTCGGAGTGAGCCACTGTAGGCAGCTTGTGTGGGGGTTGCCTCCCCTTCGACAAGCGTTGGCGGTAGCGTCGTATAGCTTGGTGCCCGAGAGACGATCGATGGGGAGTGAGAATCGAGTCGATTTAAGGAAGTTGGCGGTTGCAGAGGGGCAGAGTGGGGATGAGACGTGTTTGCCGAGTGGAAGGAGTTGTTCGTAGTCGAGGACTCTTCGTGGCTGTGCGAGTACGCTGTGGGATCAGATGGCACGCTCTGCTGCGAGGGGAAGGTTTGACCTGAATGGTCGAGTTGGGGTTCCGGGTAGGCAAAGAGGCCTCGCTCGCGACCGGACGCGGAGGGTCGTCCGTAAGGGTCGTTGTAGCGCGCGTTGGGGCCAGTGGGGTTTCGCTGATGAGTCGACCGTGAATCGACCTGACTCTGGATGAAGGCAAGCAAGGAACGGTCGATGTCAGCAGCGAAGCCACGGAAACCATATAGCAAGCTGAACGCACCGTCTGACCAGCATACTCGTCCAGCGAGTCAGCACTCCCCCTGACATCCCAGCTGTTTCCAGCGCTCAGAGGTTCCATCTCCACCCTCTCCACCTCTCCGACAGCTTCCTTTCCACCCAGGGCCTCGAGCTTTTGGCGCTTGCGACGTTCTCGGACGACCGTCGGGCGTGCGCGCTTCATCTTGGACCAGATCCACCACGCCGCTGCGACCGTGACAAGGCTGCAGTGATGGCAACATTGAAGCAAGCGAGAGCGAGCGTCAGAGACCGGAGCCGTGAGTTGATGTCCTTCGAGGCACTAAGGAGAGACGCACAAGGTGATGACGAGAACAGACGTCTGCATGATCTTGGCCTTTTTGTTCGCATTGGTGTTCTCTAGTGCCTGCGAGTCCGCCCAAGCACGAAGAGCTTTGAAGTCAGCATACTGGAACATCTGAAGCCAGGTAGCGCTGGAGTAGGATCGATCGACGCACCACACCCAGGTAGACTGTCGGATAGGTGAAGAGGAGAGATCCAGCACAAGGGTCAGGGTCAGTACTGCGATTGAAAGAGTAGAGCCCGGGGGGATGAGAGGAGGCGAAGGGTGACAATAGACGTACCGACGATGAGTTGTTTTGGGGACGACAGGAGGGCTCCAGCAGCGAACTCCCAGAAGCCCATGCCACACGTCGAGAAGATGGGCGTCGTCAGGTGACCGGGAATCGCGCTCATACGAGCGACCAAAGCCAGCTGTAGGGAAAGGAAGGGTTGGGAGAGCGAATCAGTCCAGCTGCACTCCACTCGACAGGTGGGAAGTTAGGGAAAATCTCACCCAAAATCCACCGTCCCTGACAGCTTGAGCCATGCAAGCGTAGACAATGTCCTTCCGTTCCAACGCTTCCGCCCGCTCCCTCAAGAAGTACCTGAAGACGAAGAAGTTTGCGATCTCTCCAAGGAAGCTACCAGCGCACACGATACCGAAGCCAATCCAGAGCCCTGTTGCATGCGACAAGAACGACAAGTCGTGAGCTAGGGAGTCACGCAGGAGATTCAGAGACGAAGGTGACTTACCCCACACGACACCGCACCTGACGGAATGAGGAGACAAATCAAAGTCAGCCGAAGCGTGCGACAAAGAGAGAAGCGTTTAGACGTACAGTATGCCCACTACCTCGTGCCCGAAGAGAGGGGGAAAGGAGATGACGATAAAAACGCCGATTGGGATGGCCCAGCCTCCCGGCGTGCTGTGAAGAGGTCAAGTCAGCCTCCTCTGTGTCTCAAAGCGAGCCAGCTCCTCTTTTTGCGCAACCCTTGAGCGCGCTCGCTACTCGCAGAGGGAGGAGGGAGGGAGGGAAGGGGACGCACTCTCGCATCCACTCGGCCGCTGGCTTGAGCCAGTTGATGATCTGCTTGTGGTAGAGCGTCATGAGGAGGACCAGGACGCCAACGACGATGGCGAGTAGGTAGTAGGCTGCCCAAGAACAAGAGCGACGAGAAGTCAGCGGCACGTCGAGGGTCGGTGCGCAGCATGCGTAAACGAGTGACGACGCAGTCTCCAAACTATTCTCTGCTCGACCATAGCTTAGCCTCAGCAAGGAGGCATCGCTACCGAACACTAGAGACTGACAGGAGGACCTGCGTCGCGCGCGGGGCGGCTGAGGGTGCGTCCGAGGGCGAGGGACGAAGCTCAGCTCTCCTGTCTGCCCAACCTCGCTTCCCTGCCCATCCCTCCCTCCCCCATTCTCCCTCCCCCCTTCCTCTTCCATCCGGCGGATCTGGGAGGCACGGAGACTCTCTGTACCAGCCCTGCAAGCGAGAAAACAGAGGGGAAAGGCGGGCGACTCACGAATGAGCTTGACTCTTAGCCAGAACCGCCAGCTGAAGATCTTGGACCAGTCTGGAACGAGCCTGTTCTCGACCGCGTCGAGTTCTGCGAGCAGGTCGAGCTCGTCGTCTTCTTCCTGGAGGTGGTAGGTGGCATGCTTCTGCGTCGTCGGAAGCAGGTGGTGGGAGCCCATGGTCGTCCAGTTAATGAGAGTTAGCAGCTAGGCAAGATGGGTAAGGGCGACCGGCGGCGAAGCTGTGCTCGTGCGCGAGCCAGCCGAGCAGCTACACACTCTAGCAGAGACGCCCCCCTTCAAAGCAGGCCTGCCTCCTAACATAGAACCCTGTCACCCGAGTCATCATCATATCATCTTGTTGCGAGTCCATCTGTGTCTGCAAGTGGGCGGCTTGGACGAGTGGGGTGCGCATCCACATGTGCCGCTCTATGGGCGTACGCCTGGCCCTCCAGCTGGCCGCGATTTTGGCGACCAGCTTTCAGCGCGACATATCCCCTCCTCCACCTCGGAACACAACGCCAACGACCCATCCTCCTCATCATCATTTTTGCAACGATTTACCTCGGCCTCTGGAGTAATCTAAGCACCTTCTAGATCAAACATTGTCTCTCTCGTGCTCAGGGGCAACGCCTCGACCTAATCTTGATCCCGCTGGCTTTCGAGGTGGGCGACAGCTTTGCCAGGGGTCAGTTCTCTTCAATACCCAGTTTTCAAACCATGACCAAGAGCTGATTTCCGCATCCGAAATTGATGTCTCTTAACCTTCAATATCCACTGGATGGCATGTCTCGGTGACCCAAACCCCCTCTCCCCTCCCTCTCCTTGTCGCCGCTCTCGTCACCTTTGTCATCTGTGCCAAATGAAGAAGATAAGGAGGAGGAGGACATGAAGGAGGAGAGCTCATGCTAGGGGGGGGGGGGTAGAGACAGGAGGACGGGGGTGCTGAACGTCCTTTAGGAGAGGCTGGGGAAAAACATGAAGTCAGTCGGGGGAGACTGATCCTCCCTCGCATCATTTTCAACGCGGCGGACGACGCTCCCGATCCAGGAAGAGAGCACCTGCCTTACACTCTCTAACTTCATTGCCGAGAGTAAGAAGAAGGCCGATGCGCACGTTCCCTATCACGGCAAGAAGCACGGCAACGATCAGGGACATGGAGGGTTGTCTGTCTTTCCTCGCGCCGCAATCGCATCCCGAGCAAGCCTGCCCTCTTCGACGGCCCGGCTCTGAGCAAGACAATGAGATCCGTCAGCTCAGACTCCAGGATGCTGAATGTGGGAGGGTGTTGGCGTACGTCCTTGGGGTTCCTGCGAAGACTGCACTTGTTTTCTCTATTTTTTTGTTCCCACTGGCTTTCTTAAGGAGCAGCTTCGCTCGTCTCACTTTCTTGTCCCTCAGTCTTCTACGGAGTAGTCCAGAGACTGAGGTACGTTCACATTCACCAGTCTAGCTTCCGATTGGCCACAGTCGCTCACTCTGTTCTTAATCGCTTTGCCTTGCTCCTCTATTAAAAAGCGAGGCCACCGTGCTCCGCCTCACGTACAGGCGCAAGCCGGGCGTCTGTTGAATGCTCGCCCTCAGCCAAAGAGGCGGCCGCGTCTTTTTCTCTTCTGCACTTGCATTTTGTTGGAGTTGCGACGAGCGAGGCGCGGAGCGCAGAGGGAGCGCCGTGCGGCCGCGGCGGCAAGCGCCTCACGCTGAGGCGCTTGCATTTGCATTTGCATTTCTCTTTTCTCTTCTTTGCCTCAAGTTTTCTCCCCCCTCCCCACGTACCCACGTAGCTAGAAACCTCAGTCCACTTCTGGTTGACTGAGGTCAGTCACATCCTACTTGTATAGCCTCCAGAGCACAGTCCTGACACGCCTCTAGGTAGCTTACCTTGTACCGTCTGTCTCGCAACAGGTAGCTACTTGATCACATGTATAGTCCACTTCTGGTTGACTGGGGTAGCTTACCTTGTACCGTCTGTCTCGCAACACATTTTTGTTTCTCTCGTTCGCTCCCTCGGTGTTAGCTCTCTCGTCTCACCTCCGCTTGTATCTCAGCCATTCAAACGAAGTGTATCCGAGGCTGAGTCGCTCTTGTATTTGCCCCTGATTGTACACGATTGTCGAATATGTAAACAAAGCCCTTGTCGCAAGTCGGGTGTTTGGATTCCAAGCGAAGGCAGGGCTGGTTGGAATGTCAAACGACCAAAAATTTCTTTACTCAGAATCAAGCCGGAATGAGAAGTATGAAGGTGGATAACTCCCAGGGAGTTGGAAGCAGTACATTGATCCCTGAGGGCCTCCTTTGATCAGTACTGGATGGTGATGCAGACAAGGAAAGCAAGGGAGGAGCTATGAAAGAGGGGGTGGAGGTCTGCAGGCTGAAGATCGAAGCGATCAGCATTCGCTTGATAGTGGAATTCACCGACGGGCAGAAATATTTCGCAGGCGTGTGCCGGCGATGGCATGCGCTAGCATCTCCCACACCTTTGGCAGCTGCCAACGTAGAGCTGTCACGAGGTCAGTGTTGCGAGACAGACGGTACAAGGCAAGCTACCTAGAGGGATTCAGGACTGTTGAAGTTGCGACGAGCGCGGCGCGGAGCGCAGAGGGAGCGGCGGGTGGCCGCAGCGGCGAGGCTCGCATTTGCAGTTTAGTTCTCTTCCCCTCTGTAAAATCCTCTCCTCTTCCCCTTGTAGCTAGAGACCTCAGTCCACTTCTCGTTGGCTGAGGTCAGTCCCACCCTTACCTTAGAGCTCGTCACCGTTCCGTCATTGACCTGCTCTCTGTCTCTGTAGCTTCTCTGACTCGTTCCGCTCTCTCAATAGGTTCGATTTATGACTAGTCCACTTCTCGTTGGCTGAGCTTCTCTGACTCGTTCCGCTCTCTCAATAAGGACCGTGCTCTGGGAGTTGTACAAGTGGAGGATGGAACTGACCTCGGTGGAATGGGGGGAAAAGAGGGTCAAGCCCAGGGAGAGAAGACGCACGATGGCTAGTGAAGGCGATCCGGGTCTGCTCAGCAAGGAAACCAGGAAACGCGAATGATTTTAGCTGAGTTATTTGAGGACATCACCAGTCCAAACAAGCTGCTTCCGACTGGAAGGGCTTCCTGCCTGTCGAGCAGGAATATGACTTTCGCGCGGAAAAGCGGCGGCATGACGGCGTAAGGATAGTTGTTTATTTTGTATTGAGAATTTAAGTTCAGCAGGGGGATTTAGCTCAGTTGGTAGAGCGTATGCTTAGCATGTATAAGGTCGCGTGTTCAATTCATGCAGTCTCCATTCCTTTTTGCCCTGGCTGGCCTGGGCTCCTTCTCCCTCCGTGACAAGCTCTCCAATGGCGCAGGCATATGTTGGAGATCTTTTTCTTCTTTTTTCTTTTCTTCATGATGGACACGGACGACTTGCCGAACTGTGCAACGCTGCGATGCCTTCTGTCTCACCCCGCGCTGCCTGCTTGCTCACTTAAGTCGAACCTGTTTTGCTCGCATGGCCACCTTCCCCATACTTGGGCCAGCAGCCGACTGTGGATACTTGGGCTTGATGTTTGTCTGCGAGAAAAGAGCAGAAAGGGTCGAGCGTCATGTGAACCGGGCTCACTCTGAAGGCAGGAGGAAGATAGAAATTGAAACGCGTGAACGTATGATCGCGGCACGTTCGAGAGTCCTGCTTGAACATATTGACCAAGCGGGCGACACACAGCCCTCAGCTGTTCAACTGTTGAGAGACTGTGGGTGAAACGGTCAAACGTCTGGATCCTCGTCAGCACACATATTTTTAAATCCAAAAGCGATTTACGCCGACATGATCAGAAGACAGAATGGACTCGTATCGTTTCTACCCCGCCCGAGATGCTAAACGGCCTCGTTCGCAGGTACTGAGTGTTAACTCGGGTCGGTGGGATTTAAAAAGCCATATCATGAGCCCAGGACAAAGACGCATCCCTTAGGCCTTCGCAGGGTGGAGGACATTCCTGAGCGAGCCCGCCGACAGACAAGAGATTTGAAGAAAGAAAAATGCCTACTCTTCTCGAGGCGGCTCGAGGGGCGAGTTGATTGGGTGCTTCTCGGCGCGAGGGGTGCGACCGTGAAGGGAGTGGATATGGGCGACCATCCCGTCCTGAAGTTATTCACAAGCGTTGTAGGTGAAGCGAACGCCTCCGCTCGACATGACTTGGACCTTGTATTGAGAGAGAAAACCGAGTCAGAGAAGCTACAGAGGCAGACAGCGAGTCAATGACGGGAAAGGTAAGAGCTCTAAGGTAATGATGGGACTGACCTCAGTTAACGAGAAGTGGAGTGAGGTCTCTAGCTAGGAGGGGAAGAGGAGAGGTTTTTACAGAGGGGAAAAGAACTAAACTGCAAGTGCAAGCCTCGCTGCTGCGGCCCCCTGCTGCTCCCTCTGCGCCCCGCGCCGTGCTCGTCGCAACTCCAACACTCCCCCCCCCCCCACCTCCTCCCCTCTGTCTCATTCGCAACCGCAACAGCCAAGTCGTCAGGCCGTTCGTCCGTTCCTTCAGTGATGGGTTCGAGCCGCTCACTTCAGTCCGAGGCGGATTGGAGCTTGGTTGGTATCGAGCTTGCTTGACGTTGCGGCGAGGCCGGTGAAGACCTGACGAGCACAACTAAGGGTATCAGTGTCACTCCCGAGAACTCCTCCGGCGCGCGTGGGGGGCGTTGACAAGGTACCTGACTCGCCGGAAGGTGAGAAAGCGTCGCAAGAGAAATTTGTACCACCGCAGGTCACGCGAAGTGACTTACATCAACCTGAAACCATTTGGACTGTTGCGGGACGGACCTCAGGCAAGGCGGAACAAGGCCTCTCCCACCCGAGGTGCGTGTATCACGTTCACTCGTTTTCTCACAGCGTTTTCTACGAACGGAAGAAGATATGTGGGCGCTGCCCCCGCCATCGCAACGCAATCTGACATTTCGGGGGTCGAAGTTAGCAGGATATTGAGCGGCATGGCGCGTGAAAGGGCGTCAAGGTTGTCTGCTAAGGAGTCGGATCTCCCTTGATCATCGTGTTGCGAATGGATGAGGGGAGTATGCGCACAGCTCTCGCTCTTTGATCAACTGTTTGCACACGCAAGTGAGACAGAAGAAAAGATGAAGTCTCCCGACCTTGAGCAAAAAGTGGACGAAGTGGGGATTGAACCCACGACTTTCACCATGCAAAGATGATGCTCTACCACTGAACTATTCGCCCGACGGGGGTTCTGACAAAATTACTTAGCAAAAACCTTGGCTGAGGGTTGGTGCTCTCTAGCCTTGATGTGCTTTCAACCGATGAACCTATGAGGGGTTTGACTGTAAGCCGTTACGGAGTCCGGCAACTACTCCCCACTTTAACAGACTGTAGAAGCCGAAGGTGAGGGCGGCGAAGGCGGCGGCGTAGGAGGGATTGTTGAAGTTTGCTCGACCGTGGATGCTTTGCTCACCAAATATCTTTTCCTCATCCTGCGCCAGTTTGTCCTCGATCGGGGACGTACAGACGGTGAAACTATGTCATATGATCAGCGAGGTCTCTCTCACCGGGGGCTGAACAACCCAGAGAGGCCCGGACCAATTCCAAGGACGCGAGAAGATCGTAGAACACTGCTCATTCACTCTGCTTTCTCTCTCTCTCTCTCTCTGCTGCGACAACGCTCTTTTCTTTGGGTGCAACGCTGATCCTCTCCTCTGTGCGTTACTGCTTCAGTCACAACGGAGTATGACTCGCGTCAAATTTCAGTGTCTCCATGTCGTCTTTGTGCCGGGTTTTGCTTTTTTCCCTCTTCCCCTTGAAAGGGGATCAGCAGAAAGTATAAGACAAAGCTCGCTCAGACCAAGTGTTCTTGAAGCGCCCTGTGCGTGCGGCAGACAGCCCGAAAGCAGTTTCAATGAAGACCATCATCGACTGCTCGCGTGCGAAAGCTACTGCTATTCCACCTTCTCTTTTGAGCTCTTGAAACTTTAGTAACGTCTGCTTATGGCACTCCTCACAACGATAGTTCCAAGAAGAGCACCTTCCTGCCTCTGGACGGGATCATCTTGTAACCATGAACACCCTTCCTCGGCCTCGTGGCCTTTCCATCCTTGATTTCCTTCGTGCACTGAGTTTGAGAGTCCAGGCGTATGTCGAGCTGGCCTTTTCCAGGCCGAGCCGTGATACTCCCCCCCGCTGGTGGTCGGACATGACGAGCTAGGGCGGTGGGGTCGAGCCAAACGTGGATAAAGAAGTCGCGAGGATCCTGGCGCCGCGTAGGGGAAATCGGAAACCTCCCAGTTGAAAGCACCCACAACCGCGACCGACTCAATGACCGTAATCAGAGTCCTGGGAGGCCGTACACTAATGAGAGTAGTTTTGTAGTCGTTAAGGGCAGCAGATGGATACGCGATCCCAGGCGGAAACTTTTGAAGTTGCGGCGAGCGAGGCGCGGAGCGCCGTGCAGCCGCGGCGGCAAGTGCCTCACGCATCTCTTCTCACTCTTCTCTCCCTCAAGTTTTCTTCCCCTTCTTCACATAATCAGAGACCTCAGTCTACTTTTGGGGGACTAAGGTCAGTCCCATCCTCCACTTGTACGAATCCCAGAGTACGGTCCTGACTGCCTTCTAGGTAGCTTACATTGTTTCGTCTGTCTCGCAACAACCAAGGTGATGGTCGTCCTTCCCTGCACGACTGTCTACATCGAACTCAAACTCCGCCAGTCCGAGCTGCCCACCTTTGCTCGTGAGTCCCTTTTCTCCACTAGACCCCTCAACAGTCCCAAGCGCGCGAGGTGCTGACGTTGCCCTCTTACCGCCTTCTGAACTCTGACCACCGAAGCGGTAGTCAAAGTGATGAGCAACAACAAGCCTGTGCCACCCACCCATCCAGCTTTTTCACGCCCCACAAATAAATGAGACAAGCTGGGAGAAGGAGCAGCCTTGCACCTTTTGAAGTCGACAGCAGGCAGAGCAGCCAAAGGAGACTGTCAATGAGGCATCCTGGAAAATCTACGATACCAGGCGTTAAGCATCAGCCCCACAAGAACATGCGAAGCCGCGGAACGGCCTGGCTCGGATCGGTTCAAACCGCGACGACTGCCGACGTTCGGGGTTACGCTCGAAGCGGGCGACTCGTTCCTCCTCTTCTTCCCCCCTCCCTCCCGAGGCGGCGTTCCAGATGGAGGTCGTCGACGAGGCCATCATCTCTCAACTGAAGCGACCGACGATACAGACCGTTCAAGCGGCCACCAACGGAGAGGAAGGAAATGCCGGCGTTCCCCACGTCTGGGGAGGAGCGGCCCGATTTGAACAGATCAGGGTGCTTTCCTAGGGTGAGTTGTGTGACATCGAGGACGACGAGCGTGATCAGCGTGCTGTCCCCGACGTCGAGATGAAATGGCTTGGAGGGGAAGGGGCGGAAGGTGGCGTGCCCATGAACTGGGGTCGAAATGAGGGTCCAAGAGCTCTCTCTCAAGCACTTCCTTTCATCGTCGCTCGCTCGCCTCCATGTCAGTAAGCATGATCGAAACGGTATGATACTCAGTCATGACTGCTCGGCTGGACGTTGTGCTGGCAGCCTGGTCGAGCGCGGACAGAGTGCTTCGGTTGTCTTCCTTCCGAAAGCCGGCGAGACCGATGAAAAGACGAATGACAAACCCCAAGACGGATACCTTGAAAGGCGATCAAAGGGGGCAGCGGCCGGGAATGACAATGCCGCCCCTGCTTGAGAGATCTCGTTCCGTCATCTCAGATGATGGCGCAAAAAGCAGAAGTTGATGACACGAGCGAGGTTTGAACTCGCGCTCCTTGCGGAATTCGTGCTTAAAACGAACGTCTTAGACCACTCGACCATCGTGTCGATTGCAACTTCTGACCTCGTTTCAGCTCGCAGAAGGTATATATACTTTGTTTTGGCCGAGCACTTGTCTTTCGTATTCTTCTCCCTGAAGTGCTTCTCGCAGTCGTAGGATGAGGTTGCAAAATTTTGAAGCGACTTCGGAAGCACCCAACAGGAAGACCAATCGTACGAACAATCAGTTCAGACTAGGGCCCAAGGCGGTCGTAGCAGCAGCAACTTCGCTTGCCCTTTTCTTGCTCTCTTTTAGGGAAGGAACGCATGGGCGACTCTCATCGAGCACAGAGCGCGCGATCACCCTGGCCAACGAGAACCGCGGCCTCGGAGTCCTCCCCTCTCCCCTGCTGAATCTGACCAAGAAACTCTCTCTCTCAGGACGGGCGACAAGGAGTACAATAACCCCCACATCCAGTGCCTCCAGGCTTCCGTGGCTCGACAGCTGGTCGAGTGAGTCTCTGGCCCTCACTCTGCTCGGCCGCGACGACCACGCACCCTGACCCGTGCGAGCATTCTTTCCCTTTGCAGAGTACCAAGGGGCGAGCCAGAAGAACCTAGGCTTCGCCTCCCTGTCGCAGGTCGGGAAAGGCTTGGTCGACAAGTTGCTGAGTAGGGGTGGGAGTGAGTGTTCCTTGCTCGCCCGACGCGGCTCCACACGGTCTATGTCTACGGAGGTGTTGAGACCGCTTTGCAACCGTGACAGGAGCTTTTTGAGTGCTCTGATCGAAATTCACCAATAGCCTGCGCAGACAATCGCCGACAAAAACACGTTAAGACGGTAAAACCTCCCCAGGACAGGATATCTCGACTGCAGGCCAATCCCGGGCTGTGTGACGTCTTGTCGTTGGATGAAGACAGTGGGGATGATTCCTTCGAGTCAAGTCAGAACGATGCAATTGCAGACTGGTACATTGTGGTTGCAGCCCTTAAGTCCAGCATCGGTCTCTGTTGTGAGGCAAAGGGTGCAAGGTAACCCATCTCAGCCAAATAGAAGTGGACTGAGGTCTCTATCTACGGGAGGAGGGGGAAGAGAAACTTGAGGGAAAGAAGAGAGAAGATAAATACAAGTGCAAGCGCCTCAGCGTAAGGCGCTTGCTGCCGCGACGACGCGGCGCTCCTTTTGCGCGCCGCGCCTTGCTCGTCGCAACCCCAACATTGTTCTTGCCTTTCAGGACGTGCAAAACCTTCCAGGCGGTCACTAAGCCGTCGGCCAGCGGCAGGTGTGATATGGGCGCTACGTGGATAAAGGCTCGAGGACTACATATAGGGGTGAAGCAAGGGGGGAAGGAAGAATAGATGTCGTGAAGGAGGAGGGGCTGGTCGGAAAAAGGGGTTGACCACTTTGAATCAAAAACCCCGTGTCGAGGATAAGGAGTCAGCCTCAGGGCCCGACAGAGCAGGTTCGCAGGAGCAACTTAAAGCTGCTTCTGAACGAGATCTCCTCCGTCGCAGACGCATCCGACTGAGCGATGTCTGTCTCAACCTCCGTTTCGCCTGCTCTGAGACCGAACCCTCCTCCCATCTTGACGCCCACGGAAGCTAGGGCGTCCGCCTTCTAAAGACGGAACGAGAAGACGCCGGACATGGTTGGCGACTCTGCCGAAACAGCCCTTTGCTGGGAATTCCGGTGCAAATGGTGAGGTGGACCGAAGAGGCGAGAGAACCTTCGACCCTCCAAACTAATGCAAATATTATAAGAGTCTGTTCAAGCCTCGATGAAAGGGCTCGGGACCACTGGGCCTCTGCCTGAGTTGGAGCGACGGGATGGCGGGAGGGTTGCCGAGCGGAAACATCCGGTCGAGGTTGCCCTCCTCGGGCCCAATCCACGCAAGCATGCCCTCGGGGTGCGCCCTCACCTTGTTGACGAACGAGCACGGGCTGACTGCAGGCTGAGCCGATCGAAGCTCTCCTCCAAAGGTTTCTGCGAGTTCCCGATGACGAGCTCCAGCGACTGGTCGAGTTGGTGGTCGCAGGTCGTGGACCGCGTTGTTTCGAACTGAGGAGAGCTGGGACGGCAACCGTGGAACAGAAGGTGGGTTCCTCACCCTGTCTTTGGGTTTTCCCAGCCGGGTTGCATCGGTTGTCACGGTGTGGAAATCAGCCAAGTCAGCAAAGCAAGGAAAGACTGCCACAAGAGAGATAAGACACGCACTTTCTCATTGCTCGGTGCGTGTGGATGACCGCAGTCTGCTTATACTCTGACCACCCCATGAGCCTCCGCAATGGGCCATCGGGTCGAGAGTTGAGGAGGAATACGGACGCCTCGAACTGAAAGCCGCCTTGGGCGGTCGCTTGTCCGGCGTCCCAAGTGTACGAACAGACACGCCGGGAAGCGGGAAGGGAGATGAGATTGATAACTTGTCGGAGGTACTGGTGGAGGTGGTCTGTGAGGGTGGAGAAGAGTCAGTTGTTTGAGAGGGTAGGTGTATGCGCGGACGACTGACGAGGTCGACAGCAGCGCTACGAGCTGGATCTTGCCCGGACTCTGGCTGTCAAACCCGTACCAGAGCGTAGGAGCGGGACCCTCGCCGGTGTCGACATCTAGAATGGCAGGCGAGGCGGCCTAGTCGAACATGACTTGTCAGGATCTCGGGAAGGAGGGCCTGTAAGGAGGGGCTGGGCACAGCGGAGCGAGCTCGTCAGCTCTGGGAGCTTTTCGAATGAGCAAAGCGAGGCGGAACGTATTCAATCGTGGTCAGTGTGATGGGTGATGTCGGAGGGCCAAAGAGGTACCGGTCGGTGTGATCGTGGTTGGCGTCCTTTTGCTACCTCGTTCTTCGTAATCTGTCAACACCCCCACCACCACCTGTTATCACCGAGCTTTCCCCCATAGCTGCAGATCAAAGGCCATTATACCACACCGATATAAAATTTACCTAGGTACGAACTGTTTTACCCTTTAGGGGCATTCCGTTCTAACCTTGACCGAACTCGGTTGAATGAGGGCAGGACCTCCTCGCACTCCTCCTCCCTTCGGTGCCTTCGCTTTATGTCCTCAAGACTTAAGACTTTCTGGCACACAGCTGGATGGACAAGGCCTGCCCGTGCTCAATAGCTGCTGATGCTCCTCTCGCCTCTCCCCTCTCGCCTTAGACTACCTTCGCCTTTCCGACTCGAGTCTCCGGCCGGGTCTCGACTCTCCTCTCGCCTCGACATCTCCCTCGCAACCCAAAGCACGAACCTAACGACAACTCCCCCCCCCCCCTAACCTTCAGCCCCACCATCATCAACCCGACTACGCTACATAGAGTCAACCCTCTCCAGATACCCTCCATCGTCCCAAACCCCTGACCAAAGAACCGCTACGGGCGTGAAGGTTTGAAAAGCAGATCAGGAACGGAGAAAACAGACAAGAACCCTGCCCGCCCGTTCTCGCGGTCGCTACATCCTGTCGGGTCACAGCGACGTGAGCTGGGGAGGGGAGGTAGCAGAAGGACACCGTCGTGAGATGGAGACTACAAGGTACGGCGGAGAGGGCTGGACGCTTGTTCAAGCCCGCTTTGACGTGCGTCGTCTCAACATGCGTCCAGCCGCCCCAAACACGAGCCTGGCTGCACCCATGGCCCATCCTTAGCAGAGCAGTTCATGGTGCAGAGATGGGTGGAGATGCCGACGCCGATCAGGGCAGAAGAGAGCGGGGAGGGCTTTAAGACGTGGACGATTTTCAACCTTGCGGTGGCTTTCGCTTGCCAAATCGAATTGAGGCGGAGGACAACTATTGAGCCCGCAAAGGCCGTCGCAGTGTGTGGGCGTTGTCAGCGAGGTGGCTCACCTCGTCGGTCTTCAAGCGAACCAAATTCTCTCCTAAATGAATGAACCGAACCTCCTGACGTAAAGGATGCAACAAACGAACCTTTCATCAAACGATCACCGTCAGTTGCGATGCGCAGTTTCCGGAGAAGGAAGGAGAGAAACACTCACCCGCTTGTCATAGACGTTTCCCGAAGGACTCAAGCCTTAGATAATATCTGCTGAGCCCTTAGATAGGTTGTGGTTGCTCTTGACAGTTTTCCGTTGCCCGTGAGAGGGTGTTGTTTTCTAACAAATCGGGGAGGCGCATACTGTAGGACTTCAAAATGGACGGGCACGAAAACGGTGGGATCGGCTTTACGACGGTCTCTTATGAGGGAAAGACGAATGAAAGCGGGCGCCCGTCAATTCTTCTTGGTGAATCGTTGTCGAGGGTCGAGAGGTGGCACGGCGTCTTGCCCGGGTTGCAAAGTTTGGGATGACGTTGAACACCCAGTTCGCTTAGCTGAGCAGATGCTGGCACAAACTTAGCGTCCTGCAAGACGAGGGCAGGCGTGTGAAAGTGGCCCTTTACCGGTGCACGTGCTTGTTTCAAGAGTCTTCTTTCTTATGTGGGCTTTCAAACTAATAAGGGGCTGGACGTTTGTTGCAATCATCCAGATTTGAATCACAAATAACAAAAAGAGTCGGAATTAAAGGCCAGCTGGTGTGCGGCGCAAGCTCCAAGTTTTTTCAATTTTTTTTTCTAATCCTGTGCTTGTGGCTTCATTCTTTAAGTATGACTGTCTCCATTGCTCTGCCTTCAGCTTTGTATCCCTGCAGTGACAAACGAATTGTATGGAAAAAAAAAACCACTCAGGTGCTCGTCAGCGGTGACCATGACGCTGGTGACAGAGAAAAAAGACGGCACTAAAAAAGAGAAGAGAAGCAGAAGCATCATTGCAATCGATCAAAGCAAATCAAGTTTTGTCAACTACCTCGCACAAACATCAAGAAAACTATGAAGAAGTAAATAATCCAGGGGCCCGATATTTTATTTATGTTTGAGCAGTTTTTGCGAGATGGTGATTTAATCAACAATTTTCTTCATAGCTGATGGTTTTGTGTTTGAAACCGAACAGAAAAGTTTTCCTTTGAGCTTAGGTGAACCGGCCCCACGTTTTTGTTTTTTGATTTCTTTTTTCTCTCTTTTTGAGAAAAAAAAAGCGCGACTACCTACGTTCACGCTGAATTGACTCAAACTGTTTTCTGAAGTTGGTAGTTTGTGTTGTTTTACACCTACGTGCTTGGCTTGCGTTTATGTTTCGGATATTTATGAGAAAAACATTCTCTCACATCAATCCGCGTAAAACATACACACTTCTAACGTTTCTTCACCAGAGTTTTGAGGGTGTAAAAAAAAAGTCAGCAAAAACGAAAACAAACGGAGCTTAGATCGCCCTTAAAAGTGTTCCTGACGGCGATTTGTTGATGATCCGGACAACATGTTCCGGCTTTCGTTTTCAGTTTTGACAGCAAATTTGTTATTGTCCCTAGCAGCAGATACGGCCATTTTTCCAAACTCTCCGACACCTGAGCGTAGTACAATCAGAATGCGTTCTCATCAAAAAACAAAGGAACAGATAAAAGTTGATTTGAGAGCTGCTGCAGAATGTTAAAGTTAAATCGTGATGCTGCAAAATGTTTTCCAAACGTCACTGAGTTTTGTCTGAACCAACTTTGATACTGTGGCACGCACAGCGCTGAAAAACGAGGAACTGGTGTTTTTTTGTTCTAAATCTTAGGGTTTTGGCGGAGATGAGAGATATAACAGCTCCGCTTGTTATACAAACGTTGCATTGCATGTACTTGGCAAGGCTCGGGGTAATGGGGCCAAAATGGACTTTGTTTTCTTTGTAAACACTTCAAGGTTTTGTGAGGTGCAAAAGCTATTCTACGCCTCAATTTAGACATTGTCAAACACATTTACTCAAATTTCATTTCTCTGTCAAATAGACAAGTTAATGTGAAGCATAGCTTTTTCTTGATACCTCTTTTTGCCATCTCCACGCTACCTTCGATATTACTTTGATCTTGTAATTACATTTCAACGTTTGCTACTGGGTACTGGTCTCATGATTGAGGAACCGTGTTTTTATGAGGGTAGAGGACCCTAAAAATATCAACACAGAAGCCAAAGCAAAATGGTTTTGCCTTCAACAAACAAACGCAGTCAGATCAAACTTATGAGAAAGAAACGTTGAGTGAAAAGCAAGGTCTCCTTAATGATCTCAGGTTTTTTGCTCCTTTTGACTGATACCAAGCAATTATTGCTATTTGAGTTCTTCAATTTTCAGAACTGCGTGACACTCAATGTTTTTTTACTCCAACAAGCAATTTGGTGTATATTCTTTCGAGTGATCACCTACTCCTTTGGGCTTACTGCTTTGCGCCGAATGCCTCGTACACAATTTGCTTCAAGCGACAGCTGAACCCCGAAAAACATGTTGCTCGCGCGCGCAAAAACCCGGACGCTTTCTCAATTTATGTCGTTTCAGTCCAAATGTTTTTGAGTATCGAATTCCGAGTGGCTGATTGTAGATCCCAGGTTGAAGGCAATAAATTTGCAACCGCTGTGCCAGAGGTGTTGGCTCAACCTGGCTGATTTTTATGTTTGTTTTGGCACTGGACGTTTATCTCCTTTATTCACTGAATAATATGAACGACCAGGGCGGTATTCAGTTGCGAGCCGTTTGGTCTTGAGAGCATTTCTCATTTCGCCACTCGCAGGTTTTTTGCACATTACATGCAAAAGTTTGCTGCTACGAGACCATCTCAAATAGAGCCGTCAAGCCCTCGACTTATCAACCCTTCGCACATAGAACTGCAACTATGGTGCACACCGGACTGCTGCAACCAACTTCGACGCTGACTCGGAAAACAACTTTAAGTAGTTTAGCGGATATCGTGAAAATTGGATTTATCCACATAAATGCAATCGATCGATTGTGAGATCTACATTTACCAACCAACAATTGCCGTCAAATTAAGAATTGCGGCAACTTGTCAGACACAAACCTGTTGTCATCAACCGACGAAGTGCGTGTTTGAGCAGTTGCTGATTAGGACGTGATTTTACGTCAGAGTGGAGCTCCAAGCGTGAGGATTGGAGATTCAAAATGAACTCACCGGCAGCACGAACCGGTCCAACCGGTCTTCGTCGTGATTCGCTGTCTTTCCCGATGCTTCGCAAGCTCTGGGTCTCATCCTTTAGCGGCATATTTTTGAGATAAACTTCTTTTGCCCCTGCCCTTGGCCGACAGCTCGCTGGACTCAGTAGACAAAAAACTTTCAGACTCCGACGAGCACGACATCGACCTCGCTCTCGACATGACCTCCTTCATGGCTCCAGCTGACCGCACTAACTTTAAGCTCCCTGTCTTCACTGGCAGTGTCGTCCAGCAATGGAAGCTTCGCTTACTCATGCACTGTAAGTATGGCGGGACGCTAGAGGTGTTGGAAGGGAAGGAGGACAAGCCTGAACTTTAAGCTGGAAGCTCTGCTAAAGGGGTGGAAAAAGAAGGACACGAAGGCAAGGCATACCCTCCTTCAAGCCCTTTCGAACGACATCGCCCACCACGTCTATGAGACGTCGTCCGCCGCCGCCGCCTGGACCTCCCTCCTTGAGGTCTATCAGCCTGCCTAGTCGTCCAACATCCACTCCCTCCTGCGACAGCTCACCGCCATCCGTAGGGACCCAACGACCCCCATGGACGCCCACATCAACACCCTTCGCTCCCGTCTCTGAGTTGAAGGCCATCGGAGAGGTCGTCAGCCCCGCCTTCCATGTCGCCATCCTCCAAGCGTCCATCGAACACGTCGCGGACGACAACTGGAAGGCCCTCATGAACGCCATCGACAACCTCCCCTCCGAGTCCCTCACTCCCGTCATCGTCTCCAATCGATACCTCGCCGAGGCCGAACGCCAGAAGCGGATCTTCACAGTCACGGATCAGCTCTCTGCAATGGCTGCGTTCACCTCACAGAATCGGGCGGTTGGAAGAACGGGAGGAGGAGGAGGAGGAGGAGGAGGGAAGAGGAGGAACCCACCTGAAGGATACACGTGGGAGCAGTGCTGGAGGTGTGGGGGGGCGAAGCACTTCGGAAGTCCCTGCTCGGACAAGACCCGGAACA
>MVAJ01000101.1:0-44949 GCA_014825545.1 Cystofilobasidium capitatum
GGGGGGGGGGGGGGGGGGGGGGGGGGGGGGGGGGGGGGGGGGGGGGGGGGGGGGGGGGGGGGGGGGGGGGGGGGGGGGGGGGGGGGGGGGGGGGGGGGGGGGGGGGGGGGGGGGGGGGGGGGGGGGGTGGGGGGGGGGGGGGGGGGGGGGGGGGGGGGGGGGGGGGGGGGGGGGGGGGGGGGGGGGGGGGGGGGGGGGGGGGCGGAGTAGTCGCACATGGGAATGAGATAGGGTTAGCGATCAACATCTTCCCCTTCCACCCAGGTGGAAGTGGATAGGTAAGAGAGGGGTTAAGAAGACGCACGATCTCGTCGATCCCTTCCTTGGCCTGCTTGACGTCGTCCTCGTCCAGGCCGTCGGCGATCAGGCGCTTGCGGACTTGCTTGGCCGAGCTGGAGCGTTCGCGTCGTTCGAGCGAGAGGTCGGCAGTATGAGCAGAGAGGCGGCAGGAGGAAAGAGAGGTGTCACAGGTCGGAGATCAGGAGATGCGGTCAGCTTTGGGTCCCTGGGGGAGGATCAGAAGGAGAGAGCCGGACGGACACGGTCTCGAGGTCTGATGCGGCGAGGATGGATCGGATGTGAGGCTTGATCAGGGTGAGGTCGAGCTGGGTGCAGTCAGAGGTGTCAGCCATCCTGCATATTCTGTCTACTGCCGCCTTGAATATCTGACCATCTTTCTGTCTGGATGAAGGGCTTGTTGATGATGCTGAGGTCGGGCAGGCGGAGCTCTGGGATGGGAGTCTACTTGAATTTATACTTAACAACAAAGATTCAAGTATTGTCTGACTAAGTATCCTCCAAGCAGGCCACACGCTCGTCCAGCTTTCTACGACCACCATCTACAAGCAAACGACCGACAGCATACAAGCATGTCGTCCAGCAACATCACCGTCGTCATGGGCACACCCGAGGCAGCCCAGCTCCAGCTCACGATCCAGCACAGACTCGCCCAGCTCGAGTACGCAGACGACGACGACCCCGTCATGGCAGAGGCGAGTCCCTGCTCTCCTTGCCTTCCTTTCTCTTTGCCTTGTCTCGCTCCCCACGCTAACGCTCGCTTTCGCTCGTGCAGTACATCGCCGTCATGCTCGCCAACTCGAAGACTAAGGAGATGATCACCGACGAACTCCTCGACCTGATTGGAGACAGCTTTGGTGCGTTCTCCCTCACTCCCCCCCCCCCTTGCTCCTTCCCCTGCCTCCCCTGCCCTCTCTGGTGCCGGGGTGGGTTCTCATTCTGAAGAGATGGATCAGAAAGCGGTCGGGAGACTGTCGATAGGACTTTGGGCTCGCAAGGGCAGAGGAATCGCGCTATTGTCATCCTCTCCTTCCACCCTCCACCACGCCACCCCCCCCCTTTCCTTCAACCAACCCCTTCCCCTTCCTCCTCATTCAACAAAACGCTGACGACACGACACCTTTTGTCAACCGACAGACTCAACCTTCACCGACTGGCTCTTCCGGGTTGCCTCTGGGCAAGAGGACGCTCCCCCCTCGTCGGTGGAAGAGGTCAAGCCTGAACCTTCTCTCGACACCCTCCCTTCCCCTCCTGCTCCCTCAGCTTTAGCCCCAGCCTCAGCTTCGGCACCAACACCAGACCAACTCAAACTACCCTCCGCACCAGGTCTGTCCATCGCCGGTTCCTCCACCCGCCGAGCAGGAGGAGCGCCCCCGACAGGTCCCTCGGCTTCCTCCAACCTCTTCACCCGCGCCCTCTCTTCCTCTGCTCAACACCCCTTGCCGACCAACCCGCGCGGTTCGTTAGGAAGGAAAAGAGAAGCAGGAGAAGACGACGGTTCGCGCGACGCCAAGCGGCGAGTGTCCGGATTGGAGGGCGCTCCGAGGGGTCCTAGGTCGAACGAGCAGCAGCAGTTCTCGCCGGCGGGGGGCGCGAGTCTGCTCAGTCGCCTCGCTCCTGGCGCCGGTGGAGGAGAGGTCAAGGATGGCGACGAGTTTCAGAGGAAGATCGACGCTTTGACTGCTTCGCAGGGTGGAGATCTGCTCTCGACCTCGACCATTCCGGCGTCGGTTGGGGGAGGTCTGCCGAGGAGGCCCAACCAACAGCAACAGCAGAGGCCGTTCAATTCTCACCAGCAGCAGCAGCAGGGGTGGAATCCGGCCATGATGGAGATGATGGGCATGGGAGGGATGGGGGGGATGATGATGGGGGGCTCAGGAGGGATGGGTTTGCAGGAGATGATGGTGCGTTGATCTTTCTTTGCTTCTCCACCCCCTCCCCTTCTCCCTCTTCCTCTTTCTCGACGTTCTCGGAGCGTTTCTCCTCCGGCTGTAAAAGCGATTGACTGATCTCTTGATTTGGGGTTTGGCTGGAGCAGATGGCGCAGATGCAGCAGATGGCTCAGATGCAAGCCCAGATGGCGGCCATGGCGGCCCAGCAGAACGCTCCCCCTCCTCCCCACTCCTCCGCCGCACGCCCGCCTCCGTCAACAGCGCCCTTCGGAAAGAGGAATAACGTCGACCCGCTCAACCGGCCTTCCAACCCCGCTTTTGCACCGACCCCGCCGACCGTGCCTTTGCCGGCCAAACCGACCAGTTCGGACCTGTGCAAGTTTTCCATCGGCTGCACCCACCCTACGTGTCCCTACTCGCACCCTTCTCCATCGGCAACCTCCGACCTCGCCCTCGTGCTCTCTACCGAGCCATGTAAGGAGATGCTCTCGTGCGCCGATCCGGACTGCACACTTTCGCACGTCTCGCCCTCTCAAAAACCAGGCGGAGGAGGCGGAAAGGGAAAAGTAGAGTGTAAATTCCAGGAGTGCAAGTTGAGGAAGGAGGGAAAGTGCGAGTACGCTCATCGGAACGCTGCGGGTGAGTTGGAGGAGGGCACGGGTAAAGGGTTGGGGGAGGGGTTGGGGTTGAAGGATCGGGTGTTGGGCGCTGGAGTGGGGAGGGGCGAGCAGGGTGGGACAACGACGGGGAAGGCGTGCAAGTTCGGGGCCAAGTGCACGAGAGGTACGTTTTCCTCTTTTCTTTCGCCCCCCTTTCCTTTTTCGCTCTTTCGTCCACCTGGATCCCGACAACTGACGTTCTTCTCTCCCCCCCCCCCCCCCCCCCCCGGCCAATCTGACTCAACAGCCGACTGCAAGTTCTCCCACCCGCCAAACCGCCAAAACCCCTCCTCGCGCTCCAACACGTCCTCGTTCGCGCCGTACGCCCGGCCGCCCGTGTCGACGAAGTTTGCCGCTCCTCCTGCTGGTCAAGCGGGGAACAAGAGCATGACGTTCAACGTTGACGCAAAGCCTTTTGTGCCTGTATGTTTTTCCCCCCTTCTCTGGCCCTCAATCATCGTCCTCTGCCGTTCTTCCAAGGGAAATCCTGACTGACCCCCCACCCCACCGGTCTTCTATCAGAAATCCGCCCCGCCCGCACTCCACATGTCAACCCGCTTTGCCCCTCTCGCAGCGGCCGAAGGAGGGGAGAAGATCATCCCCTCTTCCTCCTCCTCTACGACGACGGACGCTGTGCTGAAGGAGTGATTAGTCTAGCTTGAGCAAGGCGGGGCTTGTGTTTGAGAGAGAGAGAGCTGAGAAAGGAGGGGGTGCAAAATGCCGATGTTCTTGTACCACACGCTTCCTTCCTGTGTCCTCCGTTTTCTTCAGGGTCGCCTAACTTTGAGTTAGGGAGAATATGATACAGTCTCTGAGCGTGTGTTTTTCTGTGTGGGTGGGTTCCTTGGAGTGAGCACAGACAGGGGGTTTTTACCTAGAAGAGTTTAGGAAGACACTGGGGTTGAGTAAGGGAAAGGAAGCGTGCAAGAACGAAAAGTGAGAGCGAGAGAGGCCGTTCTTGAGTCGGACAAGAAGGTACGAAGAGGTGTCGCAAGAAGGGGAAGCAGAAAGGATCAAGCGCGAAACTGAGCTTCTCTGACTCTCAGACCTCAGCAACGCCCACGACGGTTGCGACGACCAACGCATCTACCTCGGGCCTCGTCTTGAAAAACTCCCAGACGGCGTCGAGTCGGCCAAAGCCTGGGAGGTCGTGCCCTCGTTTGGGCGCAGTGGCGGGCATCATGCCATCTCCGACCAGCCCAATCCACTCCATGTCTGTTCACCGTCCGGACAAAGAAAGCGAAAGAAGAGGGAGGAGAGGACACTCGAAATTAATTTTAGCTAGTCCCCGAGAGAAGAGCGAAAGGAGGGAGGGAGGTGGGGGATGGAGGAGGAACGCACGAATAGGTCCTGGCCCTCGAACAGAGATGGAAAGCTCGTACGACTCGTACCCCTCCTCGCTGACTCCCTTGAGGTGGTGTCGCGTGTGCTCGGCAAGAGGGGGCGTGTTGAACGGCCAAGAGACGATCTCCGCGTCGAACGCCAGCACGGGCCAGATCAACCCCGGCTAGCAGCAACAACAACGCGTAAGAAGGACTCTCGATCATGTCAGCCGGGTCCGTCGAGGGAATGTGACCAGAAGTATGGATAGAACGGACGTGGTCGATTTGGAGAGTGACGTCCCTCACGCTGGTTCGCTCGTCAAACGTCGACTTCAGCGTCGAAATCTTCAACGTCGGGAGTTTACCTGACTCGGGAGGTCGGTCCACGGCGAAGTGGAAGGTCTCAAAGAAAGCTGTAGAGGAAGGGGCGAAGGGGGAGACGTTCCCGCATAAGGTCAGTTGGTTCTTGACATCGAGAGCTGAAACTGCGACAAAAGAGCTACCTACCTTGGACCGGGTTCATGTAGTCCCAAGACATGGGCAGCTGACTCTGATCTCGCGCAGAGTAGAGCATAGGATGCGTCCGATCGACATCGACGAGCGAGTGGATCTCCTCGAAGAGAGCTGAGGCGTGAGGTGCGATGTCCATTTGAGCTGAATCAAGATCGACGTTCCCGAGGACAAACGATCAGTCCAGCAACATAAAGAAGCGAGCTAGAATAAGTCAGGGACGGACCGAGGTGCATGGAAAAGGAGTCGGACGAGACCTGCAAAGACACAAGTTCTCCAGTCAGAATGTGGCCTGTCACACCTCGACCAGCGGAACGACTTTAGAGAATGAGAAAGGTAGCTCTCACGTTGTATTCATGATTCAAGAAGATCCGTCTCGGCGCCTCGCTCGAGAAGGCGTCTGACCTCGCGAACACTCCAACCGAAACGACCGTCGTCCCCACCAGAGCCCAAATGAAGCCCGCCTGCAGGCCTCGATCGAACCGGTGGAAGAGCGGCAGAACAACAGGTGTAAAGAGGACGACGAGGAGGGCGGAGAGGTTGGCGATGATGAGTTCGACCGGGACGTCGACTCCCATCCGACCGGTCAGGGGGACGAAGATCGACAAGACGGTGAGGGAGGTGATGGTGCCGATCGCTGCTGGAACAAGTTGCGCAACGACATACCCAGCCTGACGAGAAGGGACGAAAGCACATATTTTGAGCGACGGCTTGCAACGCAGCGTTTGTTGCGAAGAATGGGGACAACTCACAAGATGAACCTCGCCCCTCGCCCGCTTGGTCAGCATGCCCAGCCCCTCGCTGCAGCCCATCCCGACTACTTGGCTGCCCGTCAGGATGGCCAGCAGGAACCCGCTCTTGATCTCGTACTGCGTAGCGAGCGTCATCAGCCCGGACAGGATCGTCGTCCAGGCCGTGAAGGTGGCATGTTCCATGGTGGGTCGGTCGAGAGGGGAGATCCAGTGAGATAGGGCGAGCTGAGGCAGCTGAAGGAGTCGACCCAAGTTATCGCAGAATGGGTTTTCAGTGAACCTTGTGGATGACAATGAAAATGACGAACAACGCACCAGCATGCCCAAGAGCGAAACAGGAGCGTACAGCCCTAGAGGAAGCAGCTCAGAAGAGTACCAAGACATCGACCGATCCAAACCCTGCTCGTCGAACACAAGGTCAGTTCCTGAATACCCACAAACAGGTAGCAACCAAGGTGAGAAGAGGAGGGTTCTCACTTTCCACATGACGACCGCAACGGCGTTGGCTGCGACCAACGCGCCCACCAGACTGCCGATGCCGGCGACGAGAGCGAGAAGGTAAGCCTTGTATGCTCGCCATTCCGACCGGTTCAGGACGAGGATGGCCAGAGCAGCAAAGATGCAGATTGACGCCTACGAACGCACAAGCACGCAAAGCGCAGGGTCACAGTGTGTCAGTGGTACTTGCTTTGGGAAGAAAATGGTGGGCGAGAGGAACGAGCCTTGCGCGCCGTCTCGAGCGAGTACTTGATGAAGACCCGATCCAGCAAGGAAAAGTAGACTTTTAGAAGAGAAAGGAAGAAGGCTGGACGTCAGCCCGCTGCAAAACGCGAGTACAAACCCCTCGAGACGAGACTCAAAAGGAAGGCGCTTTCGTACCGTAGTCTTGCCGCAAGTCGACGCCTATCTCGATCCCACTCAACTCGCTCTCCTTCCCAAGGAGCTCGTCCACGATCGCAAGCACGTTCTCTCCAAAGTGCTGCGTCGACCCCCGCTCGAGGTTGGCCAGCGTGTCCTTTGACGTGTGGTAGTACCTAAAACGCGCGAAGGGACGGGCGGGGAGATCGTCGATTGTCAATTTTCGGAAATCTTTGTCGGCACGAATGAACGTTGCGAGGGACGAGGGACACACCACGAGTGGTCGACGATGGCCAAGTCCAGGCCTGCTATGTTCAAATAGCTCTCAAACTGACCGTAGTCCGTCTGCCCAACAAGTTTCCTTCGAAAAAGGGTCAGTCTCCGTGTTAGAGAAGCCCAGTCTTTTATGGAAAAAGGACTGACATCTGAGCCTATGATTCCAGAACTGAACACGTCCGCCGCCAACACCGTCCCGTGCGGATGGGGCACCTTGGAGTACGCCCGGAGCATGACGTCCGACCCGGACTGGAAAAGCATCTCGGCGCCTTTTGTACCCGCCGCTTCGAGGTTGACAAACGCCTTGACCGTCTTTGCCAAGTGCGACTGGGTGGAGAAGAGGTGGGATGCCTTCGGGTGGAGAGAGAGAGGAGGGTCAGCCAACCCTGGCTTTCTTGCGCAACAAAGACGCTGAGGAGGAAAGACTCACGTCTGCAAGGTAGAGAAAAGGGCGGGGACAGTCAGTGCTCTCGCACATTCTCGCGCAACACGAGTAAGAGCAGCATTTCTGAACTGACCCTGCAACGACTCCTCCCTGTCAACGTCAAACACATAAAAATATCAGAACAAGGACTTTCCACTAAGAGAATCATAGATGGGACGAACGCATTGTTGAACACTGATTTACAGAGCGAGAAAAGCTTGTCAGCTATGAGGACGACCTTCAACAGAAATTGTATGGAGACAAAACGCACGAAAGAGGACCGAATTCTGGAACGTCTCACCCCTCTCAACCAACACCCTTGCAAGCTCCAACATGATCCCCACCCCGATCGCATCGTCCGCTGCTCCGGGACCAGGCAGCTGGCTGTCGATGTGCGCGTTGAGCAGGAGGGTCGACTCTTTGGCTGCTTGCGTCCCGTTCGAGATCCGCAATAGGACGTTCGTCAGGCCCGAGTACGTCTTGAGGACTGAGTGGTTGAGGATATCGAATCTGCCCCAAAGCGACCGGATCTGCAGTATCAGTGCATACCCCTCAGAAACAGAAAGGTGAGAAAAACGAGTGAGAGGGACGAACCGATGAGAGCCGTTCCCCCTCTGCAACTCGACCTCGCACTCGAGTCCATCCACGCCCCGGCAAATATCCGCCAGACGCTCAACTTCTGCTAGGACGTAGTCTCGTCCAGCGACATGCTCGGGCGTGCCGACGATCCGGTAGCCCGCGTTTTCGAGGGCTTGGATGTGCGACCGGGCGAGGAGTTCAGAGAACTGCGGACGACCAAACAGCGAGGTACTGGAGAGCCAACCGACCAAGCCAACGCAGGTCAGCATGATATCTACTCTCCACCTGAAAGCCCACTTGAAGCGTGGCGTACGAAGACGAAAGAACTGACCCAGCTTCGACAGATTCAGGCAGCCTGTAGTGCAGATCCTTGACGAGCCAGACGAGCGGCCCAAAGACGGCAAGCAGGAGGAGCACCGTCGACAAGGGACCTAGCTGGGACGCGTGCTTGGACTTCATTGGAGATGCTACGATGGGAGAGTCGGGGGAGGATGGAAGGGAGTGGGGCTGAATCCTGTCGGAGGGAGGGAAGCGTCAGCCCTTGAGATGACGACGGAGTTGGGCCCAGAGATGGAGACGCACCCCTGCGCTCTCAGATGGCGGGGACGATTGAGGAGATCGAGTCGTCGGGGGATGTCAGCTGCTAGGATGGGCGTGCGATGTTGCTGAATTTGTCCGGGGATGCTGTCTCTTGGGGTGGGGGGTTGGGCTGAACTTCGAACGACGGAAGGTTCGAAGGATCCGCCCGACGACCGCCATCGATCCTGACAAGACACCGGTACTGGCGCTACCGGAGGCAACCTCAACGTCAGTACTAGACAGTCGTACGCTCTGTCCCTGCAGAGGGCTGACCTGGGCAACGGCCGTTCCGCTCGCTCTAGCTTCTCCGTCCGAGGTCGATCCAGGAACAAGGAGGAGGACCATGCACCCGTCCCTTGACGCAGCACGTCCCTAGCCATCTATCGTCCCTGTCCGCTCCCCTTCCAGTTCAGTCCCAGATCGCCATATGCTCGAGTCCTCGCCCTCGCTCGCACCGATCGTCCCCACCCTCCGCCTGTTGCTCGCGTCCCTCGGGCAGGATGCGCAGCTGCCTCACCTCCGCTCGCTCTCCCCTCCTCTCCTGCTCGCCCTCCTGTCCTCCCTCCTCGACCAGCCCCTCATCTCACCTCCCCTCACAACTCAAGACGCCCGAAGAGAGGCCATTGAGGAGGTCAAACTCGCCCTCGGAGTCCTCACTGTCGAAACGCATCTCGACCTCAGCGCGGTTGACCCAGAGCGGGTTGTGAACCGGCGGTCGGGCGAACTGCTCGTGATCGGACGGGTGGTCGTCCTGTTGGCCGTAGAGAGAGGGTGGGATGGGACCTTCCGACGCTGGAACCGACGTTGGAACGGACGATCGGAGGGGGTGTCTCAATACCAGGAGGATGAGGAGGAGGAAGTGGACTTTTACACCCCTCCACCGAAAGCCCTTCCGCTGCCCCTCGAACCAGACATCTCCCCTCGCACGACCTCGACTATCGCCTCTCCGACCGCTCCCGCCTCGTCGACAGAAGCGTCCGACTCGACCAGCACGTCTAACCTTGGGGCTGCGTCCTTCGACAGTCTCGCGTCGGACCGAACGTTCAAGCCAAACTCAGCGGACGGGGTCCTTCAGATGGACACGGTCACCCGTCTGACCGCGCCGGTCGAGTGGCAGCGACGCGTAGATTCAGAGAGGCTCGCACTGGAAGAGTTGATAGGGTCAATCGGTTCAGACGAGGAGAAAGGGGGGGGGGTTCATCCACACCAAGACTCCACTCATCCGCCTGCGTGAGTTTCAGTACGGCACGCACTGCATCAGCCCTCTTCCACCGCCGTTACGTTACCCTCCGTCTCCTTCTTCTTCACTTCACTTCAAGATGTCTGTCTGATTGCTGGAAACCTCTTCTGATGCGGGTGGAAGTGAAGACACGGACGCGCTCGCCACGGAAGGACGTCAACCCCATACGGAGGTGGGTATCCAACCGCCAATAGGCTTGGATCACCCACCCCACCATGGGAGATGTAGAGCATGGTGTAGAGACGAGCGTTGGGGGCATGGCGACACACTCGTTGACCTTGGGTCGTCTGGACTGGACCAGGAGGGTTCGTGACAGGGAAGTGGTGGCAATCTCATGCCTTCTTTTTATGCACCCAACCCTCGGCTGTCTGTCTTTGTCGCACCCTAGCCTGTCTTCCAGCGCAGTACGCAGTGCGAGCGCAAACAAGAGGAGGGAAGTTTCGGCAGTGCATCTTTCATGAGTCCTGCCGCCGTCATGTCCGGCCTCTCCCAGCCTCCCTGTCCTGCACTCAAACTACGATTCCCTTCCTCCTCCCTTCCTCCCTCTCGAACTACCACAAAGCCATCAACATGCCGACCTCGCTCGCGCTGTCAGCCATTGCGGGCTGGGTGTCTGTCAGCTCGTGGGTGGTCGTTTACAGTCCCCAGATCATCGAAAACTTCCAGCTGCAGTCTGGCGAAGGGCTCAGCGTCGCCTTTATCGTCCGTCAGTCCCTCCTCTCCTCCTTCTTGCATCCAGATGGGCCGTCTCCTGACGCCTCTCTGCTCTGCCGCTTCAGTCTGGCTCGTGGGAGACCTCACCAACCTCGCAGGAGGCGTCCTTATCGGCCTCATCCCGTCAGCCCCAGCTTCCTGTTGACTCGACCCCGAGTGGACCTGCCTCTCACCTTACTGACCTCAATCGCCCCTTCGCAGATCCCTCGTACTCCTCGCCATCTGGTACACCGTTTGCGACCTCATCCTCCTCTTCCAAGTGTATTACTACCGCCGTCTGGCCGCCTCGTCCAGCTCCGAGGAGACTCCCCTCCTAGCCTCTCCTCCGAAGTCGACCGGGGAGGACGCTCACTGGCTCGCGTCCAAGACGGCTCAGTTCCTCGGTGCGGTCGGACTCGTCCTGGGTACCGGTCTGGTCGCGTGGTGGATGACGAGTGCTGGAGAAGGCCACGGCGGAGGAGGAGGGGGAGGAGAGGGTCCGGTCGAGCCTCCATTGTCCATCATCGAGTGGAAGAGTCAGACGTTAGGCTGGATCTCAGCCGTCACCTGTCAGTTCTTCAGCCCTTGCCACACGAGAGATATCGCGCAAACATGCTGACGCTGGTTTTCATTTGCGTTGCCCTCTCGACCAGACATCGGCTCGCGCATGCCCCAGATCGTGCACAACCACAAGACGCGCTGCGAGGGCCTGTCGATCACGATGTTTTTCTTCACCATCACGGGCAACGTCACCTACGTCGCCAGCATCCTCTTCAAGAGCCTCGACGAGCGCTACGTGTTCGCCAACCTGCCTTGGTTGTGGTGCGTCCTTTTCTTTCTTTTTTTCCCTTCTTTCCTTCTCCCCTCTCCCCTCGTCCCCTCTTCCTTGCCTTCGGACTCGTCTGACGTCCCTTATGAAACGTCGCACTTTGAACACAGCGGCGCGGGAGTGACCGTCCTCCTAGACTTCATCGTCCTCGGCCAGTTCGTCACGTTTGCGCGACGGCCGCAACAACCGTTGCTCGTAGCAGGGGACGAAGAGCAAGACTAAGGGGCTCGGTCAAGTCTTTCTCCTTTTGCAAAGAGGACCGAGCTGGATCAATTTGACTCTGATAGTTTTCGACAGCGAGATGTGTTTCGAGGATAGATCATGCACATTACTTGCCACGCACCCATCACACCCTAGCCCCTCGTCAGATCGAGCACCAGAAAGCCGAGGAAAAGAATAAGAACTGCGCATCTAATTGTCCCCTTCCTTCTCGCCCTCGTTCGTCGAAAAACCCCATGGCCAGCCCCACCCGGACCCCGTCGACTCCCCATCCTCGGCCTCCTCGTCGACCCCGTCTGGCCCGAGTCCGACGAGCTTGAGTCCGCCGTGCCGACCTCGACGCCAAGGTCGGACCTGTCGAGGGGAAGGAAAGCAAATGGAACGTCAGTCCCGAATGGACTTGGAAGTCAAAGTACCGCAGAAGAGACGATCGGATGAGAGACGAACCCGAATCGGCTCCTTGAGCATGACCTCCCTCGTCCTGTGCAAACTCTCAATGTCGTCGATCCGACCCCGAACGCTGTCGAGCAAGTCGTCGAACCCTTCCTCGGAGACGATCGACCGGATCGCGTTGAGCGTCACGTGCGAGTCGGGTCGGACGTGGTGGTTGATCTACCTCGCCCGTCACGGAAAGTAAGGAGTGGGAAATTGAAGTTCAGTACGACTTGCTGGAGCAAAAAAAGGTAATTGTGGGAGGACGCACGTCGATAGAGATGATGTTGAGATGGTCGAGCGGCTGGATAAAGTCCGCGCGGGTCATCAACACCCTCGCTTGGCCGTAGGTGACGTACCCCAGCTGGACATTCTCCTCCTCCGCGTCTGGGTCCGGTCCGACCTTGACAGGGGTGGGGTCGCCCTCGAGCGGCGGACCGGGCGTCTCGGTGAGGGTTGAAGAGGAGGCAAGTTCACGCAGAAGCAGCCTGGTTGCGATCCGGGAGATCAGAATGAGTAGTTGTCAGTACAAAGGACGCGAGATGCGCGCAAGACGGGTGGGGTGAAAGGAACGGACCAGGAACACGAGCACCACTTCTGTTCGTCCATCACATCGTCGTCGCAATCCTGGATCAAGCCAATCCTAAATCCAAGTTGTCCTTCCAGTCAGCCTCCTGCTTGTCCGCAGTTTTTGTTTGCCAGGAGAGTAAGCGACGAAGGACTCACTGGGACATCAACCACTCCCTCTCGCTTCTGACCATAAAGCGTGCCTCCTCCAGCATGTCAAACGCCCTTGCGACCCTCGTCAAGTAGCTCGTCCGCCCTCCAATGAGTTTGACGATCTCCTCGAGCGTGCTCTGCGTGGGGGCAGGCGAGGAGGGAGCGGCGTCCTTGCGCAAGAGAGCGAGCGCTCGGACGGCAGAGGCGTGCGGGAGGTCGTACACCGAAAGGATCCGCATCCGGGAGGCATTCTTGCGCATCATGTCGTACGGCCCTGAGTTACAAACCGGCAAGAAGATCAAAAGGGTCAGTTTTTGCACGCAGTAGAGAGAGAGAGGGGGGGGGGAGGGTGGCTCAAAAGGCCTAAGTAAAGGGGAAAGACAAGGGGGGAAGACGTACAGAAGTCGTCGCTGCTAAAAACGCAAGTCACGATGCCCGCCTCGGCCCACGCTTCTGCTCTCTGCTGGAGCTGATGGAGCAGCTTCCTACCCTCCTCGTCGTTAGGGAACAAGTGAATATCTGTCCATCCCAAGGTCGGTCAAGCCCAAAAACCAAATTCGCCTCGTCAGACTCAACGTCGAAGAATCAAAGTGGCAGAGAAGAAAACTGAGGATATGAAGGAAGAAAAAACGCACTGTTGAAGATCAAAACCAACGGTCGTCCTCTTCGTCTAGCGTACCTCAACCCAACCTTCTCGAGCTTTGAGCAAGCTCGTTCGACGTCGAGCGACGGACCGGCACTCCTCGGGTCGGCCCGACTGAACAGCGCGTTCTGCGAATCTTCTTGGTAGTCGTGGTTCAGCGCCTGAGCGGGGGGGGGGGGATGAGGCGTTGTGAAATGCCACAAATCAGCTTAAATTCGAGGTTGATCGAAAACCCGAGAGTGCTCTCAGAAGGGGAGAATCTCGCACCTTTCCAAAGCGCAGTCGGAAGACCTCCAGGTCCGGATGGGCCTCGACAAACGCCGCTCCATCAGCCTGGATCACGCGCATCGCGTCGAGCAACATCGTCCCTTTGCCCGTCCCCTGCAAAAACCAGACGCACGTCGAGCAGAACCCTCCGGTCAATGCCTTGAACAGGAGAGGAGAGAAAATGGTGAGGCTTGAAAAGAAACGAACTTTGGAACCCATCAACATGAAGTAACTCCCCGACTCTTCCCCGCGCACGATCCGATCCACAATCTCCTGCTCCTCGCGCACGATATGGCCCTCTTCGCCTTTGTCGTCTCCTTCGGTGTCGTTCGACCGGCGGTGGAGGTGCGTTCGCCGGGTCTTGGTCGTCGTTAGGTCGATGGCGGGGTCGTAGCCCTGCCGTCCGTCGTTCGCGATCAAAGGAAAGCCAGGCGTCAGAGACAAGGGTCCGACTTGGGAGAGAGGGAGAAAGGGAAGAACGAACGGGTTCAAAGGCTTTCTCCATCCGCTTGAGCACGATGTACTGTAGGGGGAGGCAAAGGGTGTAGGTCCCTCTTGTCAGATGGACTTCTCCGCTCGACCAAAGAGGAAGGAGCAAAGCACGCACCTTGTACCAAGCCAGGTAGCCCGTCCCACTTCCAAAGACGAGCATGAGCCCAACGACGGTCGTCAGAGCAGCGTCGAGTGCAGGCGAGCTGGTCATGGCGGGGAAGAAGCTGCCGGACCTGCTCCTGCCCTCCCCACTTCCCCCTCCCCCTTTGTCGGCCTTCTTCATGGGATGGGGCGGCTCGGGCTCGGAGGGGTCGGGAAGCTGGCCTGGGCTGGGTACGCCTGGCGAGGGTGCGGACGAGGCGTACGACCGGAAAGCGTGCGATGGTTGAGCTCCTTTCGGAGGGAAGACCACCAAAGGGGCTGTGCGTCCGACGACCGAGCGAGGAGGCAGGAGCCGCCGCAGGAGAGGACGACCGACGGCGTGCATGTCTATGCGAGCAGTACCGGGCCCAAGGTGCGAGAGCGACGTGTCGATGGTGCCTTGTGCTGGAAGATATCTGGACGGCAGGGGGTACGGGAGAGGAGGCCGAGAGCGACGCGAAGGCTCCCTCAGAACCTCGACCCCGAAACCGAGAATCAGATCTCCCTACTCCTCCCTCTCCTTCGACATGGGAGTGTTTACGACGACAGTCATCTGCGCAACGAGCTTCCTTCTGGGTGCGTCCTTTCGCAGCCTGCTTTTGCCGTGTCGAGGATGCTGGGCGCTGATGCTGCTGTGACGTGGTCCACTACTCTCCCCCCGTAGGCACGACCTTCGTCCACTGGATCGGTACGCTCTCCTCTCGGACCAGAATCGCAGATGAGTAGGACGGCAGGAGGCTGACGCGTCCTGATGGGCTCTCCTCTCGTTCCGAAATCTCGTCTTGTTCATGATCAGCCGATCACGACGTCCTCTACATCGCCCCCGTCTCGCCGTCGGCCTTCCTAACGTCCCTGACCTACTACTCGACCTTCATCTCAGCCCCACCGCACGTCTTCGTCATGTGGTGCGTCGCCGGGCTCGTCGCGCTCAGCGCGCTCGTAGGACGGGTCACGCTCGGCGTCATGAGCAAGAGGGGCGAGGGCGAATGGCTGTTTGACGCTGGGAGCTTGTGTGCGTCCGCCCTCTCCCTTTCTCCTTAGCTTCTTCTCGAGGGAGGGCTGCTTACTGACAAACACATCTGCCAATCGATTCAGTCCTCTTCGGAGCTCTGATAGTTCACCACCTAACCTCCATCAACCCCTCCTACTCTCTCCTGCCCTCCTACACCTCCCTCGCCCCCTTCCTCGCAACGAACGACGGACTCACCTACCTGAGCGCCAACGAGCCCGTTCGGACGGCGCTGAGGGAGCTCGCGCTGGAGCATGCTTTGAGCGCGGTCGCGTTGACGGGCGTGTTGGCCTTGCAGGTGCGTACTCTCTCACTTTCTCTCTCTGCTCTCCTCTCACATGCCAGCCGCCCCCTCCCCCTTACCTTGTCCACACCCTCCCCCATGTTGGTTCATCCCCATTCCGCAACCGACCAGTCATGCTCACAAAACCCCTCTCTATTTCTGCGCTCTGTACTGTTTCTAGGGTGCACGGTACTACGCCCTCAACCTGGACACGTCGGACGTCCCCGACGAGCGGCTCATCAACAAGACCACCCCTCCTCCTCCTTCTACTCAAGAACGCTCGTCTTCGTAAAAAAGAGAAGGAAAACAAAACTTCCTGTCTCTCGCCATCCTCGTTGTTTCTCTACCTGAAAACAAACCACCTTAACCCAACCGTCCCCCGTCCGTGTATGATTCATCTCATGTGCCACCACCCCCCCCCTAACCCCTTCCTCAAGGTCGTACTTAGAGTCCGGCTCGAAAGAAAGGCAAAGGAAAGGAACGTATGTCATCGATTCGTGCGTTCCCATCGAGGGAGACGAGCAAGTTTGAATCTGAGAAGAAAGGGGGGAGAAGCAGAGTTCTAAAGGCTTGGAAAGAAGTAAAGGAGCGGTTGAACAGGCGAGAGAAGGGAGAATAAGATCGTCCTGGGTTCTGGGTTCTATGTACGGAGGCAAGGCTGCCTCTTTTTTGTTTGTGCGAAAAGCTATAGGGAAAGCAAGACGGGCGGGGAAAGGTGAATTGCAAGCGGACGGGGTTACAAGCAACGGAGAAAGGAGAGCGGACGGGGTTCTTAGGAAATATGAGAGATTGTCCATGGGTGAAAATGAGAAGGCGAAGAGTAAAGAGGGGGGGGAGAGGTTTTACTTGGACGACCATCCCCAGCTTCCCTGGAAGACACCGGCGTCCTTGTTCATCAACTTGGTGAAGAGACCCTCAGAGAGGTCGACGCCTCCGTCAGGGCAAGTAGGGCTGACAGAAAGTGAGGGAAGGTGGGGAGTGAGTACTTGCGTCACGTCCATGCTTTGACAGAGGAGAGCAGGAGAACGAACCACTCGTCCTGGACTTCGGCCCAGATCTTCTCGCCCGAGTCGGGATGGGCAATCCAGACCCACTTGCCGCACGACGCAGCAGGGTAGCCACCTCCGAGCGAGTTGAAGTCCTTTGTGTTAAGGGCGACCGTGTCTGAGCGTACCAACGAAAATTCCAAACGATCAGTCGGACGTCTCAAAGAAGGAGAGGACGAAGGAGGGACGCACTCTTCCACCCAGGGTTCCAGTTACCACACGCTCCCAATCCGGTTTCGGTGTTGTAGAAGGTGAAGCGGGCGTCGTCGCTTCTCGACTCGAGCGGGGCGGCGAGGACGGCCAGGGGGAGGGCGAGAGCCGAGAGAGCAGCGGTGGTGAAGAGCATCTTTTGAGTTGAAAGGTAGGGTCTTGGGAAGAGTATTGAGAGGGAATAGATGAGGAGAGGGCTGCTGAGAGTGTGTTGGAAACAAGATGAGGGGAAGAAAGGTCAAACGACAGGCCTCTGACAGGCCCTTTTGAACTCCTCTCCCCATCCCATCCCTTTTTTTGAGTGTTGGACCTCCAACGTCAGCTCGTGACACTAGCTTCTCCTCGGAGACTTTTTTCCTCCTGCAGAGAGGGGAGGATCAGCGAGGGGGGGTTGAAGCAGGGGTTGGCAGCAGGCAGACGGGGTGAGTCGAGGTGAGTCGCTCGATTCTCAAAGTTCCCTTTCGATCGACACGGGGTTCGTGTACACCTCATCAGTTGGTCCTCCCGGGGGTTGCTCCTCAGCCACGAGAAGGGAGAAGGATGGTTTTGAAATCTGAGGTGGTGCAGGGCGAAGAAGGAGGATCGGAGCGAGGAGCGACCCTCGAGTTTTCGAGGGTGGTGGAGGTCCCTGGACGCCCGCCGACGACCCAGACTGGGTTCAGGAGCGGACTATCGTCAGATTGGGAACAGGCCAACCAGGTGTGTTGTCAGCTCGACCGACTGGAGCGAGAGAGAGAGAGAGACAGCTTGAGGAGGGTGCGTCGTTAGCAGCAACTGTCGAGCTCGATTAGGGCGGAGTTTTGGCGCAGGGCGAGGTGGATCAGCACTCGGCGCAGACCCTCCCCATTGGCAGTCAGCAGCAGAGGGGAAGCTCAGGCAGGCTTGCTCGACCCTCTGCTAGCTCTGAGGCAGTCGACGCTTGGAGGGACCAGACATGGAGGGCAGGGCAGGGAGCTGGCACCTGCCAGAGCGCCCGCCTGTCGACTTGCCCGCGCTTCCGGTCGGTGAGCGCGATCCCCTGCCTCCCCAACACCATGCTCAACTCGACAAAGAAACGTCTCCGCAACCACTCGCGCACCCTCGCCTTGACTGTCGGCGTCGCAGGAGGACTCTACCTTGCAGGATCGTATGCGCTCGAACGCCTGCGCGACGTCCAGGAGCAGGCTGGCGAAGAACGCCGGGCGAGGGAGAGGTCCGTCTCACCGCCCGTCTGTAGTCCCTCCTTGATCGCATCCCAAGCTGACATATCTATGTTTTCCCTCTTGATGGACGCTGGTTCTGTACAGTCTCCGACGGCGCTTCATCCAGAACCAGGAAGACTGCACCTTCACCCTCCTCGCGCTGCTCCCGACCCTGTCCTCCCAGATCCTGACGGACCTCGACGTCGAGCAACTGACGCACGACCTCCAGCAGCTCTCGCGCCAAAACCCGTCCCTTCAGATCCCCAAGGAAGACAAAATCGACCTGGGCGAGTCGGTTGTCTCGCTTGCTGGTAGCTCGGCCGGGAGCGACGAGAGCAAAGGGTCGAGCGGGACGAGTGGGGACGAGGCGGCTGGAAAGGAGGAGAAGGAGCGCAAGATGGAGGAGCTCAAGAATTCGAGCCACGAGAGCTGGTCGGAAGAGTTTAGGATGAGGGAGAAACGGTCGGCCAACCTTCCCAAGGTCAGTGTGGGGGTGAACGTCCTGTCTGTCAGAAGAGGGGTAACTGACGCAGGCTCTGACTTGACACTCCGAACAGATGGAAAGCTCAACCCACTCGCTCCAGTCGGAGACGTCCGGCTATCTCGTCTCGGAACCCTCCGAGTCAGCCTCAAGTCCCGAGCAGATTCACCACTCTGAGCTACCCGGCTCGCCTTTGCAGCAGCAGGCGGACGCACCGGCAGGAGGACCGCACGCGACGACCGTCCAGTCGCCGCCTTCCATCGTGCTCCCCCCACCTCCGTCGGCCGAGATCAAGAAGTCCAAGATGGAGCTATGGAACGAGCTGAAGCTTCTGAGTGAGTCCTTCGCTTCGAGAGGAACGGGGAAGGATGATTACGTTCCTGACTATCGTCCTTGTGTCCCCAGCCTTCACCCGGACGCTCACGACGGTCTACACACTCGTCCTCCTCACCCTCCACACACGCATCCAGCTCAACATATTAGGCCGATACTCTTATATCCGCTCGGTCCGTTCTCTCGAGTCGACCTTCGCCCAGCAGCCCCCTCCCTCTACTTCGAGCTGGTGGTCGACCCTTTTCGGTTCTTCCTCTGTCGAGCCGGTCCAGTCCGAGACGAAAGACATCGAGATTGACCAGGAGACGGAGATGGTTTACTTGACGTTTAGCTGGTGGTTGATGAACGTTGGTTGGAGGGAGGTCAAGGAGAGAGTCCAGTTGGCCGTCGAGGAGGTCTTTGGACCGTACGTCCCCCTCTCGCTCCCTCATCTCACCCACATCCTCCTAACGTGATTCCACGACTGACGACATGGCGCACTGAAAAAACTACCAGGGTCAGTTTGAAGAAGTTTATCGATCGAACAGACTTTGAGACGCTGCTGTCGGAGGTGCGGCGTAAGGTCGAGTGGGACTTAGGCGGCGATGGTATCCCTCGTCGACACTCGTTCGTACCCTCAGACCCTCTCTCTGTGTCCTATCAGAAAAATACAATCGGTACTAACAGAGTTCTTACGTGGGTCTCGTTCTCCAGGTTTGCGTCGCATGTCCTGCCTGCCACGCCGGCGCTCGAGACGCATCTGCTCATCTCGTCGACCCTCTCGCCTCCTCACCCACCCTCGATCGACCCTTCCTCACCTCTCCGTCTCCTCCTGTCCGAGTCCCTCCTCGCATTCAACTCCCCCGACTGCCAGCTCGCGTTCGACAGCGCCCTGACGTCCGCCTTCGGCGGGCTCGAGGACCATCTGGCCACCAAGGGCTTGTTGGGCGAGGTCGTGGATGGGTCAGCGACGACCAAGGGGAGGAGGCTGGCAGAGGTGCTTGTCGAGGTCAACTCGTGGGGGAAGGCGTGCTTGACGACTGATCAAGGTGGATTGGGACGGAACGACCTGATCGACGTGAGTCCTCACCCCTCCTCCCCATCCCGCTTTCTCATCCTTCCTTCCCGTTTCCCGGCTGTTGAACGTACTGCTTATAGTCGTTACGTGCTGTACAAATCGCTGACCGCCTTTACTTTCTTGAACTTTCTCTCTTCCTTGCCCCCCTGCTCTTCTCTGCAGACGTTGGCTGACTTGCCTGCGCTGGGCGCGTTCTCAGCGACGGTCTACTCGGACTACGACGACCTGCTCGATAACTAAGACCCCTGGTCAAGCCCAGCAAACGGCCCGCTAGGTCTCCTCTCCTGAGCCTTTCCTGACTTTCCGCCCTGGATGTAATCTCTGAAGGTCGTTCGCCGGTCGTCTTTGGAAGAGGGTCAAACAGACGCTCTCCTAAACACACCATCTTTCTCATCTCCCTCTTTCTCCCCCTCTTCTTCTTCTGTACTTGTTTCTTCCTCCTCATCGACACTTGTATGACCTCAATCTCCTCTGCTCTATCGATCTCTTGTCTTCCTCGACGATTCCCACTCAGACGATTTCCTCCCCTTCGAGAGGACCAGGCGGGGCACGATGAAGGGAAGACAACCCATTCAAGAAAATATGGCAGCCCAGAAGGAGAAGCAGAAGTTCAACAACAAGGGGGTGAGACCAGAGCTGGAAAGAAGAGAAGACCGTTCGAGAGAGGGTGAGGTGTAAGGAGAGCCGAAAGGAGGGACTTTGACAAGGTGGGATGAAACCGAACAAACACGAGAACTCAAGTACCATCCAGCCCGATTTCCCGCTGTAGAGCCAGGAGCCTTGGATGGAGTGGATAGCCGGCTCGCTGCTCAGTTCTTGTCGTATCTGAACCGTCCGACCTTAGCCTGTTAAACGTTGAACCCTCCAGAAGGGCGGATTAGCTTCCGGACCTCTCCCAAACACCACCCAGAGTACGGAGGGCCAAAGCAAGGGAGGAGACGCACGAAGAAGTGGGGTTTCATCCCGTGGAAGGAGACGTAGGCGAGCTTGGGGATGATGGTGAACGTCTGCAAGAGCGAGAGAGGGAGGGCGGTCTGGTCAGAGGTTGCTAGCTCGAGCGGGACGGCGGGAGGAGGGAGGACGCACGCGGACTTTGCGCTGGTCTGTAGGGGCAGAGTCAGCCACTTGGTACGTATGCGTAGGAGAGCAAGATCAGATACGTACAGGAGAACGGCATTGTGGGAGGAGTCGATGGGAGGAGAGAGGGAGACAGGGCCTGTCGGCGATGATGCGCACAGCCCAAAAGGGGCTGCGTTACACCCGCGTAATATATTGTTACGCGTGTGTAACGCTTTGCCTTCTCGTCGCGCTCGCCCGCCAGCGAGCACTCCGCCCTCTCTCTCTTCAGCCCATCTCCCCTTCAAACGAGCAAGACTACCATGGGTCAGGGACCGATCAACTTTCCACCCGCACTCGGCTTCCTCAACGACGAGGAGACCCTGCTCGCCTTCCTCGCCACTGTCGTCCTCGCCCTCGTCACAGGTGCGGTCCTTCCTTCTCTCCCTCTCTTTCTCATGTCTGCCCAAAACTGACACGCACACCGCTCCTTATCAGGCATCTTCTTGCTCTGGTCGCAGACCAACACGGTCCTTGAGAGGACGATCGTCCTCGTCGGCCCCGAGGGAGCAGGCAAGACGGCCATCTTTGCAGCCGTTCGTTTACCTTTCCCTTCCCTTCCTGTCTTTCCTCAACGCGCTTCTTTTCCGCCCCTCCACCTCCCACCTTGCTTGAACGGCAAAGCTGACTCTTTTGAGGTCTCTAATGACCGCACCCACAGCTCACCCAGTCGGCTCGTCCTCCTACCCATTCCTCCCTCACCCCGTCAACCTCGCACTTCCTCCTCGCCCCCCCTCCGCCAAACACAAAGCTCAACACCGGCCTCTCAACCTCCAAAGTCCCCAAAAAGTTCAAGGTCGTCGACTATCCGGGTCATCGACGACTCACGGGCGGGTTGAAAGATTTGCTGAGTAGGGAGGTAGGGGGGAAGAAGAGGGTTGCGGTTGTGTTTGTTGTTGATGGGAGTGCTAGGGACAAGGAGGTTGGCAGCGTTGTCGAGTGCGTTCTTTCTCATCTCTCTTTTTTTTTGCGCGCTCTCTCTCTCTTTTGCTCGGTCGGAGGTGCTGATTCAAACGGCTTTTGATCGTATTGCAACCAGCTCGCTCTTGCCCTTGCTCCCATTCACAACCCCTCCCACCCCAACGCCCATCCTCCTCCTCTCGTCGAAACTCGACCTCCTCCCTTCGCCGTCCTCTCGCTCACTCGCCGTGCCTAAGCTCCACACGTCCCTCACCCGCGAACTGAACGCTCGCCGGTCGGCATTGGCCGCTGAGGGCGCGAGGGTGACCGAGTTAGGCGACGATGAGGGAGAGGCGGGAGAGGAGGTGGAGGAGGTTTTGAGGAGTATGGGTGGCGGGGTGGATGGGAAGTGGAGGTGGGAAGATTGGAAAGGTGTTGCTTGGGCTGGGGGTTTTGTTGGTGCTCCTACTCCTGCAAAGGGGGGGAAGAAGAAGGTGTTGGAGGTTAAGCATGAGGATGGGGAGGTGCTCGAGAAGGAGGTTGAGAGTGAGCAGATGGAAGATGGACTGGGTGAGCTGAAGGAATGGTTGTGGAACCTCAAGTAGGCCCTCTCAAAAGGCAGCAAGAAAGGAGGAGTATCGAAGGAAAGGAGTGGAACTCTAGCATGAGTATTCTCTCCAAACCAGCGCTTCTTTGGGCTGACCCTGCTTGGACGTGCACCGACCCTCGTCGTTCTTTGGGGCTTGGGTCCAAATCACGCTGATCTCGGGGAGCAAGGCGGAAGGCTCTGGAGGAAGGCAGGCAGGGGTCACGAACTCGTTTCCTCTTGCTCTTCCTTCTTTCCCTCCCACCCCAATTTTTTTCTCCTTCTTCCTTCTTGCCCACCCGCCTACCTCCTCTAGCTCGATTCCCCTCGCCATCAATGACCGACAAAGAGGAACGTCCAACGCCCGATCGGTTGGTCGATCGACCACGACGGACCGGGCGGAGTTTGACCTCGACGCGCGAGCTCGCGTCCGACGACGACGACAAGACAGATGGGCCGATGAGGACGATGCTCAAGGAGGAGATGCAGAGGGAGAGCTTGGAGGACGGTCCATCGTGAGTCTTGCCCTTGTCCTCCTGCCCAGCCAAAGGCCTGACTCTCCTACTCTCTTATCTCATGCTTGAGCAGCCTTGCGACCTCCTCCTTCGCCTACCCAACCGGCCCCCCAACCCTCCAAGGCCCCAACCCTCCCTCTCACCCTCCCTTCTACTCGGTAGGAAGCACAAATCTGGCCTTGATCGTCGTCCCCGCTTTCCTCGGGCTGGTGCTTATGCTCGGGCTGGGGTGGTACGTCTTTCGACGGCAGAAGATCCGGACCGGTCGGAGACGGTCGTTCGGCACGAGCACGAGCACGACGACGACGACAACGATGGAGGAGGAGGAAGGTCGAGAGGATGGAGATGTCCCTTCTAGTCCGTTGGAGAAGTTTCGGTCGATCTTCCGCTCCTCTCAACCGACGCAGGACGGCGGACGACCAGCCGACGGGAACGACGACGACGACGGAGGGTCGTCCGTTCGCTGGGACCCTATTCCACCTTTGCCTGGCCCGTCGCCCGCTCACACGCCTACTACGCGGTCTCTCGCCGGAGGAGGGGGTATGAGGAGCGAGGAGGAATTGGGCATCTGCTGGGCAAGGGAAGTCCGACGAGCGACAGAGATCGCCCACCCTCCTTCGGCGCCTCCTTCGTCGTCCTCGCCACCGCTTTCGTCCGCCGGCGCGCCAGAAGGAACTGTCGGCTCGCTCGTTGAGGAGGCGGAGGAGGGAGACGACGATGGCGATGGAAGGTCCACCCTGAGGAGTTTCGAGATCGTCTGCTCGCCGGCTTATTATCTCGAGTACGACCCGTCCTGCCGACCTGGGTCTGAGATCATCTTTGTCGACGTGCCTTCTGCTGAGGAAGAAGTAGGAGGAGGTGGGGGAGAGGGAGGGGGAGGGGAGTCGACGGAGGGTGGGGGGACGTCTTCTACTGGCCACCTTTTGCGAGGCGAGAAGGAAGCGGAGAGGAGTGGCTGAGGAGAAGGTGATCATCTCCAATTATCACCCTTTTCTGCGCTTCGTGCACTTGTTGACGGTCTCTCCTTCTCTCCTCCCAGCAGTACCTCCACTTCGTTCGATCTGCCGGTCATCAATCATCCATTCCTACCCATCTCCTTTACCAGCCGTACTTCAACGAACTTCAAAAGATTGACATCGTTCACGACCTGGCCCCCTGCTCACGAACTAAAACGACCCCTCCCCACGACTCGACGACCTCTGCCAGCTGCCTCGCCCTCAATCTCATCTCACGCCCTGATCTCCACTCGACACAATTGCATCTTCTCACGCCCATCTCGTTCGCCCTGCCGTCCCTCGTCCTTCGATCATCGACTATGGCCGGAAAACTCATGTCCCTTCGCTCTCAACCCTACCTCCCCCTCCCCCTAATCTGGCCCCCTCCGGACACTCTCGTCCTCGACAAGTCTGACTCTCCTATCCGAAGTCGACGGGTTCTCCCTCCCATCGTCGGCCGCAAAAACCCTGGCCGTCTCTGGCCGCCAGCCCTTCTTCCCTTTGATCTCGCCTGCGCCTTTGTCATCTGCCTCTAATCGCGGCAGCCGAAACCATATATGCCCTCCTCAACCCTCCGTCTTCTTTCCTGCTCTTGTAAAATCCACTTCCCTGTGCCGTGTTGTTACAACGATGAGCCCTGTGCCAACTTCAATCTTTTAGGCTGGTTTTTACTCTCGACGACCAGTTTGACCAAGCTTCGGTGTCTGCGGGCGAAGAAGGAATCAAAAAATAAAAAAGGTTTAAGGTGGAGGACCCGGGTATCGTTTTGGGCGGGCTCTGTAGGAGAGACGACGTCGTCGGCAGTCGTCCGTTTTCCCCTCCGCCCTCGCCCCCTATCCCTTGTCCTCCTTACTACTGCCGCCGCCCTAGCTTCTGCTCTACGATATAGACGACAACCTCGGACGAAACGCTTTTCTCTGGACGTCTCTCGAGAAAAGGCCAGGAGCGCAGACCCTCTCCCTCGTCCGCCGGCATCGTTCGCCCCCTGACTACAGTAGCCGACCCTTCCCCTCGCGACTCCTTTGCCCCGTCCACTCGCTCGCTACGAACGCGTCTGGGCCGCTCGACAGGTTTCCATCCCCTCCTCCATGGACTACCCCACCCAGGTCACGCCAGGGCTTTACGATCCTCGGCACCTGTACCTCCAGCAGCAGCAGCAACAACACCAGCAGCAGCAGCAGCCCCAGCCGTCGCTGGCGTCGTTCTCCGCCAGCCTGCCGCCCGTCCCTGGCCTGTACGACCCGTCGGCCTACCAGAACCAGAATCAGAACCAGACATTCAGCCGTGCCGAGTCGTTTGAGGAGGACGAGCCCCTCAAGCCGGTCTCCTCGTCCAAGAACTCGAAGTTCGGGGTGGCCTGTTTGAAGTGGTGTGTTCCTACCTCTCCCTCCTGTCGCCTTCCAGCTGGTCCCTTTGCAAGAAGGCTGACCCTCTCGTGTATTTGACAGTCGGGCGAGGAAGATCAAGTGCGATGGAAACGTTTGTCCAGCCTGCTTGAAGTCCTCCGAGTGCTCCGACGGCTGACCTGACCATCTGCTTCGCTCTCCCCTGACGTCTAGAAACCGAACTGCGAGGTACGCGTCCTGCCTCAGTCCGGCTTAGAGATCACCTGAGTTGCTGATCATGGACCTCCGATGCCTTGTCTGGACAGAACTGCACCAAGAAGGGCTTCCAGTGCCTTTTTGACGATGTCCCGTTCGTCCCTTCCCCCTTGTACCCCTCAACACCTGGACTAACGCCTCCCCCCCCCCCCTTCATCTGATTGCGTTTCGGCAGTCGAACGCGAGGACCGGACAAGAAGCCCGGTCGAAAGAGACGGACGGCTGCCCAGAAGGCGGCTGACCTCAAGCTCGAGGAGGAGATGAAGGCCAAGGGCGTCCTGCCGGTCAAATCCAAGCGCAAGAGGCCGTCTACGACCGCCCCTGCCGCAACAATGGAGGTCAAGCAGGAACACGCTTCTCCGGACGAGTCTTCTCAGCCGCTACAGGAGTACGAGGCTGGACCGTCGTCGTCTCAGCCGCCGCTGCAAGACCGGAACGATGCCGTCGCACCTGTCGCCTACGCCGGCTACTGTGTCGCTGGCTGGCCTGTCCCTGGCGCTCCGTCCGGTCCTTCGGACGCGTACTACCGTCCTCATCCTCCTCCAGAGCAGCTGGCTAGTCCTTCGCAGCGTGCCGGATCGTACGCTCGGTACGCTTCGGTCCAGCACCAGGAGCAGGCTGGCTACCCCATGCATCCTTCACCGCACCTCAGCAACAACGGCCACCACCCAATATACGCTCAGCATCCTCAATACCTCCCTCTTCAACACCTCGCATCACCCATTCACCCTTCTTATCCGCAGTCTGCGATTGCGTACCCCGACGCTCAGCACACGGCGCTGCCCTCGCCTCACCTGCTGCACACCCCGTACCCGCCTCCTTCGCCCCTCGCCCCCCTGCAGGATCCTCGGTCGTCCGTTCCCTTCCAGACTCCCTCACACGTCGACCTTCCCGTCCCGAACACCTCGTACACCCCGCCGCTCGCCATCTCAAACGGCTCCGATCCTCAAGCGCCGTCGTCTGATCGTCCCTCCCAGCTCCCTGGAACCCGCTGCGTCAACATCGTCAACTCGCCCCGCGTGCCTCCCTTCTACGCCCCGCCCGATGCCAACGTGAGCTACTACCAGCACCCTTACGGCCAGCCAAAGGAGGAGCATCCGTTGCTCGACCACGTCATCGCGCACGGGTTCATGCCGCCCGACACGGCCGGCAACGTCCGTGCGAGCTTGACTGGACCTGGTCCGGCTGTCAATGAGGAGGCGGAGGAGCGCAAGAAGGAGGGAGGGAGTGGTGGGCAGGTGGGGTTGCTGTCTAGACCTGGGTCTGGCCAGGGTCAGAGGTTGATGCTCAACGTAAGTCTCCCTCCGACTTGCACGCCTCTCCCATCGCCTGCAGACTGACCCGAACCAAACATCGGACGTCTTTTGGTGTTGTATCAGGATTTGCTACAGCCTCAGGGTCAGTCGTACCAGGGAGCGTCCATCCCTCCAAGCCAGCCTCACCAACAGTGAGTACTCGAAGCACTTGACTGCCATCCTCGCTGGTCCTCATGCGCTCTCTTTGCAACTTGCAGGTACAGGACCTACGCCTTCCCTCAATTTGGCCAGCAGCCCTCAGCCTCAACGCGGCCGCTCGCCATCCCCAAGCAGCCGACGTCGGACTACCCGCAACGGATCTGGTGGGACTGCCTCCTGAGCCAGTACGGGACGACCCGATCCGAGGCCTACAAGCAGATCATCAGCGACATTGGCCACCTGTTCCGCGTCAGTAACCACTGGACGGCCTTCTTCCACATCCCCCGCTTCATCGCCATCCTCCACCAGCCCGAGCGGCGCGAACGCCTCCAGCCCGCACTCGTATACGCCGTCCTGGCCATGTCGACCCAGCTCTCGTCGTGGGACGGTCCAGGCGGCAAGGGCATGGCCGGTCGTCTACTCGGTCTCAAGCTGAACGAGCAGGCCCACGCGTGCTTCTGGAGCTCGTGGAACTCGGGCTGGATTGACGCCGATTTGGCCAAGGCGGCCTACCTGATGGCCATGTACGAGATCAGCTGCCATCCCATCCACTCGGACGCTCGGTCCGCTCAGGCCATGACACTGCTCGACAATGTCCTGCGGACCCTCCAGCTGTGCTCGCTGGACGCGGACAACCCGAGGGTGTCGACGTACGCACCTGGAGAGGTGCCCTGCATCCCTGAAGGGTCTGCGAAGGTGCCTTGTACGGTCTACCCGGAGAAGGTGTTGGACGCAGAGATGAACACGACCAACTGTCCCTTCTGGGGTGAGTTCTCCCCCTCTGGCCTGCTTCACTGCTACCTTGGTCGTAAACACTGACGAACGCCTACCCTCCGTTTTTGGAACCACAGCTGCATGTCCTCGATGGTCGACTCCGACGTTTACCCCGACCGACGCCGAGATCGTCCGTGACGAGAGCCGGCGGCTCGTCTGGTCCTCTTGCGCGCTCGCCGCCAGTATCTCGATGTACACCCACAACGTCAGTCTCCCTCTCCCTCTCCAGTCATCTCTGACTTGGTACTGACGTATCTTTCGTTTGACTCGTCGACATCCAGGTGTGGAGGCAGCGAGCGGACGACTGGTATGTCTCGAACTGCGAGAACTGTGCGTCCATCTCACCTGCTGTGTACTCCTTGCGTCGAGACTTGGTCGAGATCTGACTTGTTGATTCTCCTCTTCACAGTCGCACTCTTGTTCCCGGGAGAGATGCTCTTCGATCCAGCCCACAGCAAGTCGAACGTCTGGGCGCTGTACTACACGACTGCTTTGGTACGTCGCTTCCACCCGCCTGCTGGACGGATCCTGGAACTGAACCTTCATCAACCCTCTCTCGCAGCTCTGGAACTTTGCCATCCGATCGCATTACGACTTTGCCTCAACGGCAGAGCTCAAGCGCAAGAAGGCCTGTGAGTGTCCCGCGCTTTCAGAAACTGTCGACCTTTCCTGACACTATTTCGTGCTCTTGACCTCTCTTCAGTCGAGGTCTGGGCGACGACGACCCGGATCGAGAGTTACTTCCAGCCCTCGACCACGCCGACGAGCACGGACGACCGGACGGTGCCGTGGCCCGAGCAGATCAGCAAGCTGGCGTTCGGCTGGCAGTCGAGGGACTGGCTTGTCACCGCCAGGTTCCTCGTCGCCGACTCCATCAAGACTCTCGGCTCGCTCAATGTTGGGTGCGTGCTTTCTGTCCAGTGCTGCTGCGTCCATGGCTGACTTGTGACTCTTCTTTGTTTTCTTGTCTGCAGAGAAACCGCAAGCATGATCCACAGCGCAACCGCTCGGGAGTGGCTGACGAACCAGTCGGCTGTCGCAAAGTCTCTGCAGCCTTCGACCGACTCCTTTGGCAAGTACTCGACCGCGCTCGTGAACCATCGGCCCATCCTCTTGTGGTGGCTCCTCCAGCAGCTGGCCCGCATCCTCGACCTCTTCGACTCGGACCCAACCTTCACGACGACGTTGGACGTCGCCCGACTGGACTTCTGCCCCATCATCGAGGTGTTTGCCCAGCTCTACCCTTCGGTCGGCCTGTACGAGGTCGTCGTCCACCGCGTTATCTCGAGGCTTAACGAGGCGTCCGCCATGGCCTCCGGCGCGTTCCAGCAGGCCTTCCCCGAGTCGAACCCTCTCCTTCCTCGCTTCCCGCCCTTCTACCTCAGCCTCAACCCGGCCGCGCTCGTACCACACGATCGGATTCTCGAGATGATCGCGCGAGATCCGCTGCCGGTCCCGGACGGGCTCGGATTCGACGACAGCCCGCCGTACCAGTTCAACAAGCACCTCGGGTCGCAGGGGCGGGGGACGGTAGTCTACCAGGGATGATCTCTCGATTGAGTCTTCCTCCCGTCTGTCTTGATTACCCTGGCTCTCTTATACTCGTCGCAGCCGAGCGGGACAGCTTACGCTCGCGCGACGCGCCTCTGCTCGTTCTCCCTTTCCCCTTGTACAACATCCCACAACTCCTGTATCCTTGTCCGTCTTTGAAATCTGTCCGTTCTCGGACCTTGCTTTTCTGTTGTCTCTCACGCACGATGCACAAATGCCCATGCCCACCTTTCGCAACTGCTTTCCGAGCGAAGTCAAGAAAGTCTACAGCAATCGGGCAAATTTTCATCCGACGATCTTCCACCGCTCTCTCAGCTGCTTCCCGTAGACGAACATGATGAGCGGTGCCGGCAGGGCGCACAGGCTCAGGGCGGCCATCAACGTCCCTCCAAGACCCCATCCGAGCCGGTCGAACATGTCCTTGCCAAAGATGGGCAGGAGGCAGGCGACGATACTTCGGACGAAAGTGATAGCCGCGACGCCAGCAGCAGAGTAAGGGCTGCACCAGTCGACCGTGAAGTTTTGGAGGCTGTTGAAGGAGAGCATGAGGCCGTACGCGCCGATGACCATGCCAATGAGGGGTCCGATCCAGTGCGTGTGCGACTGGGCCGTCCAGCCAAAGATGAGCCAGCCGATAGGGACTGAAGGGGGGAGAATATTCTTCGTCAGTGAAAGGCAAGACAAGGAGCGAAGAAGCGAGCGGACGAACAGAAGATCATGCCCATCTGGCACAGGACGAGTCGGTACTCTGGCTGACCCTCGCCGCCATTCTTCTTGCAGAGGTACGCGTAGATCCTGTTCTGCGCGTTGGCGGCCGTCGTCGCTGACGCAAAGAAGCCGAGACCTGAGGACCGTCAATTGAGCGAAGGGTCAGTTGGCGCGAGGGTCAAAAAAGACTCTGGGATGGAAGAACCGAGGCCGATGTAGCAAAGCGGGAAGACGGCCGGTGACCATTCGTAGTTGAAGAGGTGCGGCAGCAGAGAAGAGTGCTTGGAGAACAAGAGTGGAAGGCAGACTACCTGGAGGTAGATGGCTGCGTAGACAAAGGAGTCTGTCGTTCCGAGGGCAAGCCAAGATCAGACGAGTGCGGATGGGAACGTGAGCGTGCGAAGAAACACGAACAGTAGAGGGCGAAGACGGCCAGAACGGGATTTAAGAAGAGAAATCGGAAGGGTCGGGCTTTGAGAGACGACCGCGGAGCAAGTTCAGCTACGGCACTCGAAGTTGTTTGACGTACGGACGACAAACTTACTGATTGCCTTCGTGAAGACCATCTTCCAGTCCCTCTCCTTCGCGAGTCCGATGACCCAGCCCCACCTTCCAAACTTCGTCTCCCAGCTCGTAGCGCCCTTCTCGACATCTTTTTTGACGGGGACTCTCCGGAGGTACGCTTTGCGGTACTTGATGACCGGCCCGTAGGTCTCGCTCATGAAAAGGACTTGAGCTAGCCCGTTGATCGTTGAGATGATCGATAATACGACGAAAGTCCACCTGGAGGCAAGGGGTCGAGGCTTGGTCGTCAGACCAGAGTCACACAAGGAGCGGTAATCAGGACCGGCAGCGCACCTCCAGTGAACAAGTGACAGCCATCCTCCAAGGAGAGAGCCCAGAACCGGGCCTGCCTGGAAAAGAAGAACGGTCTGATCAGACACAAGTTCCAAGTAGTGTCGAGGCACAGGGCGAGAGGCACCATTGGACCAATGGCGTAAATACTGATTGGGGTTCCTCTCTCCCTCGCGTCAAAAACGTCTGAGACCGTCGCAACACCTAATGCAGGTCCGGACGAGCCAAAAAATCCGGCGAAGAACCGGAGGCAGACCATGGCGGCCATGCTGGGAGCGCAAGCAGCGAGGAGGTGTCAGACTGAGTATCCCTCTAGAGGTTGAGATGGGAGGTCATACTTGGGAGCGAGGAGACAGCTGGCGTTGAAGAGCGCAAAGGGCAGCGTTGATGTGATGTAGGCGCTCTGACGCCCGTAGAGCTCTGCGACAGGACTAAAAATGAAAGGTCCAAACTGTGTACGGTGTCGAGTGACCGTCGCCCACGGTCAGCGACAGCTTAAGGCCACGAAGGAGGTCTTGGAAAAGGCGAGCGAAGAGGGACTCACACCCAGACCCAGTACGTACATGGCCGTCAACAGCGTTTGGACCTTGGTGTCCGAGCTTCCTGACCCTCCGAGGTGAGCACCGATGTGGGCTGCTGAGGGAGCGGGCATCGACGATCCAGCGGTCGACATGAAGCCCGTCACAGAGACGGTCTGTAAGAGGAGAGGAGCAAAAGATCAGACTTAGTTGACCAGCTACTCAATGAGAACGAGCGAGACGAGACACACCAGGCAGACAAGCCATTTCTGTTAGGGAGCAGGGAGGAAGGAGAGTAAGGCAGTCAGCAGGCTTTCGGATTCTTGCGCTCAAAGGCCGGCAGTTGGGCCAGGCCGGGACTCGCCTTGCGATTCGGCCAGTTGTACGGGTTGGCAGGGTCCGTCTCCCAGTCCTCCTCTTCGAGCGTGGCCTTTTCGTCCTGGTTGAGCTGCAGATGCTGGGCGAAGGGCAGGGCCAGGGTGGCAGACGACCTGGGGTAAGAAGGCTCGTCGGAGGAGGCCGTCCGCTGGTTGACACTCATGGGAGGCCGCCAGAGCAGCGGGTTGAGGCGTTTTAGGAGCGCAGGTGGCTGCAGGCCAGTCTAGGAGGCCTTCTAGGGTATCTAGTCTAGGGTGAGATAGTGGTGGGAGGAAAAAGGACGTGGTTTGTTCCTGGTCGCCGGCGGCGTTGTCCTCTAGTTTGCGTCCGATTCGGAGGAGGTCGGGTCGTCAGCCGGAGCTACCTTCAAACGTCAACTTGAGAGACAACGATAGATCCCTCCCACCGTCTCAGCTTCTCGCCTGACCACGCGTGTGAGTCCAGGTCGTCTGGCTTGTCGGCCTGTTGAGCTCGGCTGAGATCGTCTGCCCACTTCAGCCCCCGTCCATCCTTAGCCCACGGCCCGTGCCTTCCCTCCACTCGCTCCGTCAAGCTGCAGCACAACACCGTCGCGTTGGTCTGATTTACCAGCTATGGTGTGCGTCCTCTTAACCTCCCTGCTCGCCGGTCGTCTACCTGACTAACGCCGGGAGTTTCGTCTGCTCTGGATTCATGCCGCGCAGCCACGCCTCATCCTCCCAACCCCTCGGCTCGGGCGAGTCTCTCAAGCTGCTGCTCGCCAACAAGCAGACACTCTCCATCGCTGCGTTCGCTTCCCTCGGAGGCCTGTGCTTTGGGTGCGTCGGGCTTACAGATGGGATTCTCAGAGGCGTCCGGCCGCTGACGGAGATAACTGGCTCCTCCTCCTGTTTTGATCTGCGGCCTATAGATACGACCAAGGTGCGTCGGAGGTGGTGCGATGGACGGACGTGTTAGATTGCAGCTGACCGCCTCTTTTACTTCCCTGTTGCGTTTGTGAAACCCTACAGGAGGTTCGTCGTCGCCTTGTCCTCCTCATGCCTGCGTGTCGAGTCCCGTGCTTACAGGTGTGGGGTCCCATCTTCAGTCATCTCGAACGTCCTGGTCAACGAGGACTTCATCACCCGCTTCGGTCTCTCGCCATGGGAAGAAGGCCTTCTGACGTCGATCCTCGAACTCTTCGCGCTCGTGGGGTCGCTCCTGTCGTCCTACCTCCTCGTTCCTCTCTCGCCCCACCGGACGCTCATCGTCTTCGCGCTCATCTTCCTCGTCGGCTCGTCCATGCAAACAGCAGCCAACTCAACTGCCATCCTGACCGTCGGACGCGCGATTGGAGGAGTGGGCATCGGCGGGATGTCGACCATCACGCCGCTGTACTGCGCGGACGTGTCTGCGACGGAAGTCAGGGGATCGATCCTCTGCCTCGAGCAAATGAGCATCGTCCTCGGAGTCGTTTTTGGCTTCTGGGTAGGATGGGCAACGCGTAGTGGTGCGTTCGACCTTCCCTCACCTCTCCTCCTTCCCTCTCCTGAGACTGATCCAACCCCGCCGTCGCTGGGCAGTGAGCGGAAGTGTCTCCTGGCGACTACCTCTTCTCCTCCAGATGCTGCCGGCCGTTATTCTCCTCGCTGCACTCTGCACCATCTTTCCTACGTCTCCCCGGTGGCTGGCTTCCCAGAAGGACGAGGCAAAGCAAGCCGAGGGTCGGAGGGTGCTCGCCCAGTTGCGTCAGAAGGGAGTCGACTCGCAGGAAGTCGTGGAGGAGTACGTCTCTTTCGCTCTGTCTTGGACTCTATGTGACGTAGACTAACGTATATCCTTTACTGCCCTGCAGATGGAACGAGATTTTGCTGGAAGCTCGGTTCGCCGTTTCCGTGGAGGCTGAGCGACGCGGGACGAGCGTAGGGCTGATGGCCAATGTTAAGGCGGATCTTCGAGGCTGGGGACAGCTCTTCAGTCGTGGCGTGCGGAAGAGGACGATGGTGGGAGTCGGCGTCACCACGATGCAGCAGATGAGTGGGATCAACGCAGTTCGTCTATCTCACCTTTCGCTCTCTGATACCGTCCCGAGACTGACTCTGTCTCTTTTGATGTTCACAGCTACTGTACTACGGTCCAGAGTTGCTGGCGCATCTCGGGCTGACAGGTGACAGTGCTGTCCTCCTCGGATCTGGAATGATCAACATCATCCAAGTGAGCCTTCTCTCAAGTCCTCTGCTGAAGCAGCATTTGTCAAGCTGACATTCCCCCTCAATCCGGCCCTCTGCAGCTCCTCGCTACGATTCCTCCGCTTCTCCTGATCGATTCGCTTGGTCGACGTCCTCTGTTGATCACGGGCGCGACCGGCATGACGCTCTCCTACATCTTCATCTCGCTCGTCGTCTATCAGTACGGAGGAGACTGGGCCCACCACCAAGTTGCGGCTTGGTCGAGCGTCGGAGGAATCTACGCCTTCACGTATGTCTCTGATTTGGACTGGGTGTTGAGAGAAGTCTAACTGACATCCGAACTGGCGTCGATAGGGCCTTCTACGGAGTTTCGTTCGGACCTGTGAGTTTTCATGCGCACGGGATCTCACCATCTGCGTTACTGACGTTCGTCGTCCCTTTGCGTTGCAGATCGGTTGGATTCTGCCATCCGAGGTCTTCCCTGCGTCGTGCAGAGGCAAGGGAGTCTCGCTGTCTACGTCCTCAACCTGGTGCATAGCTGTCCTCTCCTGAAAAGATGATCCACAGACTGACCGAACGATCCTACCTTCCCACCTCTCAGGTTTTTCAACTTTCTCGTGGGTCTGCTTACACCGGTGTTGAACGACATCAGCACGCTCGCCTTGTACCTCTTTTTCACCTTCTGTGAGTCGCGCAACGCCGCTGCTCTCCCCATCATCCTTTTGAAACTGAGCCCCTTCTGGTTATCTCGATAGGGTGCGCGCTAGCACTTTTGTTCGCCCTGTTCATCGTCCCGGAAACGCGAGGTGTTTCTCTGGAGGATATGGCGGCCGTACGTCCCTGCCACATCTCTTTCCATCCCTCCTGCTTTCCAGCTTTCAAGCGCCATGCTGACTTCCACCTTCTTCGATCGCGCTTTTGCAGGTCTTCGGGGATACCACCGCGCTGGCGGACGAGGAGCGCAAGGCGCGGATTGAGCGCGAGATCGCCCAGGGGTCACAGAGCCACGCGGGAGACGAGAGGCGAGGTCTGCTCGAGAACGAGCACGAGTAGAGCAGCTTTGGTCGAATAGGGACGGAAAGAAGCGCAGCGCTGGTTCGTTGGGAGGGAGAGAAGTCCTCTGCGTGAGCGGAATAGATCTATGAGTACTCTTCTTTTTTTTTACAGCGACTTGAGGGACAGTGGCAAGACGGAGATTGGTCATAGATACTTTGGCAAGAAGGGAGCGACGTTTCCCATGTAGGATGCGGAGGAGGGCAGGCCAAGGAGACAAGATAGGAAACGAAGAAAGGCATGTGCGAAGGGGACGCGAGACGTGGACAGTAAAGAGTGCAAGAAAGAGTTCGGGATGGTGATGCTTGGTCAGAAGGTGAAGTAGAGGTTGATGAGTGCAAAGCTCGCGACGGCCGGCCAGAAGACCCTCCAGATCTCGCTGAGCCATCGAGCGAAGAGGGCGTCCTCGCCGCCGACACACGCCCACACCTGCCGACTGACCCCGCGCGTCTTGCCCCAACTGCCGCAGAGCAACCGCAGCCTGCCAGGCTCGCCAGCGGCGGCGAGGGCGAGCGACTTGGAGTCCTTCTCCGACATGCGCGTCACCCGTCGGGTCTGACCTGGTCGCGAGCTGCCAAGGAGGGGCGATCCGGCAGCGACGGGCAGGCCGAGTCCCAGTCCGGCGTTGGAAGACAGGGACGACGTTGAGAGGTTGTTGAGACCGTTCGAAGGCAAGGGGAGGAAGTAGGAAGACCCTTGGCCTTCGTCGATCTGCTCCGGCGACGAGGGGTACTCGTCGCTCGCGCTGGGCTGGCCGGGAGGGTAGGCGTGCAAACCACCCTCTCGTCCACCGTAGATCGAACTGGCCCGAGACGTGCCTTCAAATACAGCGCCTGACTCAACATCCTCGAGCTCGGGCGTGTAGCCGATGCGAGGCGAGCCGTAAGGAGACGTAGGGACTGACCGACCAGACGCTCGGCGGAAGGCGTTGGCCTGGACGTAGGGCGTCATGCCGCCGGTAGACATCAGTCCCGACGAAGGAATCCGGGGAGACTTGATCGGTGCACTGGACGACTGCCGACGCGAGAGATTGGGAGTGAGGTTCGAGGACGACGCGGCGCCTGTGCCGCTGAGGTTGAGGTAGGCCGGCCGTCCGCGCTGGAGCGACCGTCGGATGTTGAGCACGAAGAGGACCAGGACGGTGAAGATGGCAAAGGGGAAGTAGATCTTGGAGTAGATGCCGAGCTGGTCGGGCAGGTTGCAGCTCATGTCTGCGTGAGTGGGGGCGGTCGAGTTGAGTGGGTCGCTAGGGACGAGCGTGAGCATCTGGAAGCCAGGGTGGGTGATGCCCATGCCGGTGCTGAACGTCTTGACCGTCACCTCTCGGACTCCGCTGCGGTGCGTGTACTCGCACACGTCGTGGTCCTCGCCGGAGAAGATCAACGTCGGCTTGATGTTGTCCTTGATGAACTCGCTCGTCTCTTGACCACTGCGGAAGAAAGAACCCGAACCAAACCCGACGAAGCCTTTTCAGTCCAGCCGATGTGAGGAGGGATGGAGACAGAGGTTGGGCGACTCACAGCAGCTTCTGGTAGCCCAGTCCAGCGTCGTTGGTCATGAAGCCGCGCTCTCGGTTGGGCCCGCAATCCACCCGCTCCCTCCGATACAGCGGGACGTGGCTCATCAGAATCCTCGGATGGTGAGCCTCGACTGCATCCAAAGGAGAAGATACGAAGCGTTCGTCAGAAGCGCTGCGCGTTGAAGAGAAACGAGAAGGAGACACGCACCCTCGCCGAGCTCATGCACGAACTGAATCGTCCCCGTCTGCGTCTCCGCCCACTCTCCAAAGCGCACCTCAGCCGCATACCGCCTGTAGTCTTCCTCGATCAGCCCAGGTGCGTCGAGCATGACAAACGTGTGGTTGCCGAGGTCAAGCGTGTAGTTGATCTCGCCAAACGCCTCGCGGTATCGGTCCCTCGCCCTCGACGAAAAGCTGCGCGACGGACCGAGGCCGACGTCTCGGTTGCCTGGGACGTAGAAGATCGGAGGCGAATCCTTGTCGCCCGAGAAGATGGACTTGAAGTGGTTGGCGTAGGCCCAGTACCTGACGAGAGGGCACAACCGACAAGACCGGAGTGCATCAGCAAAAATGCGTCCGTCTTGGCCAACCTTTCGAGAGGGCCACTCACTCTCCCTCTGAGCTGACGGCTCGACCGCTGTGCATCATGTCTCCGGTGATGAATACCGCGTCCGGCTTGAAGCGCTTCGCGACCATCCACCCTTTGCGGAGGAACGTGTCGAGGATGAACTGGGTGACCTTGGACTTCACCGGCCGACGGAGGAACGACGGCGAGGAAAAATTGACAACCTGCGGATCCGAGAGGACGAGCACTCGGGTCGACCGGGAGGGGCGATTGGTTCTTGAGGACTGGCAAGGAAGAGGGAAGGGCCGAGGAGGACGGTGAGCTGTGGCTGCGCTTCCCCCTAAGTTGGAGGAAGAAACGTACCGAGAGAAGACGACGCTCCAATTTGGACCATTGGCAGGACGAGGCCGACCAGAAGAACTGGCAATGTCAGAAGGAAAAGTCAGGCCGGATCGGAGGAACGCGTCTATGAGCGCGAACCGAGAGTCGCCAGGGAAGGCAAGCTAGAGGAGAGGAAGGAACGGAACAAACCTCTCCAATCTGAATGGGCAAGGAGACTCCTCGTCAGCTCATTAGATGCAGGGTACGGTGGAGAGAGAAGCGCGACGGACCTCGCACCAGACGACAAGGACGATCCAGCTAAAGCGCAGGCCAAGGTGGACGGTCTGGGAGAGCGCTGCCGATCTCCGCTGCTTGAGCCGGGAGGAGGACGAGCCGTGGGCCATGTGTGTGTGGGTCTGTTCGACTGGGAGGTAGGATCCGGGCTGACTGAATGCTGGCCTCAAGGAGTAGTACTGTCTGGAGAAAGGGCAGAGAAACACTTGCTCGGTCGGACGAGAGAGCTCTGTCGTGGCGTTTTGCACTGCACCCCCCAGCGCACGACTTTAGGGTTTCACAACAACAAACAGGGCACGATCCTGAGAAAAAAAGTACTCAGGCACACGTCGAAGGATGTCAAGAATCGAGATACAGTATTATGGTCGGGAAGCAGGTTTGACCGAGCGTTGCAGATGCACAGGCCCTCGCGCAAACGGAGTTTGCAGAACTTGCAGGTCGCCGACTCTTTGCAGCTCGCAAGACACTCTTCAGGCGAATTTCAACGCAGGGCGCATTGTATAGGGACAGCAGAAGGCAGAAGACTCATCGACGGGAGGTCGACAAGAATTACCATCCACCGTTGGCGGCGTCAGCGGGGGTGGGCTGAGCGGCAGCCTCCTCGGACCAGTCACCGGCAGGGGCGTCGGCGGACCAGTCGATGTTCTCGGTGGCAGCGGGCTGGACGTTGACCTGGGCGGGGACAGAGGCGTCCCAGTCGGCGGCAGCGGCCTCGGGGGCAGCAGCCTCCTCAGCGGCGGCAGCCTTGGCGGCAGCGGCCTCAGCCTGCTCTCGCTCGACCTCCTCGGGGTCTCGGTAGAAGAACATGTCGGGCCTGATAGGAGAGAATGGATGGCGAGGGGTCAGGACATGTTGTTAAGTGATAGAGGGGAGAAAGAAGCGACGGTCGCAGTACTCACATGACGGACCAAGCCTCGTTTCGGGGGAGGGTTCCTCGGATTCGGAGGACCTCTCGGGCGAGGAGCCACCACATAAGACCAATGGAGTGCTTGGACTTGTTGTTGGTGGGGATGGCAATGTCGACGAACTTGAGGGGAGCGTCGGTGTCACAGAGGGCAATGACGGGGATGTTGACGAAGGCCGACTCTCGGATGGCCTGGTGGTCAACTCGGGGGTCGGTAACGACGATGATTCGGGGCTCCTTGAACGATCGGGTGATGTAGTTGGTGAAGTTTCCGGGGGTGAATCGTCCAGCGATGGCGGAGGCACCGGTGGTGGAGGCGAACTTGAGGACAGCTCGGTGACCGTAGGGTCGGGCAGAGATGACGCAGATGTCGGCGGGGTTCTCGATGGAGGCGAGAACTCGGGCGGCAAGAACGATCTTCTCCCAGGTCTTTCCGACGTTGATGAGGTTGACACCTGCACGGGGAAAAGGGTGGGGATATCAAGTTCAGCGCTCAAAATCCAAAGCGAAAATCCCAATTGTTGCTGCCCCGCTCCCTTCATCGTGTCCTCAACATCACTCGAACAATCCGCCCTCCTTCCGAATTCGACACTTGAGACAGAGAACAAGGTACTCACCGTCAGCTCGTCGCTTGAAGACGTAAGGCTCCATGGCCTTCTCGCAGTTCTTGGAACCGATGTGGGCCTGGGCCGAGATGAGCATCTGGATGTCCTCCTCGGTGGCGTTGAGGGCGGCGGGAAGGGGAGTAGAAGAAGCCATTTTTGTCTGACTGTGACTGAAGAAAGAAGGGAGGCAGGCAGGCAAGGGTCAGGACTGGTGTGCCAGAAAAGAGACGAACGGACGCCTGGTCGACCTGCTGCCCTTCCTCCACCCAGCCCAACATCTACTGCCCTATCCAGATCCCGTCCAACGCTCCTCCTGCGCAGGTGGGACCCAGCTTGGGCTGCAGGAACGCTGGCCTGACAGCCTGTCGTCCTTCCGAGCTCCCCCTCTCCCCCTTCCTTTCGGGCGTTTCCATCCCTCGTCGCAGCCCAAGGCCACAAGTCCATCTCGTCCAGCAGCAGGTCGTCAGTCCAAAGTCGTTGGGAGGAGAGGGTACGCACTGTGTACTTTTGTCTTCGCTACACTGGAGGTCAGGAACAAGTGGGCGCAGGGCTGGGCTGAAAACTCGCGAGCCGGTCGGAGTATGAATTTTCGTCCAAAAGCCCTGAAGAAGTTTTTGACCCCGACAGAGCGCATCGGAAGCATCCGGTCAACTGCAGACGACACCTCACTCTCGCACCCGACCGACCAGCACCCACGAAACATCGAACTGACCGACTCGAAGTCTGCTGCCTTGCGTCTGACTGCTTTTCCGCTGGCACTGTGCCATGTGAAACAGGGGCGAAGCAGGCATACTTGCAACTCACAACAGTCTTCCTTTCCGCCGTAACGTCGCACTTCGCTTACCTATCCCTCTCTTGAACCCTGTCTCTTGCTCATTACATCTCTACCTCCAGGTATTCCCTTGGCCTTCGGTCTTGATCATGGACGCGAACGACTTTCTCTAGCTTCTTTTTTGGGGGGGGGGGGGCGAGTGCGAGCGATTGTACGTCCTCCAATCCCTACCCTCGCTCATTCTCTCGAACCTCGCAATCCCCTTTCCCACTTCCATCTACGGCACTCCGTCCCAACAGGATCCGAACTTCTTGACAGCAACGTTAACAACTTCAGTGACGGTCATCTCGGCGAAACGCGGAAGCGTTGCAACTCCCCCTCCCTCCCACCAAGACCTCCTTCTTACTCTCCTCCCTCGCTCCTGCGCATCGACAACTCAACGACGCGGGCGACCGGTACTTCCAACATCCCCTGTGCACCCCAAATGTCTTTCAGATGTTTCATCACCAACAAGTCCTTTTGTGCTCGCGCCAGCTCCTCAGCCCGCCGCTCGTTCTCTCCCTGCTCTCTATCCTCACCCACCACGCCTACATCTCTCTCCCTGTCCCACTCTCTCATAAGACGAACTCGTTGCTACGAAAGACGAGGATTGCCCCTTTTGATCCCGGATCACGATCCGTTCCCCTTAGTGGCGTTCGCAAAGCCAGCTCAAAATTGAGGTGAAGGGACTTGGGGTCCGTCGCAGGAGGAGGAGATGGTGCGATTCCTCGAGCGATTCAGAAACAAGTCTATCCTCCTACGCCCTGTGTCGACGTCCGTAGCGGAGCAGGATGAAAAGGGGAGAACATTATGTTGAGAAGTGCCCCTGGACTGTGAGACTCTCGTCCGCAGATTTCGATCGGCTTCGAGCCAGCTGGGCCGAGCGAGAGCCCACCTCGACCCATCTTGCCCTTCTTGCCACCAACACGAACGACAAAGAAATCCCATCTTCTACTCGACAGCAGCATCTCATCTTCTAATCAGCGTGCTCCTGGAAGAGCCATGTTGCCCTCGCCAGGCTCCTCGTCGTCCGAGCACGTCTACCGCGAGGTCGCCCCTCAGCACCAGCAGCACTCCCACCAACCGTTCGCCTCGAGCTCGGGCTCAGTCGTCGCAGCCTTCGCCCCTCAAGTAGCCGCTCCCGAGTCGGCCAACGGCTCGGAGGACAGCAGGGAGAAAGAGAACAAGCTCAAGAGGACCAGGGAGGGATGCTACACCTGCAGGAACCGAAAGTGAGTCTCCGGTCACGCTCTGGCTTCGGAGGGAGCAAGCGGCTGACAACTGTCCACTTCTCCTCCCTCGCCCGCCCACAGGAAGAAGTGCGATCAAGTTCGGCCCATCTGCGGCAGCTGGTACGTCCTTGATCCACCTGACAACCTCAACGGCTTGGAACTCACGCTCTGGCCTGCGTTTCGGTAGCTCTCGCTTGTCGTTCACCTGCGAGTTCCCACCTCAGGTCATCAACGCCGAGGGTCAGCTCGTGACTGTCCGTCAGCCCAACAAGCGCAAGAAGGACCGCCTGGCCACGACCGACGGCTCGACAATCGGCGCAACGACCGGCGACGGATTGCAGGACGTCAAGAAGAGGATCAAGACGCACCCCGGTCCTCGGCCTGGGAGCAAGGCCGCGGCGGCGGCAGCGCTTGAAGCGGCCGCAGGCGATAAGGGGAAGGGTAGGGAAGGACAGGGAGCAACAGCCGCTCCGATGGGAGGAGCGGGCAACGGAGGGCCTTCCGATCAGGTCAACGCCATGATGAACCCTCAGTCGACGCCATCGCAACCGTTCCTCGAACCCATCCCTCCTCCACATCACCACCGGACGTACTCGAACTCGACAACGGCCGACCAGTCTGTGCTCTCTGACTTCCAGCAGAACGGCAGTCATCACGCCATCACCGTGGACGATACGTACCCGCCGGTCGACGGCCAGTCCCACTTCCTCCAGGCCCGCGCGATGTCTGGGTCGTCCCAAGGATCAGCTTCGTCCGGCTTCTCCATGCCTCAGAACTACCTCCCAGGTCAACTGCGCGGGTCGCCCAACCTGCCGATCGGCATGCTGCCTCCGACTCAGCACGTTCAGTCAAATCAGGCTAGCGGCGTCGCTCAACCCTCCAACAACAACGGCACTCGCTCGTTCCCCTCGTCGTCTGAGAACGGAGCGGCCGGCATCCGAGAACGATTCGACCAGATGGTCGCTCAGCGGTCGCCGATGCAGTCCAGCGTTCCCAACATCTCGTTCGACCAGTCGGCTGCGAGCATCTCAGGCACGCCGGACCTCTTCAACCGACCCTTCTCTCCCTTCTCGACGTCGGTCACCCAGGATCCCGAAACGCAGAACCGGCTCTTGCAGGAAATGCACCGTCAGTTCCAGCAGAGCTTCCCTCAGCCAACGACGGCGCCCTCGCCGAGCTTTAGCGAGTGGATGAAGAGCTTCGGGGACACAATGGACTCGCCCGGCCAGATCTTCGACGACGGCTCGCTCAAGCCCGTTCCCGGACTCGACGCCCAAGCACGTTTCTCCGTCCCTGGCGTTCCCGAGTCGCCCATGACCTGGCTCGCACCCTCTCCGGCGCCGTCGTCTCTCCACCTGGGCATGTCGCAAACTCCGCACTACCAGCACAGTCATCTCCACTCGACCCTCCAGTCGTCGCCGCTGCACCAGTCGCAGACGCCTCTCCACCCGTCGCAAACACCTCTTCTGAACGTGCACCAGCAGCAGCAGCCTGCGTTCGACGCTCGTCTCAGCCACTCGTCCTCCATCGCCCACTACTCCAACATGCCTCCTCCGCAGACCCGAACGTCGCCCTCCCGACCGACCGCACCCGGGCCAAGTCAGACGGGCTCGACGGTGATCCCACTTAACGGGAACGGCAGCCAAGGTCGGGCGTACGGGACGACGTCGAGTCAGTCTGGATCGTCCATCCAACATGTCTCTCCGCCCGGCCAGAGCGTCTGGCAGCCAGAGTCGCTCGACTTGCCCAACACGAGCTACCTTCCCGCTGCCTTCATCGAGCCCATACCCGACGAGAACGACTCGGACACGCGGGCCTTCATCAACGGTTACACGGACGGCAAGCCCTCGACGGATGCGCCTCCTGGCTCGCCGGTCGTGCGCGCAGGCCCCAACAGGTCGGTCGTCATCACGTCGAGCCTGTCGCCGACCATCACCATCAAGTTACCGGACCTTCCTCACGTGCGTCTCCTTGCTTGACCGAGTTTTGTGTTTCAGCTTGAATGCTGAACCCTCAACCCACCCCTTCACCCCTCTGCAGAGCATCGCCGACCAAGCGCCGCTTCTCATCGACTACTTTGTCCGCAAGCTCTCGCCACTCATCTCGGTCCTCAGTCCTTCCAAGGCACCTGGTCTCGGCCGTCTGACCGCTCCTGCGCCGGGAGGAAGCGACATAGCCTCTGTTTTCGTGCCCATGGCGAGCCAGTCAAAGCTCATGGTGCGTTCCTACGTCTTTGATCCACCGTCTCGCTTTTCTATTAATGCTGACCAGAGGTCTTCTTTTTGCCTTGCAGTTGTTGAGTGTCCTCGGCTGGTCGTCGATGCACCTGCACGAGCTGGGTGAGCCGTGGCGAGAGATCGCAGACCTGCTCCGGACCCAGCTTGTCGACCGGGTCGAGACGGCCTTCATAGCTTGGGAAGAGAAGAAGAGTCCCTACATCAACGATGAGGAGATGCTCGCTGCTTTGGTTGCTCTGAGTGAGATCGAGGTGAGCCTCCCAACTTCGTCGTCTCGCCCTGACGAAACTGATCCAGGTCTACCTTCTCTCCCCAGATCTGCCGTGGTTCGACGTCAAAGTGGTATCGACCTCTCATCATGGCTCGTCAAGTCATTCGACGGATTGGAGGAGCAGACAAGATCCGAAAGCTCAACTGGAACACCAAGTGGCTGCTGCAGAACTGGGCCTATCACTCGCTTCTGTCGAGCACCGACTGCCTGGACGGACCTTCTCTCGACCCAGAGGAGTACGCGGCCATCCTCTGCGGTGGACTGTCGTCATTTATGGGTCCCTCCATGATCGTCTTCCAGATCATCGCCGAGACGTCGAGGTTGTCCGTCGAGGCTGCTCACTGCATCCACAGCGACCGAGACACCCGAATCGAAGCCCTCCGAGTGCTTGCAGCCAAGGACGCCCGACTCAAGGCTCGACTGGACGCCGTCTACCCTGAGTTCCCGCCGTCCGAAGATCTCACCACGCCCGAGACCTCCTACCACCTCGCAGCGTTCCGGTGCTTTGTCCTGACCGCCCGACTGTATCTCCGACAAGTCGTCAGTCACTGCAACGCCCACTCGCTTGTCACCCAGCTCCTCGTTAATCAGCTGCTGGCCAACATCGGTAACGTCATCGGTACGCCGGCGGAGTCGTCGCTCCTGTTCCCACTCTTCATCACCGGTGTCGACGCAACGACTGAGAGCGACCGGCGCATCATCAAAGGACACTTTCTTGTCATTGACAACAAGTGCGTGCCGTGCCTTCCTCCTTTGCTTGTGGATCTTTACTGACCCTGTAGTTCGTTCTTCTCAGCTGCCGAATCGGCAACATTCAGACGGCGTACTCGCTCCTTGAGGAGATCTGGGAGCGCAACGACTCGGGCGCCACCTGGATCGACTGGCCAAAGCTCTCCAGGCAGATGGGCTGGAACATCTCGTTTGCGTGAAGCCCGGACGCGGTCTAGATTCTTACCTCCTCCTTCCCTCCTCCTCCATGTACTTTCGACCTCGCACCTCCTTCGCCAAATGCTGTACAGCCTTCGCCATTCTCGCAACGTTCGAACCCCAGTCCTTCTATCCTCCGATACATGTTGTGCCACAACCTGCGTTGCGACAGTAAGAGGGGAGAGGGACGTTTGCGGGTTGTTGCGCTTCTGCAAGCAAGATGCGCGTCTGAGACGAAAATCGAGTCTGCATCACCTCTGACTCTGTCTGTTGCAAAGGGCCTGGTTCTGGGGGTGAATCTTGCAGGCAGCTACACCAAAATCTCCAGACCAAGCCAAGTGCCTGGCGCAAAGTTGCGACCTAAAGGCACGTCAACGCCCCGCAAGCCCAGGGCAAAGGAGGGGTATTCATCCCTGCTTGGCATACGACAAGCACAAGAGAAGAGCAGATGTTCATTACATAGGCACGAAGGGAGAGCGGGCTGCAAAAATGTCCCGCCCTTGGCTCAGGGACAAAATTGGAGAAAAGGCAAAAAGATTGACCGTGGGGTGACTCGAACACCCGTATCCAGCGACCTGGCGGAAACCACAAGCTGGCGCTCTAACCACCTAAACTACACAGTCTTACGATGTGGGTGGTTCTTCGCTTGCAACTTTGTTTCTGGCATTTCTTGTGCACATGAGAAAGT
>MVAJ01000102.1:0-44332 GCA_014825545.1 Cystofilobasidium capitatum
CAACACCAACCAGAAGCTGCAAAGAGAAAGCAAAGCGGGGTCAGCGCTGCCTAGAGCTGGCAAGGGGGGGTGCAGAGGAATAGTAGGAAAGCCCTACTTCTTGCCCCGCCTCTCGCACGAGACGAGTCGTCTCCCCGTCAACGCTTGCTGGAACTCGTCGGAGGAGATTCCATCAAAGATGATCGTGTCTTCGTTGGCGTCGACCGAGCTGATCCTCTTGCCCTGGGCGGCTCCCTCGATGTCGATCCGAACGCGCTCGACCTCTGGAAGCAAGGGTCGCGCGGTCAGCCTTTCACCAGTCTGAACGTCGCCCACCAAAAGCTCGAGCGGCCTGTACGTACCTGGCAGTTCTGGCATGTCGATCCTGTGTGTCGTCTCGTGCTAGCGGACGTCGTCGAGGGTTGAGCCCGCTGACCCTTTTGGAGATCTGGCTCCGCCTGGTCCTTCGGACGCATCCATCGGGACGCGCCGACGAGCCTGCTTTGCTGCTCTCCTGCCTGACTGCAGTACCCCTTGCTGCTACTGGCTGCCAGCCGGCTGGCCTCCTGGAGAGCTGCTGATGCTGACCTCCGACCTGACGGCCTTTGGACTACCAGCAGTACACGTTCGCATCGGATGCGCAGGTCTTGGGCAAGCAATCTTCAGTCTTCTAGCGTTGATCACTCCGAGCCACCTCCGCCTCCTCCGACTCCTCCCTCGTTCGATGCACCCTAGTTCAGATCGACGTCTACTTGCGACCCTTCGTCCCCTCTTTGTGCTCTAATTACCAGATCAGGGATGGTAGGCTTCCACGGCTTGACCTTTCGCCAGGAACCTAGTCGCCTTCGTCTCGCCACTCGAGGTTAACCCTCGGACCCCTCCTCGGCAGATCAAGCCACCGCCTTCCCATGCGGATGGAGGTGAGGTGAGTTCGGGAGCGAGGACTGAAGAACCTTTTTGCTGACAGGGGGAAGTCGGTCTTCCCTTTTGACTCCCTTACCTCTCGAGGGCTGACATTCCCTTTTCCTCCTTCCATCTTCTCCCACATTTGTCGTCTCTTGTCTTCTCCTCTGTCTCTTCTCGTCGCCCAGGCCGTTCTCTCCCATGCGTCCTCTCAACCCTATCTCCTTCAACGACCCGATCTTCCCCGGGACGCCATCAAACGTCTCTCAGGAGCTCTTCTTCGGACTGAAGGCCGCAAATGGCAAGCTGTGAGTTGACCCGTTCACACGTTCCATCGCTCAGCCTTTCTTGAGGTCCCTTGCTGATATCGCTCTGTTGCTCTCTCTCTCGTCTTGCTAGGCATATGGCCGTGACTGCCATACACTGGACGGAGCGAGACGTGCTCGGGAAGTAGTGAGTCTGCGAGCAGCCGGTCAGAGACGCAGCGAGTCTTGTCACTGAGTGTCTCGAGATTCGGTACCTCTACAGCTTCATCGCCATCCTCGCGTGCTTGTCTTGTGTGGCCGTGAGCGGACTTTTCTCGTACCTCATCGTTCGTCCTTGAATCCATTCGACTCTTCTCGTCCCTCCCGCTCGGTCTGCAAGCTGACACTCGGCGACGTCTGGGCGACACCAGGTCTGCATCTTCCGTTCCTTCCTCGCCTCCGCCAGTTCAAGAGCTCGGTCGATCGCGAACTTCACAAGGAGCGACATGGGCGTCTACTTCCTCGGTCTCCTCATGACCGACCTGGTCTACAGCAGCGGTTTCGCCATGGAGCTGGTGCCGCTCCGGTCCTACTACACAGTCCACTCCTTCTCTTGCAGCTACCAGGGGTTTGCGTACTCCTTCGGGGTGCGTCCCCTTTCTTCCCTTCTCTCTTCGACACTTGTACTGACTCGCTGAACACGGGACCTTGCAGTGCACCGGCAACGGACTTTGGAACCTCGCCGTCGCCGCTCAGACGTTCTACGTCCTCGTGCTGGGCAAAGCAACGCCCGACATCGTCAAGTGGCTCGTGTCGACGGGCATCGTCCTCTTCCAGATCTGCATGACGGCGACAGGACCGATCATCTCCTACCGAGCCAAGAGTCCCTTCCCCTTCTACGGCCCAAACCCTGTATGTCCCTCCCTGCCTTCCCTCCGAACATTAATGGGGATTCTGACGCGCTTGGGCTTTGAGTCGTCCAGGGAGGTTGCTACGCCTCGATCGGGCCCCCCGACTGGACCATCTGGTTTCGCGCCGCACCTCTGCTTTCGGTTATCTGCCTCGGTCTGATGAGTGCCATCTATCTCGTCATCCTCGTCAAGGTGCGTCCGTCCTTCGGCTTCCCTCTTTCTCGACGTCGAGCTGAGAGGGATCTCCACGCTTGACTTCTCACCCTTCGCAGATGCTGGGCGTGTACAAATGGAGAGATGAGACGGCAGGCAGGAGGTGGTGGTCTTTCAGACAGGGAAGCCGGCAACACACCCCGAGCGACGATTCCTACGGGTTAGGCAGTATCAACGGCGGCGGAGGATCTGACGGTTCGTTATCGTTCAGCGTCTCGAGTCCTCGCAAGGACTAACTCTGGTCTCTCGCTCTTTTGCTCAGACATTGGCAAGGAAGGCCGACGGGTCGCGTACCTGATGCTGGCCTACCCGCTCGTCTAGTACATCCCTTCCTACGTCGCCCTATCACGAGATCTCGCTGATGAAATCTCTCCCTTTCCCTCTCTCTTACCCAGCGGATTACTCACGCTTCCTCTCACTCTGGCCTCCATCTTCGCAGGGTTCACCGCGATCCCTCCTCCTCAGCCCTTTCTCGCCTTCGCAGCGTCGGGCTCCTCAGCCGTCGGTCTGTGCGACACCCTCCTCTTCCTCTACACGCGCAAGAGACTGCTCTTAGGGAGGAAGAAGCTCCGCAAGCAATCCAAGATCCACGTCAGCAGTCACCAGGTACGTTCTTCGCTTCTCCCCTCGTCGCGAGCCAAGGCTTTCAAACCAATACTGACCACACCCAACAACTTGTTAGATCTCGCGCGTCGAGGCGATCGGACTCGACCCCCTACCCCGTCGGACGTTCAACACTCCCATTGCAGAGTTCCATCTTAAGCCGTCGGACGGGGTGGAGGATGACACGCTGTCAAACGAGTCGAAGGCGCAGTTGGTCGAGCTGCAGAAGGGTGAGGTCAATGACCCGGAACCTGATGGCACGCCGAGGTTGCAATGGTGTAAGTAGATTCCGTGACGATGGATGATCGTACTTCATGACGCTTCCTGGAATTCCTGCAAAAGGCACGCTCCCATCCTTCATTTGACTGTGCGACGAAAGCGGGTGCAAAAAGACCGCCCGCAAGGAACGGCAAAATGATGTGAAGAGAACGGGATTCGAACCCGCGCCCGAAGACTAGCGAGTTGTAAACAACCTTAAGCTAGCGCCTTAGACCACTCGGCCATCTCTCCTTGTTGTTTGCAATTGCAAGAAAACTATTATATAGCAATAAACCAAAGGCGGTTCATCTTGACCCCTGCGCCTTGCGCGCTCTCGACCGAACCCACCAACGTCGATCTCCCCATCCCCCCAAACCCCCTTCCACCAACAGCCCTTTCTCTCTCCTCTTCTTCTCCCAGCTCTCTCGCTCACCTACTGCCCTCCCCACTTGAGCATCTTGACTTGCAGTCGAGTGCGCTGACTCTACTACAACTATTAGCCTTTGTAGCCGACCTCCCCATCTGAGACTTCGCTCCAACCTAGTCAGTTCCAAGCCGGTCCATCGGCAATATGATAGTCTCTCTTCTTGCCCTGGAAAGCCAAGTTTGAGTTGGCTGGTTCCTTTTCCCTCGTACGTCGCCCAACCTTTCCTCTCACTGCTACCCCCCTCCACGCTTCGGCCAATCCCTTCCTCCTCGGACCCGCGAACGCCATCCCTTGGAATCAATACTTCAATAGCTCACGCACAGCCTTGGCCCCAACTGGCTCGCCTGCAAGGGCCTCACGTCCTTGGTGGTGAGTCTGCTCCTTTGCCGCCTGGTCGCCAGCTGTGCAAGGCTGTACCCTCGATCCTCGCCCCTTGAACGGCTGCTTACAGGCCTCCTTCGCCTTCTACACCCTTTCCCGTCGTTGAGCAGTGGTGCTCGACCATGTCTGCCGTACCGCAGGCGTTCATTACTACAGGAATCTCTCTTTGGATTGGGCTCTCCATCGGCTGGATCTGTTTTGGGTGTGCCATCGCTCAAAGTACGGTCTTTTTCACCACGGCAGAGCAGGCGCTCTCAGCCGCTTCCAAGGTATCTTCCTCTGGTTCATCCTTGGTGCGGCTCCACTTCATCAACGCTCGAGGGGGAGATTGGAGCTCATGCGCCTTTCTTTTCAGCACTCACGACGGGGACGGCCGTGTTTAACGTCGGACGGGCGACAGAGGGTACGTCCAATGCAAATGTCTCCCGCACCTTGGTCTAACAACCGAACCTCACTGCGCAGTCGCCGTGTACCATTGGGCCGACTTCGCGGGATTCTCCGACATCTTCAACTCTCCTTTCCAGCAAGGCCCCAAGTACTTGAGCGTCATCGTCGTCTTCTGCTGTCAAAGTACGCCGGTTGCTCTCGTGATCTTCATCGCAGCGTATAGCTGACAGATCACCTCCTCTTCGACCTCATACAGTGTTCCTCCTTCAACGCTGCTATCTCTTTGGACAAGCCGCCCACCTCAAGAGATCACCCCTTCGTGTGCCCGTGCTCGTCTTCATTGCTCTTTTGTCCATGACAAACTGCGCCATGGGTCTCGTTTCGCAGAAGACCCAGGCCGACTTCAACTCCCTGGACCAGATCGACCAGGATTCGGTGCGAGGCAAGTTTTCTTTGTAAGTCTACTCGATTTGTTCTCTCCTCCTGACCTCGAGGCTGATCTCACTCGAATCCTGCAGGTACGAAGCGTCGCAGGGCATGTGGCTCGGGTTCGGTTTGGGAGTGGACGTACTCTTGACGACCGTCCTCTCACGGGATCTTCTTGGGGCGATCGTGCGTCTTCCTTCCTTTACTTTACGTTCGCGGTCTCTGGTCTGAAACCTTCCTCTTCTCGTCCCCTACGCCGTCTCCAGGCGTACAACTCGAACGACGTCAACGTCGGCGTATCCCTCCGCATCGTCCTCGTACGCCTCCTTCGCCTCACGGTCGCCAACGGCATGATCCTCGTTGGCCTGCAGATCGTCGTCCTGGTCGCCTACCTTGCCAAGAGCGCGGGCTGGGCCATCGGCGGAGTCACCGCCCTCCCATTCCTCCAAACCGTCTCGCTCCTCTCCTACCTCTGCTCGCCACACCTCTTCAAGGAGGAGGGAACGAACAATCGGCCGTTCGACATCGACCTGGAGAATCTCTCGCCCGAGACGACAAGTCCGGAGCGGCCGACTTCGCTCTGTAGGCCAACGGGACTGTCGCAGGTCGATCGTGCGCGGAGGAAGTTGCCTGGAGCGTCTTCGAGTGGGAGGGAGAAGTCAAAGCACGTCTGGAAGGTACTCAGTCGACCGCTCCGCGGTCGGAGCAGGGAGATGGTCCAAGTGGAGACGAGGGGCTCAGGAATGTCGGTTTTCACGGAACGTAGGGCGTTCCTCGACGAGGGCGGGAGCTAGCGCCGTGGAGTAAGTCCCTGCTACCTCACCCTCGTCCGTCAGAGCTGTTCTGACGCAAGCCTGGGTCTCTTGCAGGTGTTTGTTTGGCCTCCTTTTCGAGTGCCCTCAGCGTTTGGGATCGCGCGAGCGAGATCTCTTGGTCGCTTCCAGCTCGGCCTCCCCCAGTCCATCCTTGGTCCGTCCTTCCGCCAAGCTGTCCTCCGGTGAGCCAGTTGGTTCTGACGACCCGCTCTCTTTATAGCCCTCACGACGGCGGCGATCTCATCGATGTCGGACGAGCTCTTTGCCACCCTGTCTCCGACGCCGACTAACCGAGTCAAACCACGCTTACTCGTGAGGTCTTCGGAGGGCTCAACACCGACCTTAAATGCTTCTCGTCGACGCGGAATCGGCTCGAGAAAGGACCTGTTGGTTTGGTCGCTCGCGCATTGTCTTGCGAGTCACTCGCAAGGGTACGCTTGGGAGGGCGACAGGTCGGAGGGACCAGCTGCTACGTTGGAGACTCTTCAACAGCCTATTACACGCGCCTTTCCCCGCAAAGAGAGACGAGCTTGTGATATGAGGGAGCGAGGATCAGATGTGCATATCAGATAGTGTCGCGGACGAAAGAGAGGAGGCAAGCTTGTACTCCTCCTCGTTCTCTCTCCCCTCCAGCTTCTCCTCGACCTCGACTACTCCGTCCTAGCTACAAGCTCTGGCACTTGGCTCACCAAACTTGCATTTCTATCAGCTCATCTCCGACAAGCTGCCGCTGCTTTTGCGGAGCAGGCTGCAGCCGGCCGCCCTCCGATCATTCTGAGACTTGCCAGGTCGGTCTCGCTGGCAAGCATTCTCCTCTCTGTCAGCCTGTCGGAGAGACCTCTGTCCGATGAAGGGCTGCAAGCTCGGCTCTCTCGTCAAGTACACCTTGGGTCGTCTGTCTCTCAATCCAGCATGCCCTTGACCTTCGACTGCAGCTCTGCTGACTCGATCTCTCGCTTCCTTCGACCTCGCTCTCTTTCGTAAGGCCGCATCCCATCCACTCTGCGACTCGCTCGATCTCTCCCGTCGTGCGTGTCTCACCCTACATGGCTCGGACCCTGGAACTGACCTTGAGGCTCACCTCTCGTCCGGCAGTCCTACCTGTACACTCGGCTCGCTCGCCGCCAGCACCCCCACCCGCGGACTGGGTGACTCGATCCGCATCCTCGCAGGCCATGTCGACCCTACCATCGTCCGTCCTCGACTCTCAACTCCCTCTGGTACTCGGGATCTACGTCAGTTGGACTTGTTTCGGTTGCGTCGTCGTCCAAGCAGCTCTCTACTTCACGACAAGAGCTGGGTCCTTGAGCATCGTTCAATTGGGCTCTCTTTGTTTCATCCTCGGTACGTGCTCAAGCTTGAGTCGGTACCTGAGGTAGCACTGATCCTTGTCTTCGGTTCGTTGCGCAGCACTCGCGATGGCCACGGCGCTCTTGAATGTGGGCCGCTTCGTCGATAGTGAGTTTCCTCTCCTCCTCGCCAGTCCTTGCTACCTTCGTCCGACTCCGACAGGCCCTGACATTCCCGTACTCCACGCAGACTTCGCGTATCATTGGAACAGCGTTGCGCATCTCGAGAGCACGTTCCGTGATCCAGCCCAGCAAGCATCCCAAGTCCTGTGTGTTGTGCTGGTCTTCTCGTGCCAGAGTGCGTCTCTCTCATTCTCAGTTTGCGCCTCTTCATCTCCGTCTTGCGCTTTCTTTCTGACGCACATCCCCTTCCTTCCGGTTTCTTTAGTGTTCCTCCTCCACCGATGTTACCTTTTCGGAACTGTGAGCCGCCACCTCACGAGGTCTCGTCTCCGACTGGCGGTCCTCGCCTTCATCGCCACCCTCTCGACAGTCAACTGCGCGATGGGGATTGTTGCGCAAAGGACCCTGGTTGACTTCAAGACACTGCTGCAGATCGCCCAAGATACAGCAGGAAGCAAGTCTTCTGTGTACGTCCACGTCCAAATCCTCGCCTTGAGCTTCCTCCCTCATGTGGATATTGACGCTTCGGCGCCCTTTAAGCTATGAGGCGTCGCAGGGCATCTGGCTCGGCTTTGGTCTCGCTGTAGACATACTCCTGACGATCGTCCTGTCGCGAGATCTGCTTGGAGCGATTGTAGGTCTCCGTCCTGCTCCAGACCGGCGTGCATTTCCTGATCTGGCGTCCTTCCTTTCGCCTCGTTACCCCTCAGGCATACAACTCGAACGAGGTCAACGTCGGCGTACCTCTCCGCAAAGTCCTATTCCGACTTCTCCGTCTCACCATCGCTAACGGCATGGTCCTGATCGGCCTCCAGTTCGCCATTCTCATGGCGTACGTGACCGACAGTACGGGATGGTCCGTCGGCGGCGTCACCGCTCTCCCCTCACTCCAAGCGGTCTCGCTCCTCTCCTACCTCTGCTCGCCACACCTCTTCAAAGAGGAGCCGACAAGTCACACCAGCTTTGACATCGACCTCGAAGAGCTCTCCGGCGACGCGACGAGCAAAAGCATGTCAAAGCCATCCCATCGGCCAACGTCGTTCTCAGTCGTCGAGCGCGCCCGGCGCAAGCTGCCCGGAGCGTCGACAACCGGGCGAGAGAAGCTCAAGCGGGGCTGGAAAGTCTTCAGTCGACCAGTAGGAGGGAGAGGGTGGGATTTGGCGCTGGTCGAGACGGGCAAGGCGTCTAGAGGGGCGGATCTGACGGGGCGCAGAGTTTTCTCCGAGAGCGAAGGGACGTGAGCACAGTGAGTCATCCAACATACTTTCGCTTGGTAACGATCACTGACAGAGATCGTCTAACGTCTTGCAGGTCCCCCCGACTCGCCTTGTTCAGCCAAGGTTGGGTCCAGCACGCCAGACGTCGCCTCGAGCGATCTCAGCCGGCACGTCGACCGTCTACCAACCACTTCAGGACTCAACTCTCCAGCCTGCGGCCACCGCTCCTCTCATCTGAGTCGAATCAATTCACTCGCCAACAGTCGTGGCCTCCCAAACATATGTTGTCCGGTCGCGCTTTCTTGAGATGGACGCCTTGCTCTCGATGCCAGAGTGCGCTGGCGGGGTGCCGCGGTAAGAGAGGCAGGTGTCAGATCGATGGACTATCTGCTCTTCTGCTTGAATGAACGAGCAAGAACGAGTTGCTACGCAAGACCGGAGTCAAAAGCACGAGGGCATCGTCTCCGGACAAGTTCGCCCAAGACCTGTCGAACGCAAGCCGAGAGACGAGGAGGATCGACCTCGACCTCCTTTCCCTCCGTCCAGCTGACACATCGGAAGCTGAGCAGCTTGATCCCAGTTGGTCGTCCAGACTGCATCGTTCAAGGCATGTGTGTTGCAAGTCCGCCCGTTCCTTTGATCCTTCGAGCTCCGTTCGGCACTCGTCCGTGCGTGGGCTGAAGCCTTGACCGACGCTCGCTCTCACTCTCGTCCTTGTTCTTCCCTTTTCTCAGCAACAGCAGTGCAGAGCAGCTCGGGGAAGTCAGCATCCTGCCGGCCTTAGTCCTGGCAATGGCCCACCTGACCGGATCGACTATCTCTCCGATTGCGGTCGGGTTGGGTGAGACATCGACTCGACTGGATGTTCTGGTCCGGAGGGCTCTCCCAGCTACCATGCTCGCCCAGCTCGTCGTCTGATTCTGCCTCTGGTCGCTTGCCTCGCATTCGCTCTCTGCAGCTCAACATCGTCGACCCTCGCCGTCCGCAAGCTCGTCCTCGGCCGGCCCTCCCCTACCGCTGTTCGCCTGTCGTCAACCGCACCCTCCCTCGACTGCACCTCCTCCTTCAAGCAGCCCTGAGCTCTCTCCGCTCTCCGCCTTGACTGCTCAGTCGACCGTTGACGGTTCGCAAAGTGACTTCCGGGCGCCATGCCTGAGGTCAAGCCCCTACCTACCTTCACCCCGGACACCCTGAAAGCTCTTCTCGAGGCCGGACAATTCTACTTCATCGACGAGACCGTCAGCTTCGTCCTGTACGGAGTGGTGAGTCCTCTCATGCTCCTTTCCGAGCCTCGGACGATGAAGCTAACGAGGTCGTGCTGTCCTGCGTGAAGGTGTTGTGCCTGACGGTCAAGTACCTGGCTAGAGCGTTCTCTGGAACTCTCGGTCGAGAGAAACCGTGGCAGGTACTCAGTGTCATCCTCATCTTCGGTCTCCAGAGCTCAACTGCCCTGATAGACCTCGTTCGGTGCGTATCCACAATCTCGGGCTCGGCGTCGAGTCTTCATCACTGACACCGTCCTCCTGTCGTCCGCCCCTCCGTCTTCCCGCCCTCAGATTCATTCAAAACTACGCTATCAATTACGGAGACTTTGAATTCAACAACGCATATGCTGTACGAGAACTGGTCCGCGTCTCTTGGTTTGTCGATTTGGCCAACACCACAGGCGAGTCTTCTCCAGCGGAAACCGCACAGGGTTGTTCCTGATTTCAACTCCTTTTCTGCAGTTGCCTCCTTTTTGTCGCTGGAACGCATCCACGATTTCGCTAGGCGACTGACTCTCGGAGACAAAGCGGCCCTGTGGACGCGCAACACCTACGTCAAGGGCATGCTCCTGCTCGAAGCTCTCAGCCTACTCACCGGAGCCATGATGTTCAGCTCCGTCCTGAAGGCTCCGACGTACATCGACATCATAGAGGCGATTCAGATCTTAAACAACTTTCCAAGGTGCGTCGGCCATCCAATCCCTTCCTTTCGAGTCTTGGTCTGACCTCCACCCTTGGGCCAGCTTCCTCGCCTTTCAGGTCATCTCGAACTTTCTCCGCCTCGGCATGATCGGCTTCCAGGCGGTTCAGATCACGATCGACTTCCGCAGGGTCAGACGGATCAACACGACCACCAACCCAGTGACGAGAGTGACGCAAGAGGTACTTGATGCGATGTTTGCGGTGCACTGTCGCAATTGGGTCATCCTCGTACGTCGTTACTGTTCTCGCGCACCCATCATTTGCGCTCTGACTGGAGACTGACAACGTACTCTTCCAGTCCTGCACTCACATCGTGATCATCGCCGCCGTCTTGAACGCGCGCACGGCCATGGGTGGTCGACCCTGCGCTTCTGTCTCGGGCGTCTATAGGTGCGCCCCCTAACCCCTTCCAGTTGAACTTCTTTGCATACCGTCGCACTAAATGCGAGCTCTTGTGCGATATAGCTTCTGCTTTCTCTCTCAGATCTTGCAACCCCAGAGCGTCCGTCGTCGGTGAGTCTCGCCTTGCAGCGCAGTGCGACGTCCACTCACCCTGACCCTCGGTGTCACGCTTTCAATCTTTAGGCAGATCATGGAGACGGGCCACGACATCATGCCGAATTATCGCAGCGAACGTCCGACGGCCAAGAAGCAGCTTTACGGTTTCTCCAATGGTCGCAAACAGAAGCGCCGATTCCTCACAAGTTCGAGCTCCTCGACCTCGTCTCGGCCGGCGGCCAAGAGGAGGGACTCGTTCGGCTTCTTCAGCATGCTTCGGGGCGACGGCGACCGAAGTCGTAGACCTTCGGCTTTTGTCGAGGACGGCGTGATGAAGACGCTCCAGATGGTCTCGTATCTCGAGACGCCGGCGGCTTTCGGTCTGTCGATGGAGGAGAGGGACGAGGACAAAAAGGACGAGGATTCGGAAGGAGTTCGGCAGGAGGAGGAGGATGGGTTGGGTTCGTCGACAGGTAACGACTGGACGAGCAGAAACCGCAAGATGTCCATCGGCAACTCTGTCGTGCGTCGTCCTCTGCTCTCTCCCTTGTTGGAGAACGTAGATACTGATCCTGGCCTCACCTCCTCTCCATACGCAGTGGATCGAAACGAGGGGTCAACGTCGTCGTCTCAGCCAAAACGACCACTATCGCAGCGCCTCGCCATCCGATCTGCGCGCTCCCTCTCCCATCCCGCCGAGGCTTCGCCCCTCCCTCTTATCCAGTTCCTCAAACCCCGCTCGCCCATTTGCCTGGACGAATGAGAGCACCCTCTCTCGCACCAGAACGATGGGTTCGACCGTTCCTGCTCTGGCCTCGACGGCAGGCGGCGCGAGAAAAGGTCATCGGAAGTCAAGAAGCAAGTCCATGTCGGAGGCTCCGGTAGCCAAGGTCGCCTTCCTCGACTCGTTTCCCACCCACTCGATCGTCACTCGCTCACATGGTACCTTGTACGTCGGACTGCCTGCCTCTGTGTATCCTAACGCTCTCGCTGATCTTTGTTACGCCTTCTTTCCTGTCCAGCGAACCGGACGAGATAGAATTGTCGCCGTTTCTGGACGCCGAGATACAGCCCTTCTCCTCGCCCTTGTCGGCGACGTCGCATCCGTCCTAAACTGTCTACCTGCTACATCCTGTACCTGTCCTGCTTTGCGCGGTGTGCCAATCGCCAGTTGTATCGATTCTCTTTGATCTTTCTTCATCTCGCCGTCGACGCATCGCGCGGCGAAGCCGCAGAGCGAAGAAGAGTCTAGCTACGAACTCGATCCCTCTCCACCCCTTCTCCTTCCTCCTCCAGCACTCACGCCCCGCCCCGCTTATTCAAAAGTAACGCTCAACACGCCCTGCGTACCCTGACTGTCAAATGCGGCTTGGGATGGAGGCCGCTTTAGAGTTTCCCAGGGCGACGGGGTCTCACCTCCGGACTCGAGCGCCACGGCTGCAGAGCTCGCCCTTTCTGAGAGCCCAGACGACTCTCACTCGACTCAAAGAGCTACGGGTTTGACCAAGTCTGACGGTCCAGCTGTCAGCCAGGACGTCGACACCGAGAAATTCTCGTTCGGAGGACATTCAGTCCATCAAGCAACCGTCAACAGCCAGACTCGGAAGCAGACGACCTTCTCCCAGCACGACAGTTCTCCTCTTCAGCTCCTCTTCCTTTGTTGCCTCGGCTCGTCAGACACGCTCCCGCCTCTCAGCAATCCAAGCAGTTCCTCCAGCTTCGCATCAGGCCACCCGCACCAGGCCTGCTGTACCTGCCATCCAACTCGGATCGTCGACCTCAAGGTGGTAGGCGGGCAGCATGGTCGACTTCCATCCCATCGACGTCGACATCAGGAGAGCGCTTGTACTCGGACAGACGTTCTTCCTCATCGATGCCTTCGTAGCCTGGTGCATTACCGGAGGTCTGGTTGTCCAGTTCATCAGCTACACCGCGGCTCTCACGACGACCCTTAGCCGAGAGCGCCGATGGCAGATTTGGGTGCGTTCAACTCCACTTCTTCCAGAGCCGGCACTGACCCGAGTCTTCTCATCTGGACAGTCCATCAACTTCCTCTTGTTCTTGACTGTCTCTCAAACTCTGGTCAACGTTTGGCGTTTGATCAACCTCGAGGTCGTCCACTATGGCAACGAGGAATTTGCGGACCACTACCGAGGACGACCAACGGGCGCGATTGTCTTTTATCTGCAGCTCGTGCGTGCTCTTTCTCAATGTATTCTGTTCGGAGGGCTAAGTGTTCGGATGGCTGATCGTTTCTGCTATCCCGGCAGATCATCATCCTCGGTCAATTCCTCTCTGCAAGCTTAGAGGGTGACCGAAGTCTGATTGACTTGACTCTCTTTCTGATCTTGCAGCCGTTCAGCTTCTCGTGCGTGAACGAACGGTCCGTCTTCGGAAGTCTATCTGGCTCGGAAAGCCGAACTGGATCCAGAACGGCTTTACGACGACAGCCAGTATAGTTCAGCCCATGGTCGTCGCAGCGGGAGTTGCTAGCTACGTCCTCGTATCAAAGTTTCCGCGTTACAGCGCCATTGTGCAACGCGTAGAGCAGCCACACATGCCCTGGTGCGTGATTCCCACTCTAAGCGTTGCAGAGGGCTCGTTCGTTGACCCCTATACCATACTGCAGGTTCCTCATCACCCAAATCATCTTTCATTTGGGATGCTTGACCCTGAGCACCATCAAGACGCTCGCAGTCACGTATGACATCGCGGAGGCGAAGCGGAGCACAACGACAAGTCATCCTAGTGCGGTCAAGACGTACGCGATCTTGAGAGATCTTTGGCAGGTCTCACTACAAAACGCCCTCATCGTCGTACGTAGACCGCCATCCAACGCCAATGAGCTCTGACTGACCATCCACTTTTTTTTTCCTTCCAGATGCTCACGCACGTTCTCCTCCTCATCGCTCTCTTCTACACTCGCTCCTCGGTTGCCGGACGGCCGTGCACTACTCTCAACAGCGTCTACGTCCACTCACTCCTATCGCAGATTCTGCAGCCGCAGTACACCCGCAAGCGGCAGATCATGGAGGACGACAATGGAGTCGACTACCTCCCAAACCATTCTACCAAGTCGACTCGCAAGCAACTGTTTGGACTGCGTCTCAAGCGGAGGTTCCTTCGAGGCAAGAACGGCTCTCCTACCCCTTCGGCCGTCCCACCGTCATCTCCCTCCTCCTCGACCAATGCTGTCGGCTTCTTCACCCTCCTCCGTATCGGCTCTCGCCGACGCAGTTCAGTCGGGCTGCCTCAAGTAGGGGTCCACAAAGTGATCGAGGTCTCCAGCTACGTCAATCGTCCAGAGGACTTTGGCGTCAGTCTTCACGGCAGGATCGACGAAGAAGTCGAGGAGGAGGACGAGAACGGACAGTCGAGGGGTTCGCCTAGCTTCTTGTTGCCGTCCGACTCTTCAGCCAACAGCCCTCGGTCAGAGCAGGAGGACTGGCAGACCGCTCGCGAGCGAGTGGGCTACGGGAACGCCTGCTGGGTCGCCGCCGGACCTTCTTCGTCTTCGCGAGCACTCACTCCTCAAACGCACGACCGCCTGGCATTCCCGAGTGCTGCCCCTCGTCGTTCGCGTTCGCCGGGATACAACCCTACAAGCTCGACAAAGGTAGAAAAATCGCTCATCCGGAGCTCGTTCGTCCGCCGAGCGGCCCCTCGGCCAGCGGGAATGGCAGGGCGGCACGAGTCGGGCGAGCACCACCGGAGACGCAACTCGTCGTCGGGACCCATCACCCGAGCGGACGAGATGGAGTTCATCCAGAGCTTCCCAACGGGTGCAGTCACGTCGACCGCGTACGAAAAGTAGTACGCCCTCTTCATCCAGGCCCTCTACTCCTCTTGTGGGTCTCACGCTGACACGCTTGTGGCCTTCCTCCAGTGACCCGGACATGCTCGAATCCCTCCACCTGCCAGCGTTTGCTGTCACGCCTGACTCGTCCTCGCCCACGTCGCCCTCACCCTCACCCTCGCTTGACCCCCCACCAGGGTCATCCACCAACCTGCTCCCTAGTCCTTGTCCGTCAGAAACTGCCCGCTAGCCCTTTTTCGTGTTCACAATCTGGCTTGTCTGTACTTGTACCATGAGCGGCGTTCTCCATCCTTCTTTTTTGTCGGTCTAGCGCAGGCGTACGAGAGAAGAGCCATGGCAGGTGCATATCATCAAAGGGACTTGGAAGAAGACAGGACTCGACGCTTTGAGAGGAACGGTAGATACAGTAGCGAGTTGGGACAGAAGATTTGGGGGGGGTGGATGATCCGGTCTGAGAGCGGGCGTTTACTCGTCCTGTGCGAGCGAAGGAGGTGAGTGTCAGCGAGTGGAATGACGACGTAGATAGGGGGCGCTTTGTACTCACTTGCTCGTCCTGCAGAAGGGGAGAGACCAAGAAGGACGGCCGGTCAGCTGCGAGATCTACAAGAGAAAAACGACCAAAGCAAGAAAGGACGACTCACGTAAGACGTGTCGATCCCGCCCATGAGGAGCTTCATGATGTACAAATCGGGCGTGAGGTTGAACCCGCTCTTGCGCATCATCTCCTCCTGCTCGGCCTCGTAAGGCGAGATGCAGTCGACCAACCCACCGACGACGGGGTGCGTGTCGAGCTCGCCGAGGAACTGCTGGGCGCGCTGGTCGTTGCCGACTGCCAGAGCCAAAGATGGGGGAGAAGGGTGTCAGAGAGTGCAGACGCACTTGAGGGAGAGGGAAGAGACGGACCCAAGGCAAACTGGAACGAAATGGCGTCCGCTCCGTACCGAGTGTGCTGGAGCTCTCGGTTGGCCTTCTGAATGACGTTGAAGATCGTCTCGCGGGGCTCACCAGCGGGCGTTCCGTCAGTCTGCAGTCCAAAAAACGAAGAGGGGTGGGTGGGTCAGCGGTCCGCAAAGGTGCGTTATGAGACTTGACAGAGGAGACGTCGACGCACGATGGTAATGACCAGCACAGGCTTCTGAAGCCGACCAGCTCGAGCAGGGTTGAGCACAAGCGGCTCGAGGATCTTGCGGTCCATTGACGTTCCAAGCGGCGTCAGGCCTGAGTAGCGAATTTGTTGAAGAAGGTTCATCGCCCCTCCTGCATCGCGAATACCGTTGCCCTCGACAGGAGAGTTGAGGAACCTGACCGAGATGCCGTCCGTGTCGAAGAGCGAGGCCGCAAAGACCGCTCGCTCGAGGATGAGCTTGAGGTCATCGATCCTGCTCCCTTCCTCCTCAAAAGCCATGCTTCCACTGTCGTCGACGAGTACGCATACGTCGAAGAGCGCGAGCTTGACCAGGTCGGATGCAATCTCGAGAGGGAGCTTCCATTGAGTCGCTACGGCTCCAATAGCGGGGCTCGAAGCAACCTGCTGGGCGAGCTGGGTGAGCGAGCCGGGAGGGTAGAAGGCCTCGATGTGCTGGTCCCGAACGGCGTGCTGGAGGATCGACTCGACCGCTTGAGGGGTGAGGGTGGGTGCGCCGGGGATGTGCTGCTGCGGTTGAGCGGGAGGCTGGCCGTAAGCGGGAGACTGGGGAGGAGCCTGCTGGTACTGCTGCTGCTGCTGAGGAGGAGGAGCTCCATAAGGGGCCTGGTAGCCTCCGGGAGCGGGCGAGTGAGGCTGCTGCGAGTAGTTTGACGAAACCGAGGACGAGCGTCCGAGATCGCTAGCGAACGGGTTGTTGGACTTGGCGGGGGGAGGACTGGCGCCGAAGAAACCACCCTCGTCAGCCCATTGACTCGCCGGTCGCACGAACAGAGGACCGGGAAGACCCACCCAGCCGGAGGAGCGTACTGTCCTTGCTGAAGCTGCTGGCTGCAAGAAGGAAGGGTCGAGGGAAGCGAGCCGCAGGTGTCAGTCAGCCCGCAACGCTCTCACGATCTCAACGAGAGTCCACCCACTAGGATCCCGGTCGGCCGTTGGGAACAGCAGGCGCCTGTTGAGCGTACTGGTCGTACGAAGGAGGGGCAGCCGGGTAGCCTTGAGGAGGTTGCTGCTGGTTGAACTGCTGCTGTTGCTGCTGCTGCTGGGGGGGAGTGAAGGACGGAGCGCCGGCGGCGGGTGCGGCCGATGCCTGAGCCATCTTCTGAGCGAGACCCTGCAGCAAAACAGAAGATGGACCACAGGTCAGCATCGGTAGGTGTCCGAAACTGACGCAGGGCTCACGTACCATGTTCTGAAGTAGGATTTATGGTAAGATGGGTGAAAAGTGGGTGGGGGTCGGGTGCACGAACGTCACCCGTTTGGACCGTCGCCTCCTTCCGCCGTTCGACAGCATCAATCTACAGCAATGATCGAATCGGACCCTCTCTTCGCCCTGCCTCCAAATTGACTGCCAACTGTACTGACGAGGACCCGCGCTCTCGGACAGCTCGGGCGACAGGGCAGGGCTGTCGAGGCCTTCGTGCACCAGACCGCCTCCCTGCAGCCGACAGCAGCCTGCAGGTGTGGCGCCGCTTCTCTCCGTTCTCCCCGTTCCTGCTTGTCCTCTCCAGCAGTTTTCAAGCCAGCTCATCAATCGGTCGTTCAGGCAGTTTTGCCAAGACCTCCCTTCTGCTTCCTTTGAACGCTGCTTCCAGGTCCTCCTTCCTGCCGTCAAGCATCGAACTCCTCCTTTTTGGCAATGTGACTTGGCAGACGGCAAGGCGTCGACTCAACACGGGATCGACTTTCTTCGCTGAGCTTTGTCGCCAGCGGCTCGGGTAGAAGGTCGGAGAGAATGAGGGTCCTTGAAAAAGGAGGATGCTGACCTTAGCTGACCTTCTTCCTCTCCTCGTCCTCCTAACCCTGCGACCACCGCATCAACATGATGCTGGCCAACTCCGCCCTCCTCCTCGTCGCATTCGCCTCGTCGGCCTTCGCCTTCCCTACCCACCAGCTTGAACCCCGCGCTGGTACTATTCTCACCGGTCCCAACATCGCCCCCAAGTGGGCCCTCGCTTCCCCAAATCTCCTTAGTAAGCGTCTTCCGGCAATGACTGCCTCTGTGACTACCGAACGAGCTGACACCGCCATGACACGCTTAAAGATATCCCTGGTACACCGTTCTATGGCAATTATTACAGCTACACCCTTCCAAACGACGGCGGGTACTGTGCGTAGTCTCCTTCATCTGGACAAGGAGTCAGCTGGAGAACTGACGAAGCATCGGCACTCTTCTATTTCTTGAACAGGGGCGCCCGAGAGCGCTGTAAACCTTGCCAACCAGGTTGGCGCTCCTTTCGCTGCAATCTGGACGACTGGGAGTGGGACTGGCAGCACCTTTTCGACTTTTTGGATTTCGGCCGGCTACGATTTGGCGGGAGGAGTTTCTCTTAGCTCTCCCTCCCCTCTCACTCCTCGACTCTGCTTCCCATCACAGAGGACCGACATTACGTGCGGAAACAACAACGCCGTCCAGCTCTACCGTAACGCCCGCGTTCGAGGACCCGACCTGTTGCCAGTAGCCTTTGCAGGATGGGCGATCGTTTCGGACGACCTCTACGTCGGTGAGGTCATCTCGATTTCCCTCCTTCCTCGAAGAGAGGGCCAATCTGTCGTCCTCACCATGCTGAAGGGGGCGCTACCTCTTTCCTTCGCAAAACAGCTCGGGCAGACGGTAGTTTGAGCTTGTTCAGCCCCTCCACCCCGCTCATCCTCAGCACCCAGATCACCTCTCTTTCGGGTTCGAGCGTGACTCCTAGGACGTGCATCAACGCTTGCATCTCTGGTGGCTTCTCTGTCGCGGGTGTGACCAGCGGAAAGTACGTCGTTGGCCCTTTCCCCTTGCTCTTGCCATTCCCCCCGCCCTCCCGTGCTGCGACCCCTGATTACGGATTCTGAACCGACCGATCCGCGTCTCGTTCTCCGTGCTTCGCACGATAGTCTTTGCTACTGTTCCAACGGCATCGCCAACGGAGGCAGACTCATCCAGACCTTGCAGAACGACATCTCGTGCGCCGACTCGAACTACCGTTGCGGCACCTCTTCAAGCTTCTTTCTTTACTTCAACACCGCTCTCATTCGATCCGACCTCAGAACTCCCTCGGACGCTGTAATCAACTCGATCGCGTCGGTCGGGTCGGTCTCTCGATCCTCCATCGCCTCTACCCTCTCCCTCACCAGCCAGGCTTCGGTGCAGTCGACGATGTCGATCACCTCGACGTTCTCCGTCGCGTCCGTCTCTGCGGCTTCCATCGCTTCCACCATCTCTCTCGCCAGCGAGGCTTCGGTTGCTTCGGTTGCCTCCGTTGTTCTGTCGCCGCTGCTCTCGCCACGACTGTCGCCTTCCCTCCTCTCACTCTCTCGTATCATGGCTTCCAATCGACTGGCCAGTGCTTCTCTGAGATCGAAGGACGACTTCTCAAGAAGGCATCCACGGTACGTCCCGCCTCCTACTTCTTCACCGCTACGCGAACCTCCGCTGACCTTCCACTCCTCTTCTTTTTTACCAGTCTTCCAACAGTATGACGTACGAGATGTGCTCGAGTTTCTGCTTCCAGCGTGGGTTTAAAATAGCCGGTCTCGAGTAGTAAGTGTGCTTCCTCCTCTCTCTACCTCTGCCTTTCAACACTGACCATCCTCCTCTTCGTCTCTGACAGCGGATCAGAGTGCTGGTGCGACAACACAATCCCTCAGACGCTCATCTCGAGAGCGTGCAACATGCCCTGCTCTGGCGCTCCTGAACATGTTTGCGGAGGACGCAACGTACGTCCCTCGGCCCAGCTCCCACCTTTATCAATCGGACTGACGTCCTCCCTTCGTTTCGTCTCGACAGGCACTCGTCATCTTCGCAACTAACGAGGACGCCCTCGCTTCGCTTGCCGCCGCTTCTCGATCATCCGTCTCTTTCGCACAGCAAACGGCCTCCCCTACCGCCGTCGGCGGCGCCCTCTCGGGATACAGGACCAACGGACGATGCTACTCTGAGCCTTCGGGTGGGCGACTCCTGACCGGTGCGCGCACTGTGAGTTTTTTTCGACCTCTGCTGTTGCTTTAGACGGCGCTGACGACTTCTGGCCTATCACGTCAGTCTTCCGACTCGATGTCGTACGCAGCCTGCACTTCCTTCTGCAAGGCTCGAGCATTCAACTACGCCGCCGTCGAGTACGGAGCAGAGTGTGCGTCTCTTCTGCTCTTTTCAAAATCTCCTCTCGCGACGAAGCCTGACCCGATCCTGATCTTCTTTTTCAGGCTTCTGCGGCAACGAGTTTTCGATCGCGACTGCCGACATGTCGTACTCGACCTCGTGCAACATGAAGTGCTCCGGCTCGACAGAGACGTGCGGAGGACCCAACTCTGTTTTCCTTTTCACGGCCAACCTCGACCTCCCTGTCGTCTCGTCCATCTCGAGCCGCGTCACCGCCGCTGCCACCTCCATCGCTTCCGTCGCCTCGGTCCGATCTGTTTCGACCATCTCGGTCGCGTCGTCCGTCTCTGTCGCTCGAGCCATCGCTACGCCCATCCTCAACCCTGCCAGCCTTGCTCTCGACCACGGCTTCACGACGACCGGCAAGTGTGTCGCGGAGGTTGACGGCCGACTCCTCAACGGCGCCTCGACTGTTCGTTTTGCTCTTTCTCTCAATATTGCTTCACTGCCTCGACCGAACTGACCTCCCTCTACCCCTTCACAACTTAACAGGCCTCGTCGAGCATGACGTACGAGTTCTGTGTCGGCTACTGCTTCGAGCGTGGACACAAGGCTGCCGCTGTCGAGTACGGATCGTGAGTGGCTTTCCTGCCCGTCGTTTCTCGAGCGCGAGGCTGACCAGCCGTCTTCCTTCCAATCTCGATACTCAGCGAGTGCCGATGTGGAGCTGTCTATACGTCCGTCGTCGACTCTAACAAGTGCACGATGGCTTGCTCGGGTAATCTTGGCCTCAACTGCGGAGGACCCAACGTGAGTCTCCAACGTTGTTCTCGCGAGCCCAACCAGCCCCTAACTGACGTTCGCTCGCCTGTCACCCCCACCCCTTCTCGCAGGCAATGGTACTCTTCACCACGACCGCTACGAGGACCGCTGCTCTTCCCGCCGGATGGATCAACACCGGTATCTGCGCCGCTGAGATTTCTGGCCGACTCCTCAAGGGAGCCAACTCCTCCTCCGGAACGATGACCCTATATACGTGCGCTGCCTCTTGCCAGGCGTCTGGCTTCGCTACTGCCGGTCTCGAGTACGGATCGTGAGTCGCCTTCTTAACTCGCTCAGTAGGCTCTCGTCGAGACTGACAAATCTTCCATTGCACTCGTTCTCCCAGGGAATGTTGGTGCGGCTCGATTCCCGATCTGTCGACCGTAACCACCTCGTCAGCGTGCACGAAGAGCTGCTCGGGAGAGCTTGGAACCATCTGCGGGGGACCCAGTACGTCCCGCCGCTCCCTTCTTCGCTTCGCCGGCCTTGAGGACCAGTTCACTGATTTCTCCCCTCCACCCCTTTTCGATTCAGACGCCCTCAATATCCTCACGTACACAGCTCCGTCCGCCTCTTCGTAGGGTGCCTCATCAGAACCACTTTGCTTCTTTGGACAAACGACTCAATAATTGCTTCTTTTGCTTTGCTTCGATTGGGACGCTTCCTCTTTTCATGTTCTCTTACACGCCGCTCGTGTCCTACTGCTTTCTTTTTGGGACTATTTGATTCTTCTGTATTTCGCTCGCGCACGACGTTTTGATCTGTCGGCTTGGAAGGAAACGCATCCACCGCTCCCTCGGGCAAGGCGGACGATGACAACGACAGCAGTCATGGCGCGACCAGAGTCCGAGCAAACCCTTTCGCAGAGCGTCAGACCCAGAGCAAGTACTTGAGCAAGGGTCTCATGTTGCACACAGGGTAGACGCCTCCGACCGGCCGGCACGACTCAGCCTCTACTCCGGCGCTGGCGGATCGACGTCCATCGCTCCCTCCCCGCCGGCATCCCCTCCCCCCGACGCACTCGTCGCAGATACCGGACCGACCCCAGCAGACGACGTCGGCTCCATCTTGACGCTCGCAGACTCCGTCGGCTCCATCTTGACGCTCGCAGACTCCGTCGGTGTCGCACCCGCGCTCGAGGAAGGAGGGGGAGCGACAGCCACTCCGTTGGTCGTCGCCGTCGTCGTTCCGTTTGACGTCGGCTCTCCTGCGCTTGGTGCATCAACCGTCTCGCGTTCCTTGCCCTTGTGACTGCTCGTCCCTCCCGGACTCTTTGGCGTCTTCGACCGATGCGACCTGCGATCTCTGCGGCCCGTCCGGCCCTCATCCTCGCTGCGAACGCGGGAGGAGAACGAAAGCGGGTCAGGTTTAAGCGGTCAAAAATGGAACGAGCAAATAAGAGACGCACGAGTCTGAAAGCTCAGTCTCGGGTGCAATGTGCTTGTCCCAGATACGTTCTACGCGAGGGATTCCAAATCGTCAGTGAGAACCATTCCTTCACGACCTTTTGTAACGCAAACGCAGAATGACAAAGGAGACGCACGAGGCTTTCGGTCGTCCATGTCCACCTCGTCCTCGTCCTCATTCTCGTCCCGGTCGTCTAACGGCATCGATGGGATGCCTGATAGTACAAAAATCCCCTCGCGGTCAGCCTGAGCTCATAGAGAGGGAGGAAAGGAGAAGAGGAACGTACCCTGCATGCCCACACTCGGCGCCGGCGTCCGGTCGCGCATCTGCTCAAAGACGCTCGCCTTGATCTTGTTGAGGTACTCTGGCGTGTTGAAGTCCTCCTGGTTCGACGACGGCACGTCGAGCTTGTAGTCCGGGCCAAAGTACGAGAAATACTCGTTCACCGGCAGTTCTGGGAGGTGGAAGAAGTCAAGGCAAGGTGGTCAGACTTCAAGACGACGTGCAGAGGTAGTGAGGGAAGGGATAGCGTACTCGATCCCAGCTCCACACCCGCAGCCAAACCCGTCTCGTAGCACCACGCTCGGGCCACGTTCCTCACTGAAAGACGAACATGAACCAGCAGTCAGCATCTTTTCCTCTCGAATACGAGTGATGGAAACCGCAGTACTCACTCGTGTACCCTCCTCCACCCAGCAAGAGCAACGGCAACCCAAAACTCTTAACAAACTTGACGCACTCGGCGTGACCCTTCATGCTCAGGTTGAACGGCCCAATCCTGTCTCCCGCGAGCGAGTCGGACCCGCACTGGAGCACGATCGCGTTGGGCCGGTACCACTCCATCGTGCGCTGGATGACGGGCTTGAAGATGGAAGCGTAGGCGTCGTCGCCGATGCCGTCGTGCAGAGGAACGTTAATGGCGTAGCTGCAGAGGGAGATAGAGGTCGTCTCTCATGTGTCAGCAAAAGAGCGAGTGCAAGAGTCAAGATATGTGGAAAAGGAAGGAGACGCACTCCTTTCCTTTGCCAATACCCCGGTCGCGCAGCCCACCCGTCCCAGGGAAGAACTCGCCGTACTTGTGGAAGCTAACCGTCATGACCCGGTCGGTCGTGTAGAAGGCCTCCTCGACGCCGTCGCCGTGGTGGACGTCAATGTCAATGTAGAGCACCCGCTCGTGGTACCGCAGCAGCTCGAGCACGCCGAGGACGATATCTGCCCAGGCGCAATGCAACAACCGTCAGCCTTTTGCGAGCCAACGCGAAAGCGACTTTCGAGAGGGACGAACCGTTGATGAAGCAGAACCCAGAAGCCTCCGACTTTTTCGCGTGGTGCAGACCTCCAGCCCAGTTGATCGCAATGTCGCACTTGTCCCTCGACAGTCGAGCCGCTCCCTCTGCACAAGCGCGGACGCAGTCAGCGACCTTCGAAGATCAAACACGAGCCAAACAGGTCGAAACGCACCCATGCTACCTCCAGCCGAGATCGAGCAGTACTCAAAGAGGCCGTCAAAGACAGGGCAATCATCTCCGACGTTGTCTAAACAGGCGCGCGCAGGAGCGATCCCCAGTCAGTCTTTCAATCACTTCCCCACAAACGAACCTGGGTGAGGACTGACACTTCATCTGCTCCTTGGTGAACTGGTTCATGTTCTCGGGCGTGATCCGCTGGAGGAACTCGACATACTCGTCGCTGTGAAACTGCGACATCTCGCGCTTTGTCGCCGGTTTGGCACGCTGTAGCACAAACCCAAAGAGCAAAAGCGTCAGTCAAAGCGCGACGCTGCTAGCTAGATGTTAGAGACTCACGAAGATCTCCATCTTTTTGTAGAGGCTGAGCGACACGGAAGCGGGAGGCGAGGCGGTCAGCGGCAGGACGACAGGGAAGGGCAGGACCGCGACGAAGGCAAGATGAAAGGCGGACCCACCCGTAGTTCATAACCAACGCGTGGCACATTCTGATTCGCGTCGGCTTCATGGGGTGTCCGGGTCCATACTAGCAGAGCGACACAAAAGCGGGTGTCAGCCTGCTTGTCGAAAGGGAGCTGCGGTCGGAGAGGTTGTAAGGGGAAACGTACGTGGTAGTTGCCGATGTCCGAGTCTGAAAGCCAGGGAAGCATCAACGTCCTGCAAGTCAGCCATCCGACGCGCACTTGACAGAGAGCAAGCAGACCACGCACCAAAGAAGTAGCACTGGGGTAGGGTAGGATTAAAGGGAAGGGGTCAGCTCTCTAGTCTGACGATCAGGCTAGGGCGCGCGCGCCCGCGCACGCGCAGGAGAGCGAGCCCCGCGCTGGCAAGAGGCAGAGTCCGAGCGAGCAGAGTGTGGACGTACGACGCGCTTCTTGGCCTCTCCGGGTGTCGGTGTGAGGGACATGGTGTCTGTACTTGTGGAAGGCGGTCTGGTCCGAGGGCGAGGAGGGGTCTTGGTGCGACCCGACCAGCCAGGGCGAGCTCCGTCCTCCGACCGAGCAGTTACGCAGCCGTGAATTTGAGTTACGTGCAAGCTACACTGCCATTCAGCCGCAGCGAGGAGCCAGCCAGCGCTGAAGTTTTCGACCCTCGTCCTGACGCAACGCTCATCAAGACCTTCCCCTCTACTAACCACAAGACCTCCAGGCAGCACGCTGATGGAGGCACGGTAGCCTAGTACTGTCTCTGCTGGCTTGACCGGCTTTCGGCTTGACCTTACTCGTGAGTTTCTCCCTCCTCCCTCTCGCAACCTCCTCGACCCGACAGGTCAAACATCCTCCCTACCCCCCTCCATCAACATGATGATACATACCTATATCGCTTTACCTCGCATACTCTACGGAGCTTGATGAAAATCCGGTTTAAAACTTGATCTGACCACACCTCCGACAACGTCGTTCCTCCCTCGACACTCCTTCACCCCCAACCACTTCCCTCCCTGCGCGTCTCCCTTTCCGACGACATCTTACTGACCTTCACATCTCCTTCTTGTCCTCTAGATGCACTCCCTCCGCCATACTCAAGATGCTACAGTCTCGGTTCGCTTCGGTCATCCCTCGGTCATTCCTGTTCGGACACACGCTCCTCGCACCCTGCTACCAAAGGTAACCTTTCTCGCCCCCCTTCTACTGTTTCTTCCGCTCCCGCTCGCCTCCTTGCTCCATGAGATGTCATTTGTCCATCTTCTTGTGTCGTCTCGACTTGTTGCGCACTGCGCGCCCGTTCAGCCCTGGAAATCCTTCGCCCGCGCAAAGCTCCATCGCGAAACCAGTCATCGAGACCATCTCGACAAGTCTACCTGGTGCTAGCTGTCTACCTGCGATGCAAGAGAAGTAGAGCTGCATTTCCAAAAAGCTCGAGTGACCCTATACTTGCGAGCTGCTGGAGCAACTCTGGCTCTGCGCACCAAACTTGACTCTACGCACACACGCCTGCCATCACCCGTCCCCCACCCCATCAACCCCCAAGTCTCTCCCAAACACTCTCTTCAACGCCATGGCGCACGTCCATCCGATCCCCTTCCCCCCAGCGCCCGTCCCGCACCAGCCGTCGCCGCTATCGTTCGGGTTCGCCTTCCCTCGCGGCACGCACGGCTTTGGGTCCACGTCCTCGCCCTCCGCCCCCCCCGCTGCAGGACCCAGCTCGACCTTCGGCAGTCCCCTCCGTCGACCTCAACCTCAAACGGCAATCTCATCGCCTTCGTTCCCTGTGAACGGTCAGGTTTCGCCTAGCGTCGGGTTCGGGTTCGGTAGTCCTGCAGCTTTGGGTTCCACCTCTCGCCCAACAGCCCAGTTCCAGCGCTACAGCTCGACCGGGTCACCCACCGTCAACCGTCGGCGAGGGCGGGACGATCTGTCGGACGAGGACGAGGACGAGCAGGACGAGCGGGGAGAGGTCGAGAGGGCGAGACCGATGAGGGGGATGAAGAAGTCGAAGATGGACCCGTTCGGGACGGTTGCCTCGAGCTCTGCGACCGATGGACCGAGCGCCTTAGGCACGTCGCCCTCGTCCTCGAGCCAAGCGCCGAACGAAGAGCCCGATCTAGGTGTCTTGCTCGGTACGTCTACTGCTCTTCTTTCATTTCGTCGTTCTGGTCCTCTGGCTAACCGTCGTGGAACGCCTCAACCCTCCCCTGTTTGTTCAGCCCTGCTCCCTCCGACTTCCCTTCTCCCCATCCTCACCTCCCTCGTTCAACGGCACCCAACCCTCAAACCCGACCTCCTCGCACTCCTCCCTCAACCCTCGCTGCCCGTCGCCCTGGAGGCTCTCCGCGCAGCCGAGAACAAGGTCCGGAGCGCAGTGCCGTTCGGGTGGGACGCCCACCGTCCTGGAGGCGGCGTCAGTGAACACTACGTCGTCGGACGAGTCACCGAGAGCGCCAACGATCTCGTCGCTCTTGTACGTCGCTCTCTCTCGTCTTCAACAACTCTCTTTGCGTCCCGAGGCTGACTGTTTTGTTCGTCCTCCGAGATCCAATCCCACCTGCCTATCTTCCTCCCGACGTCCAACGCCTCCTCCTCGACTCCCTCCCGTCCCCCTCCCCACCCAACTGACCAGTTCTACTACCTCCAGCACGCAACCTCCCTCCTCCTCCGGCTGTGCGCGACCCTCCCTCCGTTGCCTGCGCTATCGGTTCTCTGGTCTCGGCTTGCGCGCGAGTGGGTCGGATGGGCGAACCTCGTCTCGCGCTGGGTTAACTCGGAAGGCGGCATGGTCGGGAATGGGGTTGCTGAGGGGTGGATGCGAGAGCTCGACGCACTCGTTGGCGGTCCAAAAGGGTTTGATGGGGAGGAGGGCAGAGTACGGAGCGAGATGGGTCAGGTGAGGGATCGGTGGGTGAGAGAATGTGGGTGGTTGGTCGGACGACGAGCTGGAGCCTTGCAGCATGACGTCGGGATGATGGAGGAGGAGCTGTAGAGACTCTCTTTTTGGGTGGTTCACCCTACTTTGCTTCGTCTCTTCCTAGATCTCACGTTCCGTTCTGCTTTCCCTTCTTGACTCGTTCCGGTTCCGGTCTCTCTTCGTCTCTTCAAACCAGCACAACCTTCCACTCTACATCACATCCTAAACTCACAAGACTTTGTACTTCCCCATCTAGCATCTCATTCTCTTTCTTTTTCATAGCTAGGTTTTCTCTTCTGTACAAACCCTCACGTTCCTCCCTCGCGCGTTTGCTCTGCGCGACGTCCTCTGTGCTACTCTATCCGATCTTCCATACATGACTCCCCTTCCTCTGCGCCGCTTTCTCACTCTTTCTTACGATTCAAATGCTTTCACGAACTCCGTCCTGTCTGTTGGTGCTCTTTCAAGGTGCAAGGACGACGGTCAAAAAGGCGGTCAAAGACTGATACATGCTACAATAGGACGAATTTCCAAGACGAGAGGAAAAGAGAGGAAATAAAGAAGTTTGGGGAGGAGCAAAGAGGGAGAGAGAGGAAGACAAAGGCATTGGAGGGACCTAGAAAAAAACAAACAGAAGCTGGTCTTGTAGTTGTACTTTCTCGCAAGGAACGAGAGGGAGGCTAAAACACTACGAGGACAGTACGAGAAAGGATGAGCGACGGATGGAGCAAAGAGGTGCAAAGGTACTGCGCCGACTTGTTACCGGAGACCGTCGAGACCCCAGTCCCTGGCAGAGTCGCTCCCCTCGGACGAACTCCTCTCGGCCGGCGCGTCCGAGCCCGAGACCGTGTGTTGCTGTTGTTGGTGCAGGTGAGGGTTGATGACGGATCCTGCGAGAGATGGCGGAGGGGGAGGTACAGGAGGAGGCAATGCTTGTTGTTGTTGTTGTTGTTGTTGTTGCCGAGCCAGACACACGTCGGTCGACCACCCGTACAAATGCTGTTGTTGCTGAGAAGCGTGCGCAGGGAGGTCCCTTCGTTGGTGAGAGTGCGAGATGCTGAGGCCGAGAGACTGCTGGTTGATCGTCGAGGTCGATACATGGCTGAACGTGCGAGCGGGCGGGAGAGAGAGATGCATGGGCGATCCGTCGGGGAAGACGGACAGCAGAGGAAACGTGGACGAGATCGGGTTGGAGGAGTAGAAGGAGGAGGGACCGGAGTTGGGGTGCGGGTAGCCGTAAGCGACCGGGTTGCTGTGGGACTGGGCGTGCGGGGCGGGAGAGTAAGGGTTCGGCGAGATGGGCGCCGACGATGGGTGAAGAGGCGAACGACCGCCTGAGCTTGCTCCGTAAGGAGGATCAAGCGGACCGTATCCGTACTGACTGTACGGTCCAGCGTAGGAGCCGCTAAAGTCGTGCGGCGGCGGAGGAGGGACGGGAGGAGGGGGCGGATGAGGGCCTGCCAGGTAGTGCAGAGGTATCGATCCGTCGTAAGTGCCAGCAGGAGAATTGGCGGTGAGATCGGGATCCAGGTGAGGATGCGAGTACGAATTGCCTTCCGATTCTGAGAGCGAGCTGGGTTCGAACCGCCCGTCTTGCATCGAAGACGCCATGCCAGTCGATGGGCCTGTTGACCAGCTGACATCCGATTGAGGGAAGGATGAACTCCCGACAAAGCTGCTAGATGCCTGGGAAGAGGGCGACGGGTCGACTTCCGGGATGGGCGGGACGTCGATGTGAGTCAGGGATAGATGAGGCGAAGAGGTTGGTCTTGAGGACGGGCGTGCGGACTTGGACGACTCGGACCCGGACGGCTTTCGCAAAATCTTGAGCGTCGTTGATGGAGAGGTCGAGGTTGTGGACGAGGTGCTCCCGCCTTTGCGGGATCGTCTTCTCGAGAACGCGTCGGGAATCTGGCGGAGGAGCGGACATTGCGATATAGGATCGGGTCAGCAAACGATGGAAGTTTTGGCGAGACAGAGAATCAAGCGACCACGCACCGACTCATCCACAATCCAAGGGCCTGCCATAGAGAGATGTCAGTATTCGAACAAGGTAACAGACACGGGCAAAGGAGACGACGCTCACCTCCTTTCCCTGGCTGGTTGGCCTCCTTGGGTAGGTTTCGGAACGCGGGAGTGATGGACAGGCAGTGTCGAATGACGTTCTAGTAGAGACCGACGAGCAACCGCGCCAGTCAGCCTGCAGGTCGCCCTCCAGAGAGACGGAAAGAAGGGGAGGCGGAGGAGGGCACACCTTCCATTTTGTCGTGGCCTGGGTGTAAAAGGGGTGCTTGGTCTGGATGGCTTCGTAGATCTGAACGGTCGCACGACCCAAAGCAAGCAGTTCAGCCGACCACTCTGACGTCCAGCCATCCAGAGAACGAGCAAGAGTCGACTCACCTCGCGAAGGTAGAGCCTTTGGTCCTTGGACTTCAAACGCCGAAGGGGGGGAGGGGGGAAGGTAGATCAATTCCTGCAAACATTTGGAGAAAAAGAGGCGGGAGGTGCGTCCTGACCTCTTGAATCGCCTCCTTGATCAGGTTGACCTGTCAAAAGCCAGCAAGCAAGTTGATCAGCTGGCCTGTCGTCCGTGCATTTGGAAAGGAGGAACGTACGTAGGTCACACTTGGGCGGTCCAAAGCTCCGGCGGCATGAACGGTCGCGCCTGACCGTCGCGGAGGAGAGCCCGACAAGGCGAGCGAAGGGTGTCAGTCCACTGATGGACGGACGGGTGGCTCGTCGCTAGGCTGGAGATTGGGTAGAGGAGGGGTGGAGGAGGTAGGGTATCGTAAAGACGTACTGCTGGACGCTCTGGAGGGCCCTGCCTGATCCGACATGCTGGTAGCAAGGACAATGGATCAAAGGGATGCGTTCGGCAACCAGTGTCAGCTTCCATGGCAAAGCAGGAGGTTTTCGCCCCAGCTGGCAAACATACGTGGGGAGGCGCCCGACACCAGGACGTGGGTCGGCCAGGGTTCTTGCTAGTAGGAAGACGTTGGTTTCGACACGAGGGGAGTGCGCAGAGGGACGGTCGGACACCTCCGATGGGCAGCTTGACAAGCAAAGGTACGCGTTGATCTGCTGGGAGAGAGGAGGAAGGAAGAACGAAGTCGAGGGATCGATTGTGGGCCTGCTGCGCTCCCCGTTTACGCCCTCGCTGAACTTTGCGCGGCTTGGACCTACGAAACCAGCAGCGGTCCGGCGGTCACAGAGAGCAATTACGACAGGTCCAGGAAATGAGCATCGATACCGCAGATTTCGAGAGAAGAATGCACAGGACGCGCACGCACCCCCTTTCGCCAGCGAGTGTGACCGGCGAGAGGCCAGCACGAGGGAGTGGATCGGAAGCAGACCATTCTTTGGCGTTTGAACAACGTCAGTGGAGGCCCCGACAATGAAATCCCGCAAGGGGGCCCATCTCTGCTTTTTTTTTCCGCTTTCTCTCACCCTCTCGCCTCCCCTCCTCTCGTGCAAGACCACAGCTTGCACAATGAGCGCAACCTGAGGGCGAGGATGGGAACTCTGTCAACGCCAAAGGAGAAAGAAAAAACCTTGCAAGTCTGCGTTTCTAAAGGCAAGTCTCAGGTCGCGGCGCGCGTACAGTTTTTGTTGCTCGCTGATACCACCGGCAGGACCCGCTATTGGACGAGGGCAGGCAAGCTTATACAGGGAAGAGAGAGTCTCCTGTTCATATCTTGTGTCGACTCTGAAGTTTGAAGGAAAGGAAGAAGAAAGATGTGCAAGTGGGTCAGCAATTCGAGTACATCTCACCCGGCGGGAGGCCGTTCCCCCTTGCAGCTCAAGCCTGGGGATTCGTTTCCAGGGCCTATTCGAACGCCCCTTCCGACCCCCACCCAGCTTTCCTCGACCCTTCATTCGGGCCAACAACACGTCCAACACTCGGTTCGAACGCTCGACAGGACTCCAGGACTCGGTCTTCCTCGCAACCTCGCCCCAGGCGCCTTCCGCCGAATACCAGCTCCTTCCGTCCTTCAGAAGCCAGTTCATTAGCGCAGGCTCGGACAAGTTTGGCGGCCCCCTCCTCCCTTTCAACTCTTCGTTCGTTGCCACGACGCAACAAGAACGTCTCTCGGTTGCATGTCGGTCACGAGCGACCTGTCGGCTGCAGGCAGCCTGGATCCGGAACAGGAGCAGCTGGTCGAAGACCTCGTTCGTCTCCTCCATCCCAGGCCTTGGCCTCCCTACAATCTCGTCCACGCCAGCTTGACTGATCTCTCTTCTGGCTGCAGGAATCGGTCGGACTCTTGAGTTATCTCAAGCTCCATCCTCATCCGTCCTTTGTACTACCTTCGCCAAGACTGTCAGTCGGATTTGCCTGCTGTCCTGGCGCGCGTGCTGTCTCTTGACATCTTCTCTTCCCCCTGCTGTTCCCCCTCCCTTCGCTCTCTACCTCGTTCCATCCAGCTCATCCTCGTCCGCTCCCTCTCTAAAACCAATCTGGATCAACCCGGCTGCCGAGACGCACCTTGGAACGTCGCTCGAAAACTGCCTGAGCGAGAGCGAGCAACGCACGCTCACGAACATCATCGCCCAGCGAGACCTTGCAGAGGAGGAGGAGACTCTCCCCGCGTCGTCGGCAGAGGGCACCAAGTCGGCGGAAGGCGTCACTTCGAATGGGACGGGCACGGACGGGAGCGTCATGTCGTTCTTCGACGAGGCGGCTCAGAGCCACGAGATCTCGCTCTTCAAGCCAGACTGGTCGCAGCACAAGATCTTCTACGCTCTCGTTGTGCGTCTCCCGTCCTCTGGCGTCGGCCTGCAGGCTTGCTGGAGACTATGGACTGACTTTGTGTGCCTCGCCATTCGTGCGGACGACTCAGGTGTCCAGCCCTCACCCTTCCTTTGTGGTTCTCCACCTCCATCCTCCCCCTAAGAAGGTCGTTGCTCGTAGGGGCGACTCGTCCTCCTACCGAGGCCCCTTCCTCCCCCCTCCAACGCTCAGCGGAACGGCTGTTTCCTCCAATCACGGTTCGTGCTCGCGCCGGGTTCGGCGCAAAGGGGGGAGCGAGACAGGCTCGCGCACTAGCATGTCGTACTCGACCGGACCATCCGTCAGCACGTTTAGCGGCAGCCTGGGGATCCCGCCCTCCAAACGCGAGCAGACGATCCGGGAAGAGTCCGGTGAGGGCTCGCGGTCTGGCATTCCCTCGGACGAGGTCATCGACGAAGACGACGATGGCGACGAGATTCAGCGCAGGGACATGCTTAATGCTGACTCGGACGAGGTCGAGGTCGCGTCCTGCGCCGAGTTGATCGCGACGACCGACTGGTCCAAGACGCCGCTCGGCCCGCGCTCTCAGTGGCCCGGCAGTTTGCGGACGGCGCTCAGCATCCTCCTCAAGACGCCGAACGAGTGCCTCATCTGGTGGGGGCCCAACTACATCACACTTTACAACGACCTGCACGCCAAGGCGATCGGCGATCAGCACCCGAGCTCATTTGGTCGTCCTGCGGAGGAGGCATGGGGGGAGTCGTGGAAAGAGTACAAGGTGCGTTTTGAGCCTCCCTCCTTTGCCTTCCGTGCCTCAGCAATGTCCTGACGGCGCTGCATTTGATCTTTCAGGACATGGCCATGTCTGTCATGGACGACGGAACGGCACTCGCTAGGGAGGACGACCTGATTTTTCTCAACAACGTCGAGACGTACCAGTCGTGGAGGTGGACGCCGTTAACTCGAGGAGACGGAAGCACTGGTTCGTCCATCCTCTTCCTCCTTCTACACTTTTGTCTTCCTGAGAGGCGCAGTATCGGTTTGCTAACGTCGATTGGGGGGCGTGGGACAAGTAGGCGGGGTCATGATCAATTCGCTCGACGTGACGCGTAAGATCCTCAAGCAGCGCTGGCTTTCGACCATCCGAGATTTGTCGACTCGACTCGGTAAGTGTCTCCTCTGTCTCACCTCCGACGGTACGAACGAGCACGTTCTGGAACGCGTGTCTTTCGTTTCCAGCCTCCTGTCGGTCTATAGCTCAGTTCTCGGAGAACATTCTCAAGACGGTCGAGCAGAGCTCAGAGGACTTCTCTTTCGCATACCTGTACCACAACAAGGTAAGTTCCCTTCCTCTTGCTTTCCTGAAGCCATTTTATTGAACTGATCCGGGTACGGCTCTGCAGGATATCTCAACGGCGACGGACGAAGGACTGGTGCGTCTCTTGAGCGGGTCCGGCAAGGTAGACTGGCACCCACGCTGATCAAGACTTGTGCCTCATCTCATGCAGGAGATCAGCCTGCAGCTGGCCGGAACGGTTGGGTATGTTTCCAACCGCCAGCTCGCTCGTGGGAGCGTGTACTAACCAACTTGTTGATGGTTGCGTGCAGTGTGCCATACCTTCATTCGTCCGCACCGCAGGAGATCAGTCTCAACTTCCAAGAGTCCGTCCCCGTGCGTCTGCTCCTACTAGCGCACCTCCTCACTCAGCTTGATCCTTCTCTTTCCCAGGTTCGACAAAGCGCACCCCCAGATCATGCCGGACGAGACCGGTATCGATGGAACGCCTTGGCCGTTCCGGGAGGCGTTCATGACGAGGCGGATGGTCATTGTGCCAGAACTCACGCCCGAGTTGGCGGACGCTCTCGAGCACCGGTCGTGGGGTGACCCGCCGACGAGCGCGATCTGCGTTCCAGTCTCGGACGACTGGGAGAAGGGTCGCCTGACGTTCCTCGTCGTGGGACTCAACACGCGGCGACCGTTCGACTCCGATTACGACGACTTCATGCAAGACATCCAGTGCGTTCCCCTGCTTGTTTAATTTTCGATCGGAGATCTTCGACTCACCAACCTTTGCCGTTGTCATTTCTCCCAGGTCCCTACTCCTCTCGAGCTTGAAGGGCATCTCGTTGTTCGAGAGCGAGGCTCGCCGTCTGAAGCAGCTCGAAGAGCTCGACAGGGCAAAGACGGGTGCGTGTTTGACGAACTCTCTTTCGATCCTTGCGCCGTGTTACTGGGGTTGAGCTGGCGTTTCGCCTTTCTTGAAAGTCTTTTTCACCACCATCTCACACGAGTACGTTCAAACCTTCACCACGTTGGCAGCTTGACGAGACCTGACCTCTGTTGGGCGCTCTTATAGACTCAAGACGCCCCTGACGCTCATCAAGGGCCCTATCCACGACCTCAGCAAGAGCGAGACGGTCACCAAGCGGAAGAAGATCTTCTCGCTGGCGATGCGGAATATTAACCGGCTTGGTCGACTGGTGCGTTCTCTTGATGAGCAACCCTTAAACCAAGTATTGACCTATGGCGCTTGTCTTTTGCAGGTGGACGGACTCATGGATTTTGCGCGTCTCGGTACGTCCTTCGCAGCCCTCCTCCAGTCTTGATGATTGCGCGACTAACTAGAGAGCCTTCCTCATTACAGAGGCCGGTCGCCTTCGAGGTGTGTATCGACCAATGGATCTCGGTGCGTTCACGGCCGACCTTGCCTCGTCCTTCCGGAGCGCGATGGAACTCAACAACATCACCTACACCATCGACTGCGAGCCGTTACCGAGCAAGGATCACCTGATCTACACCGACCGGGACTTCTGGGAGAAGGTTGTCTTCAACCTCATCGGGAACAGTTTCAAGGTTCGTCTATCGCATTCGCATAAGGGCGTCGGGATGAGCCGAAAGCTGACTACGTACGCTGGTCCGATCTCTCAGTACACGCTGTCTGGAGTACGTTCAGCCTCTGTCTTCACCTCGCTCGTACGGAACCTAACTTGCTTTACTTTGTGCTTCAGTCCATCACCGTCAGCGCCAAATACGGTCCGAACGGTTTTGCTTTCTCGGTTCAAGACACCGGGGTGGGTATCGCGAAGAAGGAGCAGGACCTGGTTTTTGAGCGGTTCCACCGAGTGGAGGGCACTGCGAGGAGTCACGAAGGAACTGGTCAGTCTCCTTGCAGCCACCTTTTTTTCGGTTCCCAGTCTGAGTTGACGCAACCTTGCCCCTCTTTCTTCCACAGGGATTGGACTCTCCCTGACTCTCGAGCTCGTATCGCTCTCGGGCGGACATCTCGCTCTGGAATCCCAGAACTCGAACGAGAGCAAGGACGGCAAGACTGGATCGGTGTTCACCGTCACTCTTCCTTACGGCAAGTCGTAAGAGCGTTCACCAGCTTTGATCGCAGCTGCCGAGACTGATCCTTTTACTCTGTAAAATTGCAGACACCTGCCGGCAGAGCACGTCGAGGACACGGAGGATTTGGACTCTGGAGGACGGACTGCTTACGGAGAAGGTATCCTGGCCGAGGCTCAGAGGTTCGTTCTCTCTCTCGTTCCGAGCGTCCACCATTATGATCTCCACTGACAAAGTCTTTCTCGCGGATCGACAGATGGGGCAAGGGCGGCCAGTCTGATTCAGCCTCGGGGTCCGCTTCCGCCAGCATGTCAGACAGCGGTCTGTCCGCGTCCGAAGTGAGTCCCCCTCATGCGCTTAGAGCAACATGCCTTGGCACTGAATCCGACCGACTTCCTTCGACATGTTGCAGTCCATGGGTGGTGCTGCCGTCCCACTGTCGGCATTCGGCTGGGTGAAGGACAAGGACCTGTACGCACTCTCTTCCCCCCTCCACACTCTTCAGCACATCCTGACTTCAAAACCTTGTCTCTCGCAGCGTCCTCGTCGTCGATGACTCGTCAGACATGGTCGCCTACCTGAGAAGTCTCTTGGGTGCCTACTGTGCGTGCTCATGTACCCGACTCTTGCGTCATTGGCTGACCTCTTGCCTTCTGGCTTCGACTTTCAGGTCGAGTCATCACTGCCTCGAACGGGCAAGAGGGTCTCGAGCAGACTCTTAAGCATCGGCCGGACCTCATCATCTCAGACCTGTCGATGCCCGTCATGGACGGCGTTGGCTTCCTCGCGGAGATTCGCAACCGAGAGGACACGGAGCTGACGCCGTTCATCCTGTTAACGGCAAGATCGAGCGACGAGGACAAGGTGGAGGGCCTTCTCATGGGGGCTGATGACTACTTAGTAAGTTGCGTGCCGTAAATCAGCTTTGCGTCTCCACTAACCCATGCCTCATCGTCCGCGGTTTCTCTATAGACGAAACCCTTCAGCGGCAAGGAGCTCGTCGCACGAAGCCATCTTCAACTGCAACTGGGCAAGAAGCGTGTACAACTCGCGACCCGTTTCCGCGAGCAGCTCAAAACCAAGTGCGTAACGTCTTGGTTCCGAATCATCACTCTGTTGGTTGATGATGTTGACTTACCTTCTCTGCTCTGCACTTTGCGACAGCCAACTTCTCGTCGACTCATCTCCGTAAGAAGATCATCCGAGAAGCATTGGTTCTCGCACCGGTTTTGACATTTTCGCCTTTTACAGGATTGGAATCGCTCGATTCAGCAGACATGGAAGCGTCGAGCTCTTCAACGACAGCTACTACCGAATGAGTGCGCAACTTCTCGTCCTTCACTTGTTTGGCTTTGTTCCTGACCACCTTCTACGTCTCTTCTGCCCGACAGCTGGTCATCCCAAGGAGGCGCCAATGAACTCCTGGTCCGATTACATCTCCAACCAATCGAAGGAGGCGGCGATGGAGGCTTTCAAGCGGCTCCAAGTCGACACCAGTCCATTCGCGATCGAAATTCTGTGGACGAACGGCTGCTGGACGTTCACTCAAATCGCTCGTCCTTTCCGTCGACTACTGAACTCTTTCATTATTGAAGGCTGATCGCTCCTCCACCCTTGATCGTCCAGGTCCCACTGGGAGACGTCAATGGGCACGTCCCCTCCGTCGTCATGACCCACACCGACGTCACGGATACCAAGCGACTGCAAGAAGTCTCCATCGCACACGAACGCTCTCGTTTCGAGGAAGCAGAGAAGTTGCGCAAGAAAGCCAACGAGGAGAAGTCCGTCTTTGTACTCTATCCCGATCAACAACCTAGGCTGACCTACCACCCTCAACTTCATCGACATTCAGGCGGCAACAAGAGTTCATGATCAGCGTCATCTCGCACGAGTTGCGAAACCCCGTCAGCGCCATCATCCAAGTCAGTGTCGAGCCCCAATCACTCCGCTCTCGCCGCACACTCTTTGACTGACGCTGCTCTCGGCCTCTCCGTAGTGCGTCAATCTTGTGTCTTCCAACCTCTTCTTCCTCCGCAATGAACTCCAATCATGCTTGTGAGTCAGACCTCTGCTCAATCTTCCGTCACCCTTGTCTTCATCAGCACCGTGCTGACTATGTTCATTCCAATCTGCCCGTCTTGCCTAGGGAACCCGACCCTCCCTTCGTTCCGTCCGCCACACTTCTGAACCTCATGGACGAGGACCTGTGCGTTGCTCCTTCCATACCACCGGTCTAATGAGGATCAACTGAGACTGACTCCACGCTTCTTTCACAGGGAGGCTCTCGACGTGCGTTTCAGCCACCTCCATCTCGCAACAAACCCTCCTGACCGCCTTTTTCTTCACACAGAGCATACACGAGATGGCTCTCTCGCAGGAGCGGATCGCCAATGTGAGTTAGCTGCCGTCGTGTCTTGTAGTCCTTCGAGCTGCGCTAAAGCCCCCTTTAACCCTCTACAGGACGTCCTCTCGATGGGAAAGCTCGCTCTCAACACCTTGGAAAGTCCGTCTGCTTTCTTCTATTTGCTCGGTCGATATCGTGCATCGACTGATCTCGCTGTCTGCTCGACGCTACGCCAGTCTGCCCCATCCCTGTCGATCTCGTCGCCGAGAGCCAGAAAACCATTTCCACCTTCGCCACGGAGTGCCGCACGAAGGACATCGATCTACAACTCTGCGCGGGTCCTCAGCTCAAGGAGCTCATCCGTCGTAAATGCCGCATCTTCCTGGCGGACCCAGTGCGACTCGGCCAGATCTGCCTGAATCTCGTCTCGAACGTGAGCGATTTTCTACGTCTGCGTCTGCAGCTGTCTCGCGGAGGACTGACTCACTTTCTGCAGGCTATTCGCTTCACTGCTGCCGCTCCTAAACGTCGGATCATCTTCCACTTTGACGTGAGGCGTTCACCTCCAGCGGACGACTCCTGTCGAGTCCCTCCGAAGGACCTTACGGACGATCTGTTGTCGCCCGACACTTCATACTACTTCTATGGCGGCGTCGAGGACACAGGGCGAGTACACACCCCTACTAGCTCTCACAGCTTGATGCTGACGTAATGTCTCGCTTCTCGCTCTACTCAGGCCTGGGTTGAAGCCCGAGGAACTCGACCTCCTCTTTCGTCGTTTCTCGCAGGCCAGCAAAGCCACTCATAGTCCGTCCTAAACATTCTCCTTTCTTTTGTATCACGACCGGTCGCGCTGATCTGCGACTCTCCTCTCTCTTACAGCTGTTCGTTCCGCCTTGCCCAGTCGCTCTGTCTGTCGTCACATCGAGAAAGTACACTGACGCTTTGTGGCTTCGCAGGTATTCGGAGGGAGTGGTCTGGGCCTGCACATCAGCCGGATTCTGACAGAGGTGCGTTTCTTGTGTTTTGTTTCCTGGCTCTGACTTGCACCATCAGACTGACGTCCTTGTTGCTTGTACAGCTCATGGGGGGACGTATTGAGGTCGAGTCGGTTCTCGGAGAGGGCAGCAGTGAGTCAAAAACCTGCATTCCCGAGCAGAAATCCGCATCTGACTTGAGTGATCTCGTTTACCTGCAGCCTTCCGGTTCTTCATCAAGATCGCCACTGGACAAATTGATGGCGATCTGGCCAAGGACAGGCCGCAGAACATGCCGAGCTTCCCCACGCCTCTGCACATCCTCGTCGTCGAGGACAACCTTGTCAACCAGAAGGTGCTATGCCGACAGCTCTCAAAGGCTAAGCTTACGTACGATGGTGCGTCTCTTGCTCTTGCTCTCCTACTGCGCTCGCAAGTGCGCGTTGAGTCTACGCCAGGTGTTCTGACAGAATCCGTGCCGTCTCCCTTGCCACAGTCGCTTCCAACGGTCAGGAGGGTCTCGACAAAATCATCGCGTCCATGTCGGAGGGCGAGCAGAGCTTTGACGCGGTACGACCTGCCTTCCTCCTCTACTAGGATGGACGTTCACTGACACTTCCTGTTTGATCGTGTTCAGGTCCTGATGGACATCAAGTGAGTTCTCTCCATTTCGATATCACCTGTCAAGGAACGGACCTCTGACTTGCTTCCTTCGACGTTGCAGCATGCCTGTCATGAATGGTCTAGAGGCGACGCTCAAGGTTCGCGAGCTCGAGAAGTCTGGCGAGCTCCCTCGGCGGACGCGGATCGTCGGCCTGACCGGGAACGCGCGGGAGGACCAGGTTAAGGAGACCATCCAGGTACGTCCGCTCCCGCTTGAAAACATCCTCCCTTATTGTCTTCGGCCGCTCACTCGTTTTACATCTCTGCAATCGACTTCAGGCTGGAATGGATGTGAGTCTGCGTCGCTGAGGCAGCTCTAATGCCCTGAGACCCACCACTGACCTTCCACCTTGTCTCGTTTTAAGCAAACCATCATCAAGCCGTACAAGATCAGCGACGTTTTGTGGACCCTCAAGAAGCTCTCGACTGTCGATTAACCAAAATCCAATCCTCAGTACTAGACCGCCCCTTCCCCCCCTCTCCTTGTTCCATCTATCTTTCGTCACTTTCAACTATATTCCCCTTGTTTCCCCTCTCAACTCTTCCTCGGCTTCTTTTCTCAATCATGTAGGATTTCTAGACCATTTTTCTCTCCTCTCAGCACATGTTTTCTGTACGATCCTGCTTTCTGCGCACGTCATTCACGACATCCGTCCCCAGCTCGCCCTCTCGTTCTCTTTCTCTTTTGCCTTGTTATCTCTACCCTTACCCCCATACACGGTTCCTCGCTTTGATCTCCATGTCCCGACTAAACACTCTGAATTCCGAAGAGAGAGCGAGTGGTGTCAAAAGTGCACAGCCCATCGACGAGACTTGTCGCTGCTGCTCGTCCGACCCGACCCTCCTCTCCATAAGTGCCCTCTCTCCCGACCTCTCAATCAACAATCAGACCATGGCCGCCTCGTCCAAGAAGAGAAGCGACCCGCTCTGGGCCTCGCTCGCTTCGGGCACTATCGCAGGCGCCGTCGAAGGGGCCGTCACCTACCCTGCCGACTTTGTCAAGACGCAGGTCCAGTTTCACGGACAGTCTGGGGCAAAGGTGAGCCTTCACCCCCTGCTCCTCTACCTCGCTCTCTCCGGTCAGCTGTCTGATATAGAGCACTCTTTGCAGCCTCCTGGTCCGATAGACATCGTCCGGACAACCGTCAAGGAGCGCGGGCTGGCCGGGCTCTACAAGGGCTGCGGGGCGCTCGTCACAGGCAATGCCGTCAAGGCTGGTGTCCGATTCCTCTCATACGACTACTTCAAGGGACTCCTGCAGGACTCGGAGGTGCGTTTTCCTCTCCTTTTTGCCTGCCTTGCGAGCTCGGCGTGGGCGCTGCTGACGCTTGAGAGGCTCTCGATGGGGTCGGACAGGGCAAGCTCACTGCTCCGAGAAGTCTGCTTGGTGCGTTCCTCCCCTCTCCTTCTTCGGCTCTCTCTTCAGCAGCAGCAAAGAAGCTGACCAACTGGGTGTCTCTCTCGTCTCCTCTTTTTTGCAGCTGGTCTCGGAGCTGGTATGTCGGAGGCGATCGTCGCCGTCACTCCGTCCGAGACGATCAAGTACTCCCCTCCCTTCCCTCGCTTCCTCTCCAAGCAGCTGACCCCTACGTCGATTGTACGCAGGACCAAGCTTGTAGAGGATTCTCGTAGGGCTGTACCGCAGTACCGGGGCTTGATCCACGGCACAAAGGAGATCGTCAAGGCTGAGGGCTTCCAGGGTATCTACCGCGGCGTGTCTGCTGTCGTTCGTTCCCTCCTTCCTCACCTCCAACCCCCCTCCTTCATCTCACCTGACCGAATCCCCTTCGTTCCGTGACTTGACAGGTGTTGAAGCAAGGTGCCAACAGCGCGGTGAGGTTCACGACCTACTCGAGCCTTAAGCAGCTCGTGCAAGGGTCCGCACCGGCCGGTCAGCCGTTGCCTGGCGGGGTGACGTTCGGTCTAGGTGCTTTGGCTGGGATCGTTACTGTCTGTCAGTCCCCCTTTCCTCCGGCTCCCTACATTTCCTTCTTCCTTCCCGCGAGAAAGGGATCGCTGACGACGTGAGAGAGTTCCTTTACGTCCGTGTGCGTGGCAGACTCGACCATGCCCCTAGACGTGATCAAAACCCGGATGCAGTCGATCCACGCCAAGCAAGAGTACCGCAACCTCGTCCATTGCGGCTGGCGGATCTTCAAGGAGGAGGGGGCGCTGACGCTTTGGAAGGGCGCTGTGCCAAGGTTGGCGAGATTGAGTGTACGTCGTCCCTTCTCCATTCCCTTCTCTCTCCCCCCCTCATTTCCTTCCCTCTCAGGCGCTTTATTGCTGGAAAAGTGGTCTGACTCGCTTGGTGTTGTTTCTATGGGACCAGATGTCGGGCGGAATTGTCTTCTACGTGTACGAGACCGTCATCAGCGTCATCTCGCCTCGTCAATAGACACCCCCCCCCTCTCTCTTCTTTCGCTCCCCTGCTCTTCTGTCCTCTTCCACTTTCCTTCGCCGATGACTTCTAGAGTGCAGGAGGAACGTGTGGTGTTGTACACGGTCTCCTTTTGGGAAATCTGTGGCGTCTTGCAGGGTCTCTTAAAAATCTACGTAACCGATCAACAGTCTGTCCTCACCCACACGCTTCGCGCTCCGCTTTCTCGGGCCTCCAAAAGGAAGGCAGAAGTGCGAAACTGGCAGCTACTAGAGCTTCTGCTCTCGGTGCCTCTCTTCTCTTGACACTGCTCTCGCTCAAAGCTTGCACGGTTTCGATCCACTTTCGACGAGGAAGGAACTCATCAGAGACACTACAGGACTTCGACGGGAACGAAAGAGGGAGCTTAAGGCCTCCTTTACTAAAGACTACGGAAGGAAACGGTCAAGAGAGGAACTACGATTTAAGGAACGGAGGCCTACGATTTATCGATCAAATAAAAGAGAGAGGGAGAGGAGAAAAGCGGCACAAAGGCCCTAGCGACTGGGAGAAACCCCACTTCCCTTTGGGAAGGGTGGTTTTTCTGGCTGGTGCGAGGCGGCTTGACTTGAGAGGTGTTATGGAGGTGAAAAGAGTGAGAGAGAGCGAGGAGGACGGGGGAGGAGTGTGTGGAGGGTGGTCTGTTGAAAAAACTGGAGATATCGTCCGAGAGAGAGGAGAGTCAATCCGAGCAGCGAGGACACCGACAGCAGAGAGAAGAAAGAAGGAACGTACACGAAAGAAAGGAAAGAAACAAGAGAAAGAGAAAGAGATTGGGCGCAAGAACCATCCTCCTAAACTCCATGCAACCCACCCCCATCCCCCTTTAAAGGGAGAGGGCAGAATCGGGAAGTCTGAGGTACGTTGACTTGAGGACACCCTTCACCCCATTTGTTACGCACGAGATCGAAGGAGAGAAGAGGAGAGGAAGAGAATGATGGAAAGAGAACTCGGGCGAGCTCTTGCCAGTTTCGTTTACGTCCTCCTCCCTCCCTTCGGTCGGTTCGCTTTGGCGGGGGGTGAGATAGTAGTAGTAGTGTTTTGACGACGGCCGAGGGTGATCGACAGTCGTCCTTCAGGTAGTTGAGGTCTAGGAGAATCAGACGCCCCTGACAGAGCGTTTCTTCGCCTTCTGACCTTTGACGTCCTGGGCTGATGTAGAAGAGTGGGTGGCGGCGGCTGCGACCTCGGGCGATTCTGAATGGGTGGTCGACCGAGAGCAAGAGCGAGAGAGAGGTCGAAGAAGGAGAAGAGGGGAGAAAAAGAAGATAAAGGGAGCGGGGTAGGGAGGGAGGTGTCAGACCTTCTGCTTCTTGTACCTGACCTTGAAGGTTTCCGCGCTAGGCAGATAACTCAACTCACCCAGATGAATCCCCACCCGATGCCTTTCAAGATCGTGACTCCTCGAAAAACCCCTCCCACAGCCCTCGTACTCACACGCAAACGGCTTCACCCTGTTCTGATCATGCGTAGCTAGATGAGATTTGAGGTTAAAGGCTCGGGCGAAGCCGCGTGCGCAGATCGGGCAGATGTGCCGCTTGGTGGGGTTGAGGGAATTGAGGGATTGGTTGTACGCGAAGTGTGCGGCGGCTGCGTTGGTTGGGTCGGGTGCTCCTCCTGCGGTGCTCGGGGTAGGAGCGGGAGCAGGGGTGGTAGAGGTGGTGGACGTCCCCGGCGAGAAGGAGGCGACCGACTCGGGGGCGTAGACGGCGTTGCTCGCGGGCAAGGGGTTGAAGGAGAACGAGGGGATGTTCAGGCCAGACGGGCTGGTTTCGTCCGACGGCGAGGGCGACGAGCATGGGGAGGACGGCACGGAGGAGAGCCAAGAAGACACAGACCGAGCATCGTCATCGTCGGAAAAGGGAGAAGACGAAGAGGGCAGGTCGTCAGTCCCCGGTGGCGAAAAAAGCGGTTGTCCCTCGTCGTCCAAGTCAAGAAACCACGGCGACGTCGGCCTGTCGCACAAAGGAAAGGAGGGGGAGGAAACGCACTCGGTGTAAACTTGCGCGGGAGGTCCTCCGGCGGCGAAAGAGTTCCCGTAAGCGACAGCCGGCGAGAACCCAAAGAGGTCTTTGAACGACATGCCCTCTTGATCCCCAGGAGCGGGGGCGAGCTCAAACGGGTCGACGGTCGAAGCGTTTGACCCTCCAGCTGTGTAGATGGTCGGCTGGACGGTGGACCCCCGTTGGGAGAGGGAGGCGATCGAGAGCAGAGGCGAGGAAGTCGACGACTCGCCGGAAGAGGAGCAGTAGGGGGGGTCGTTGTTCTCCGAAGGCGAACCGGCAGAGAGGATGGGCGAGGTCTGTCGCTGGACGACCGGGATGGGGGCGTACGACGACTGCGGCTGGTGCTGGTGGACGGATAAGCCCCCAGAGACCGGAGAAAGACCGACGGAGGAACCAAATTGCGCCTGAAGGGACAGGTGGTGCTGCATCAGGTTGTACGTCTGCTGCTGACTCTGGATGGGCTGTTGCTGGTGGTGAAGGAAAGGTCCAGAGGCGAGGGAGGGGGTGTTCCAGCTGCTGATTGGCCAGTTCTGCCCCTGAGCCTGGACAGGAGCGCGAGAGGGAGAGGGTACGACCCCCTGCTGGCCAGACTGCAACAACAGCGCCTCAATAGCCCTAGCCTGCCTCCATGCGAGTCCATCCGGTCCAGCACCCCCAGCTGCAATCCCCGCTCCGGCGAGCGCCTGGGACGAGTACTCCTGAGCAACGTGCTGGGAGGGGAAGACGATCGAGGCCGCGCCGGAAAGGTAGGCCGAGATGGCTGCTGCTGCTTGGGCTGTTGAGGAGGGTTGAAGCTGGTGGAGGGGTATGTACGGTTGCTGGGAAGACATTGTTGGCAGGGGTGTATGTTTCTGGGTGGAGGGAGGGAGAGACGAGGGGAAGAAGAGAGCAAAAGCAGACGGCGGTGACAGAGCGCAGGCTCAAAAAAGTGCAGAGAAGAAAAAGAAAAGAATTGACAGACTCCGAATTGTGGGAGTCCCTATTTCGGGCAGACACCGGAGTCTCAATCAGTGGGCCGATCAACAGTCTGATCAGATTGCTGCCTCCCTCCCTCTCTT
>MVAJ01000103.1:0-42700 GCA_014825545.1 Cystofilobasidium capitatum
TCTCCCCGTTCTTCCTCGCCATCCGAATCGACCAACCTCGCCGTCCGAGCTCCCAGTCCCACGTGTCCCCCCAATCGCGCCTGCTCCAAAGTCTGACCGCGCTCTCCCAATCCCTTTCCGTCCAACAGCCTTCCCAGAAGACCTTCCGAACCAAGGTTGCCCTCGCCAAGGCGGGCAAGCAGAACCGACCTATCCCCCAGTGGTTCCGACTTAAGGCCGACACCGTACGTCATTCGCACTCATTTGCGCCCTTTTTGCCCCAGACGACTGACACCTCGTCTCTTTGGCTCGAGTAGAAGGTCTCTTACAACAAGAAGCGACGACACTGGAGGAAGACGAAGCTCAACCTCTAAGCGCATTCGTTCAGGATGTGTGGAAACGGTTGGGGATGGGACATTGATGCACTTTCACCTTGTTCATACTCTGTCCTCCCCTGCGCAACACCTAAAGACATCTTTAGTGCCGCTCGACTGCATTTCTGCTGACCGTCCCCCACATGTTGTGTAGTCCTTTCCCCGCTCCTCACGTTCCTGTACTCATAGGAGTCGTAGGCTGTGTGCATGGGCTGACTAGTCCGCGCGCAGCCTCACCTTCCTCCAGCTCACTGATCGCTGACCCATTTGCTCACCACCCGAACAAGGAAGAGTGAGCAGCGACGCTGTTGTCGTTCAGATTCTGTGCGTTTCGTCTGTCACGTCTCGTAGGTCAAGTAAGCCATCGGTCTCGGGTCGACAAGGATCGCATTCCATCACCACCCGTCTCACAGGTCTCCCTCCTCTCTCTAGTCAATGTTGAGCAACGGCTTGAGCTTCTTGATGGGGGTCCATTCCACGGGCTGATGCCAAGGGAGAGAAGCGGGGGGTCAGCGTGACGTGGGGGTGGGAAGGGCGCGGGGGGAGACGAGCGCTGCGCCCACTGTCCATGCTGGCCCCCCCCCAAACCTTCACCAATCCCTCATAGGACATCAAGGCCCTGGCTCGCACGCCTCGACCGCTGTCCAGTGCGGCTCGTGCCAGACCATTCTTTGCCAGCCCCGAGGTGGAAAGGCTCGTTTGACCGAGGGTGCGTTCTCGCCTCCCTTGCACTCTCCTCCCCTCCTCGTTCTCCGTGCTGACCTAATCCTCACTTTTCGCTCTTCTCTCAGGCTGCTCTTTCCGAAGGAAGAACTGAAAAGGGACCATCGATGCATGACTCCCTCACCTGGTTTTTTTCTCGTTTGTGCGCATGTACCGAAAGTCGAAGGCCTTGACGCTCGTCCTGTCAGCCTGCTGAGCGTCCCTCCAGACCTCACGCCTTTCTCAACCTACCTTTGCTCTTCCCATCTGCTGCCGTCTGTCTCTGATTGAGGTTGCCTCTGTTAGAAGGGGAGTCTTGTGCTGCACAGGGTCGTCGTTCTCGCCGGCGCTTCCTCTAGCACTCGCACAAGAAGCGACGCCATGGAGGCTCTGATCGCGTCGTTCTAGGATGTCAAGAGCGCACCAGAGCACCTCCCGAGGCACAAGCTGAGAACATACAGGCGCGTGTAAGGCCTTTGTGAGTTTAGACGCCTGCTGGGTCTGAAGGCGGGTAAGACAAAACTCCGCCCGACCCTCGCTGACCTCCAAGAATTTGGGACTCTCTCTCTCCTTTCCTTCCACCACCCACCCCACCCCCACCTTCCCTCCCCTCTACCTTTTTCTTACTATTCTCCCAAGATGGCCACTCTCGCTACCTTCAAGATCCCCGAGATCAAGAACGAGCCCATGGTGCGTACCTCTTCCTCGCGCTCCCTCCGAGATGGCGACCACCGCAACTGTGCTGACCTTGCCCCCCCCGCCTTCCGTCTGACAGCTCAACTACGCCCCTGGGTCGGCCGAGCGAAAGAAGCTCGAGTCTGCCATCGCCGAGATGAAGAGCCAGATGCCCTTCGAGGTTCCCTGTGTCATTGACGGAAAGGACGTGCGTTCCACCTTCCCTCGCCCCTCCCATCTTTCCCGCCAACCGAAGAACTTCACCCTTCCGTCCGCGAGAAACACGCGCTGACCCGTCCGCAAGCCTCACAGGTCAAGACCGGCAACACTGCCGAGCAGCTCCAGCCCCACGCCCACTCCGAGGGTCCCCTCTGCACCTACCACCTCGCCACGCCCGAGCTCGTCCAGAAGTCGATCGAGTCGTCCCTTGCCGCCCACGAGGAGTGGGAGTCGATGCCCTGGAACGACCGAGCGGCCATCTTCCTCAAGGCTGCCGACCTCATCTCGACCAAGTACCGATACCAGCTCATGGCTGCTACCATGCTCGGACAGGGAAAGAACGCCTGGCAGGCTGAGATTGACGCCGCCGCCGAGGTACGTTCCCTTCCATCTCTCTACCCATCCTCGGCACAATAGCTCACGCCTCGCTGCTTCCCCTTGCTTGCTCGTAGATGGCCGACTTCTTCCGATTCGGTGTCAAGTTCGTCGAGCAGCTCTACGCTATCCAGCCCGCGGAGAACTCGCCCCTCACCTGGAAGTGAGTGCTATCGCGCAGCTGCGCTTCCCTCGTCATCTCTCGCGGTGCACATGCTGATAACTCAACCTCCCTCTCTCCAGCCGAACTGAGTACCGATCGCTCGAGGGTTTCGTCCTTGCCGTCACCCCCTTCAACTTCACCGCCATCGGTGGAAACCTCGTCGGAGCCCCTGCCATCGTCGGAAACGTCGTCCTCTGGAAGCCTTCGCCCATGGCCACTTACGCCAACTACCTCACCCACAAGATCCTCCTCGAGGCCGGTGTCCCCGGTTCCGTCATCCAGTTCGTTCCCGGAGACGCGCCCTCGCTCGTCAAGCAGTGCACCGACCACGCCGACTTTGCCGGTCTCCACTTCACCGGATCGACCCACGTCTTCAAGGGTCTCTGGAAGCAGATCTCCAACAACGTCGACATCTACAAGTCGTACCCCCGAATCGTCGGAGAGACCGGTGGAAAGAACTTCCACATGATCCACAAGTCGGCCAACCTCAAGGAGACCGTCATCCAGTCGATTCGATCGGCCTTCGAGTACTCTGGACAAAAGTGCTCTGCCCTCTCGCGAGCCTACGTTCCCCGATCCATGTGGGAGGCCGGATGGGGTGAGGTCATGAAGACCGAGGTTGAGAAGATCACCGTCGGAGGTTGCGAGGACTTCAAGAACTTTGTCGGACCCGTCATCAACCAGGCCTCGTTCGACAAGATCACCGGCCTCATCGCCCAGGCCAAGGAGGCCGGAGGAGAGATCGTCGTTGGTGGAACCGCCGACTCGTCCAAGGGATACTTCGTCAACCCCACCGTCATCCTCACCAAGGACCCCAAGTCGGTTACCATGGTCCAGGAGATCTTCGGACCCGTCCTCACCGTCTTCGTCTACGAGGACGACGACTTTGAGAAGACGCTCGAGCTCGTTGACGGAACGACCTCGTACGCCCTCACCGGTTCGATCTTTGCCGCCGACCGATCGGCCGTCCTGCTCGCCCAGAAGAAGCTCCGAAACGCCGCTGGAAACTATTACATCAACGACAAGTGCACCGGTGCCGTTGTCGGCCAGCAGCCGTTCGGTGGGGCCCGAGCGTCGGGAACCAACGACAAGTCTGGCTCCAGCTCGATCTTCTACCGATTCGTCTCGGCCAGGTCGATCAAGGAGACCTTTGTTGGACCTACCGACTTTGTCTACCCTTCCAACTTCGACTAAATCCCCGCGCCAGTCTGGTTGGTTTGTCTTCTCGCCTTTTCTTTGGGTCCCGTTCTTCTCGCGCGACGCTTTCTCCCCCCTTTCAGCGACTCGCCTGTACCCCTTTTGCTGTAGTTGTCCCCTCGGTTTCCTCGTTCCTCACTCATTATACATGGGCATCCCTTCTATCCAACCCTTCTCGTGAACTTGCTCGTCTGCTCTTTTGCGTCCTCGTCTGTACTTCGGCGCGTTGGGAAATTCGAGCCCAGTGTTAACCCTCATCCGTCGAGCCACGGTCACCGCCTTTGTGCGAATTTCCGTCCGCGTTTCTTGACTCCGCCTGGCTTTCTGATCTAGCGACAAAGGATCTTTTTTGGGGGGGGGCAAGTGGACGAAGGAAGGGACTTCTCCCAGTGGAAAGGGGAAAAGTGCAAGTGCAGGTTGGGCGAGCGCGACTCGTCCCTCCACGCCGCCATCTGGCCTCTGGCGCCCCCGTACCCTCCAACCCTGCCAGATCGCACACCATGTCCCGCTTCGACCCCTACGCCCAGAACGGAGGAAGTGTACGTACTTCGTCTTGATGTCACTCTGCTTGGAGCAAGAGGCTGACTGAGGAGCTTCCCCCTGCCTCCTTGCCCCCACACAGATCCTCGCCATCGCCTCGACCAACTGTCCGTCCTGCCGCCTTCGCCCTTGCTCGTTGCTACTCTCTTCTTCACGTCGGATACTGACCTTTGTTGGGCACGTCTGGGATCTTAGTTACCGTCACGGCAGGAGACACTCGTCAATCGGAAGGCTACTCGATCCAGGTCCGTCCGAGCTCCTGCGTGCCTCGAGCATCGTCTGTCTGTTCCGAGCTTGGTCGCTGACGACCATCCTTGCTCTTTGGTGTGGTGCAGTCGAGATATGAGACCAAGGTGTTTCGACTGTGAGTCTTGAAAGTTTTTGACGGAGACAGAGAGAGGGAGGGAAGAAGGAGGATTGTGATGGTCGGGCCTTTGGGGTCGTCCATCCTCCACGTCGGAAACGCTCTCGAGAGTAAGCCCACTGCCCGACCGAAATCTGACCCGCTCGTATGTGTTCTCTGCAGGACGGACACGACGACCATTGCCGTCAACGGGTTTGCGGCTGATGGAAAGGTGCTTGTGCAGCGGGTGCAGCAGCGGCTAGAGGTAAGCTTGCTCTTCCCCCTTACCCCCCCTCTTCCTCCCCCTTTCGCTCTGGTCACCGCCTTCCCTTGTGAGACGCTTGTTGACCCGGATCCTGGCGTTCTGGTTGGATAAACAGTGGTACGAGCACGCGCACGCAAGACCCATGCCCATAAGATCGCTCGCACGGATGATCCAGACGATCCTCTATGGCAACCGGTTCTTCCCCCTCTACACATACGTTATCCTCGGTGGAATCGACGAGACGGACGGTGCGTTCTCCACGCTCCATTTCTGGGACCTCTTACGACTGCAGGAAGCTGACGCTGGATCTGTCGACGGGAACTGCAGGTTCGGGAGCCGTCTACTCGTTTGACCCTGTAGGCAGTTACGAGCGAGAGTTTTGCCGAGCTGCCGGTGCTGCCCAGTCGCTCATTCAGCCCTTCCTAGACAACCAAGTGCGCCCTGTTGCCTATTGCTCGCTTCCTTGCACTCCTCTCGGACTGTGTCTGACCCTGCACGTTCTCGCGCGTCTCCTTCCCAGATTTACTTCAAGAACCAGACGTTTGCCGAGGGTGCGGAGAAGCCCACACCAGGTCAGCTGCCGCTCGAGAAGGTTCTTTCTCTCGTCATGGACACGTTCACGTCGGCAACAGAACGGCATATCGAGGTTGGCGACGGGCTCGAGATGTTCATCACGCTCTCGAACCCTTCGGCGCCCGACCCGGTTGATGGTCAGCTCGTGACGCAGACCGAGGAGGAGTGGGCGCCTGCGCTGGCGGGCATTCGCGCGCTTGAGGCTAGAGGGGTTGCAGTTGAGTGGCTCGAGAGTTTGGGTAGCGTTGGAGGACGAGAGACGAGGTGCTGCGTCATTCGGCGGGAACTCAAGAAGGACTGAAGGGGGCTCATTCTCTGATGGCATGCGATGACTCTGATTTTACGATCTCATTGTCTTGACCAGACCGCGAAGGGAGTGGGTATGCAGGTGGAAAGTGGTGCATCTCGAGACGAAGCAGATGGCATTCTCGTGTCGTCCCGAAACCCCCACCATCTCACCTCGACCTTCAAGCCCTTGCAAGCCCTACCGAACCCCATCCCAGCCTCCTTTCAGCACTCTCCCTGTCGACAGCCTCGTCTTACTCTGCTCTCGAACAATGGCCGCTCCGCTCTACACGACCGAGTCTGGGCGATTGTGGCACGCCGGGCAGCTCCTCTTGGGTACGTCTGCCGGCGCCCTGAGCTCCTCTCCCCTCTTCCTCTCGTCCTGACTCCTTTCCCGCATCATCAGTCACTGTCGGACTCCCAGCTCGAGGCAAGACGCACATCTCCCGCTCGCTCGAGCGGTACCTCAAGTGGCTCGGTGTCAAGACGGCCGTCCTGAGCTTAGGCGATTACCGCAGGCGGACGATTGGAGGAGCAAAGAACCTCCCCGCAGACTACTTCGCTGTCGGTCAGTACCCTTCCTCTCTGCTGATCCAATCCTCGTCCGAGCTCTCAACAGACGATGCTGACGAAACGGTATTAAATTGTCTGGTGTGGTCGGGCAGGCCCAAAGAAGAAGGAGACGGAAGAGCTACGGATCAAGATCAAGGACGGGCTCGAACAGCAAGCGCTCGACTTCTTCCAAAAAGAGGGCGGTCAGGTCGTCATCTACGACGCCAACAACAGCATTCGCGAGTCCAGGTTGGAGCTCTGGGCGAGATTCAAGAAGCTCGGGGTCCATGTCATCTTCCTTGGTGCGTCCTACCCCTCGAGCTCGAGCCTGGCGGCCACTTGGCTGCTCAAGGTTCTACAATTGTCGATGATGCTGACCAGCTTAGTTGTTTCTGGGGTTGGATGCGTTCGACAGAGAGCATGTGCGACAGAGACGACATCGTTGAAGCCAACATCCGAAGTGTCAAGCTCTCGTCTCCAGATGTGCGTTCCCGCCCTCCTTTCTCTCCAATCGCATCTCCTTCCTGACCTCTAGCTTTTCCTTTCGAACCTCTAGTACCGAGGATGGGACGCCGAGGAAGCCGTCAAGGACTACTGGGGCCGCATTCGAGATCTCGAGCAGAGCTACGAGCCCATCATCGACCCGGAGGCGGCGTGGATCAAGGTTATGAACGTCGGCGAACGCATCGTCATCAACCGCATCGAGGGTTACCTGCAGTCGCGGATCATCTTCTTCCTGATGGTCAGTTTCTCTCCCTCTTGAGTTGCTTGCATACTTCATCTGACTCTCCCGGTTGTCGATCACTTCCAGAACATCCACAACCGCCCTCGCACGATCTACTTTGCCCGGTCGGGCCAGTCGTTAATCGAGCACTCGTACAAGGCCGACTCGGACCTCTCTCCGTCAGGCTGGGACTACGCCGACAAGCTGTACGCGGCCGTTCAGGCTCGGCGGCGCCAGGTTGCGGACGAGCGCCGGTCGAGAGGCGAGCACGTTGAGGAGCGCGAGCTGAGCGTGTGGACGAGTGCGAGGAGGAGGGCGTACCACACGGCTTGGCCGTTCGTCAGGCTTGGGTACAAGGTGACGGAGAAACCTCAGATGGGAGAGATCAACGTGAGTTCCTCCGCTCTCTGCCCTGTTTAAAGGAGTCTCACTCACCCTCCTCGATATTTTGTCTTGCTCTTTGTGCTAGCCTGGAGTGTGGGATGGTTTGAGCTCGGAGGAGGCCAAGGAGGCCTACCCGGACGAGTGGGAGCGCTTCCTCAAGGATCCGTACGCCCATCGAGCACCTCGAGCAGAGTCGTACCACGACCTGTCCGGTTCGTCCCCCTTCCACTACATCACCCCTGTTCTCGGTTGCTGAGACTGATTCTGTTGATCATCACTGCGTTGACAGTCCGACTGGAAAGCGTCATCTTTGAGCTTGAGCGATGCCAGGACGACCTTTTGATCATCGGACACGCGTCCGTCATCCGCTGCCTGGTGCGTCACTCCCTCGCTTCAACGCTTCCTCGTCTCGTTGCGTCGTCCTGAATGATCTCATCGATCTGCTCACTTGCCAGCTTGCTTATCTCGTCGGCCTCCCGCCGTCCGAGGTGCCGTCTGTCGAGATCGCCCGAGGAGACCTCGTCGAGGTCGTCCCTGCCTCGTACGGTGTCCTGTCGAGGGCGTTCCACTTCTGGAGTGGACCTGGAAGGAAAGATGGCGAGGGCATGAACCTCTACGAGAACGTGCGTCTCCTCTCTCCTCGTCACTACTTCCAACCCAAAAACTCTTTCTCGCGTTCCACGCTGACGCTTTCGTCTCTGACTTGCGCAGGTCGCCGAGGGCACGCAGGGCAAGGGCGGGATCGCGCCGACAGAGACCATCTTTGACGGCGGATCGCAGGACATCGAGGTTTCTGCCGAGGACAAGCGACGGGCAAAGGACGACCTGCATTCCCACGGTGCCAACCCCGACGCGGCGAGGGAGTTTATGTTGAGGGCTGAGGCGACGAGGGGTCAGGGTGGGTTCAGGAGCGCCTGAGGAGGGGCAGGACGTTGTATCAACAGCAGCTTGCTTGGTGTTTTGCTTTCTTGTGATGTGTACCTCTCTTCTCTCGATCTTTGGACGGCAACCGACTGCCGGCGGAAGTCGGATGGTCGAGGTGGGAAGAAGGATCGCACGCCCACCGGCCCGGCGGGTCGTCGCGCAGTCCCCATTGTGTGCAGAAGAACCGCGACGTGCCCTTGCTGGCAGTACTCATGGCTGTCGTTCCTGCAGCAATACTTGCGAGCGTCGCGCATCAAGACAGCGACGAGTACTGACGGGAAGTAGTGCTGGTCGATGCCAGTGACCAACCTTGCGTCGGGATCTGCTAGCTAGGGTCTCTATGACGAAGGGGAGGGGCTTCCTGGGGCACAACGCTTGCGCGCAGGGCACCGGGAGCGCGACGGCTCAACCTCTTTTTCACTCGACAAGCCCATCTTTTGCCACCCCTTGACAACTACTTCCTTTCTCTACCAACCTCCTCAGCAAACCCATGTTCCGCTCCATACCCCGCTTCAAGAGGCCCATCCTCGCAGCAACGGCCGCGACGACGCTCGCAGTCGGAGCGACGGCCGCGTTCGCGCTCTCTCCGATGCTGCTCGACAGCCCGCCGCCGTCGTCGCAGGCGTACGAGCGGCCCGGACCGCTCTGGTCCCCTCCCTCGCGTCGACAGATGATCGAGAAGCTCAAGAAGTCGGGCAAGGGCGTCAAGATTGCCCAGTTCCCCGAGAAGGAGGAGGAGGAGTACGACCTGCTCATCGTCGGAGGAGGAGCGACCGGAGCGGGAAGTGCCCTCGATGCTGCCACTCGAGGACTCAAGGTCGCCCTTGTCGAGCGAGACGACTTCAGCTCAGGTCCGTACCCCTTCTTGCCTTTTTTACTTCTTTGTGCTCTCGTCAGGGTTACGTTGGGGCAGGGATGATGGCATCGCAAGGGATATCTGCGAGGTCGGTGGGCTGGATGGGCGATGACGAGGGGGAAGCAAGAATGGCCTGCCGCTGAGTCGTTCAGCAGACTGACTTCTCGCTCTTGTCTGGCTACAGGAACGTCGTCGAAGTCGACCAAGCTTGTTCACGGTGGTGTCCGATACCTTCAGGTCCGTCTCTTCCTTCCATTCTGACCTCTTTTTTCGCGTCATCTCGTCCGATCTGGGCAGACCGGACTGACAGTCCGATCCTCTCTCCCTCTGCAGAAAGCGATCTTTGAGGTTTGTGCAAATCTCCGTCTGTGCTTGTTCGTCTGCCTTACTGATCGTGTTTCATCCTTGATGACGCTGGTTGTGCGCAGCTCGACTACGGTACGTTGTCCGGTCCCTCTACTCTTCTGCCCCAGCGCACGTGCTGATCAGTCCTTTCCTACGCTACTCGCAGACCAGTACAAGCTCGTCGTTGAGGCTCTCCGAGAGCGACGAATCTTCCTCGAGACTGCGCCCTATCTGTCCAAGATGCTTCCGTGCGTTGCCTTCTTTCCCTTGTGCTTGCGTATTCCGCCCAAACTGAAACTCCGCTTTTCTCCCTTCAGTATCCTCCTCCCCGTCTACACCTGGTGGCAGCTGCCCTACTACTACGCCGGATGCAAGATGTACGACATTCTCGCCGGAACCGAGGGCGGTAACATTGGCGCCTACATGATGGGCAAGACCAAGACGCTCGACAGCTTCCCCATGCTCAAGAAGGACGGCCTCGTGGGAGGAGTCGTCTACTACGATGGTCAGTCCACTCGTTCCTGCCGATTTTGTCTGTCTCGATGGCTGACAACCCCTTGAGCTGCGCGACTTGTAGGTCAGCACAACGACGCTCGAATGAACATGGCCCTCATCCTGTCGGCTGTTCACCAGGGTGCCACGGTCGCCAACTACGTCTCCGTCATCGATCTCCATAAGGGACCGGACGGCAAGCTCAACGGTGCTCGACTCAGGGACGAGCTTACTGGCGAGGAGTGGAGCGTCAAGGCTAAGGTCAGTCCAGTTCGAAGGACGGCCGCGACTGCGCAGCAATCTGACCCAACCCTGCTTCTCACATTTCTTCCCTAGGGTATCATTAACGCCACTGGACCCTTCAGTGACGGACTTCGAAAGATGGACGACCCTTCGATCAAGGAAATCGTCGCTCCCTCGTCTGGAGTTCACATCACCCTCCCCGCCTTCATGGGTCCCAAGGGCATGGGTCTGCTCGACCCCAACACCTCGGACGGCCGAGTCATCTTCTTCCTCCCCTGGCAGGGCAACGTCATCGCCGGAACGACCGACGCGCCCACTTCGGTCGAGCAGAACCCCGTGCCCAAGGAGACGGAGATCCAGTGGATCCTCGACGAAGTCAGGAACTACCTTGCGCCCGAGATCAAGATCCGACGAGGAGACGTTCTGTCTGCCTGGTCGGGTATCCGACCTCTCGTTCGAGATCCTGCCGCGAAGGACACTCAGGTGCGTCCTCCCTGGTGCTGCTGCGTTCTCGCAGCGCTGACTCCATCTTCCCCCCCCCCCCCTTTTTGCAGTCGCTCGTTCGAAACCACATGATCAATGTTTCTGAGTCGGGCCTCCTGACGATCGCCGGTGGAAAGTGGACGACGTACCGATCGATGGCCGAGGAGACAATTGACGACGCCGTCAAGGTCTTTGGGCTCAAGTCGGACGGAAAGAGCAAGACGGCCCACATCAAGCTCATCGGAGCCCACGGATGGAGCAACCTCATGTTTGCAAAGCTCATCCAGCAGGTATGTCGCCTTTCGCTCTCTACCTTCGAGGAAAGCATGCGCTAACTTTCCGTCGGTTTTCTTGCATCTGTAGTTCGGACTCGACCAGGAGGTCGCCCAGCACTTGTCCGAGAACTACGGTGACCGAGCCTGGTCCATCTGCTCGATGGCCAAGCCCACCGGTCTCTCCTGGCCCTTGCACGGTGTCCGACTCGCTCCCGGCTACCCCGTCATCGAGGCCGAGGTCCGGTACGCCTGTCGATTCGAGTTTGCCGTCCACGCGACCGACTTCATTGGCCGACGATCGCGGCTGTCGTTCCTCAACACGGACGCGACCATCAACGCCCTCCCCCGAGTGCTCGAAATCATGGCCGAGGAGCACAAGTGGGATGACGCTCACGTCGAGAAAGAGTTCAAACGAGCGATGGATTACCTCCTCTCGATGGGTATCAAGGAGTGCGTTCTTCCTTGCCTTTTTTCTCAGTCCTTCTCGCTTGCTGACAGCTATCATCTTCGATCCAGGTCCAAGGCTCAGACCCAGCTCAAGGACATTCCCCGAACTCAGGTCACCATCTCCCCCGTCCGAAAGCCCGAGCCTGAGGAGGCTGCCCTCTACTCGCGAGCTCTCTTCACCCTGCCCGAAATTGAGGCTCTCAAGAAGCGATTCACCCGACTCGACTTTGTACGTTGTCCTTTCCTCGCCCATCACTCGTAGTTCGTGTAGACTGACGGCTTCGTCTCATGCTTTTACTGTTGTCCAGGACCAGGACGACATGATCACCACCAAGGACCTTTCGCACGCCCTCTCCCGACTCGGCTACTCTTCCGTTTCGGACGACACCATCACCGAGATCCTCCAGGAGGTTGACTTCGACAGGAAGGGATCCATCAACTTTGAGGACTTCATCGAGATCGCCGCCGGACTCAAGGGTGCGTCTTTTCCGTGCTCACTCACCGCGCCGAAGACGGCAACTGACCTTTGTGCATCCCCATCTGCAGAGCTCTCGCTTCACTCGGCCTTCTCGCACATCGCCATGCAGGACGACGCCTCGCAGGAGCACCTCGCCGAGCCCATCACCACCCTCCGATCTGGAGGAGGACTCTAATCGCGCCACCTTCCAACCTCCCCCTCCCCCTGCCCTCCTTTAACATGCACCTTGGGTCTACCTGGCTCTCTCAAAAAAGCTCCCCTCTTAGATATACTAGAATTCGAGCGGAGGATCTTTTCCTGTTTCTTCCTTTCTTTTACCCTTCCCTTCCCACCCCCCGTTGTACAGCATTTTTTCTCCCGCCTTTGGTCTCTACTCATGGACTGTTTTTTCACACTCAAACACGAAGTCTTAACCGAAGTGAAAAGAACACCATGTCCATCAGAGTCGGTCCTTGCACCGCGCGTCTTCCTTCCCTCGCCACTTAGTCCAAAGCCTTGGGCACCCTGGGCGTCGCGAGCCAAATGAGCACGAGCGCGCCGAGCATGGAGACGACAACCGGGTTCAGGGCCTCGAGACCGTGCTTTTGCGAGATGGCGCCGACGATGAACGGGAACACGGCTGAACCTGCTTGGCCGAAGGAGGCTGGAGAGGTTGAGTAGGGATGGTGGAAGGGGTCAGTCAGGAGGAAGGAGGAAGGGCGAGGGAGAAGGGCCTTACCGATCCATCTGCCGAGCTCCGGGGGAGAGGGGGCGGCCTGTCAGCCTGTGTTCTTTGAAGCAGAGTTGTAGCAGAGAAAGGGAAGGAAGGAGACGCACCCGATCGCACCCCCAATGTGTGTCCTAGGCAACAGCTTCGTCGCCGCACTCATGACGATCGGGTAGTGCGGTCCAATCATCACTCCTACAAAACTGACCGCGACGGCGTTCCCAATCAGACTGGGGACGAACCAGACTACGAATTGGAGTGCCAGGGCTGCGAGGGTGTAGACGTAGATCGAAAGGTTTTCGCCTAGGCGGCGGGTGAGGGGGATGAAGACGATTCGGCCTAGGGTGAGGCCGGCGAAGAAGCCTGATGAGGTGTACCCTGCTGACGGACCGCCTGGTCAACGGCTCACAACCTTCTCTGTCAGAAGGCGGTTTGTCAGGTTGGAGAAGCAGAAAGGGAACAGACCTCCTCGCACTTCGACAATGTACGTGACGATCCACCCTCCAATCGTCACTTCCGTCCCGACGTAAATGAGCACGAAACCGGCAAAAAGGTGGACGACGGGCTTCTTGAGGATCTCCCAGAGCGAAGGCAACTTCTTTTCGTCGGTGGTTGGACCGTCGAGCGAGGGGGCGGAAAAGACGTCCGCGCCGAGGAGGGACGGTTCAGATCGGAATTGAAAGACGTAAGCGTTGATTGAGCAGGTCTGAACAAAGCGAACGAGAGTATTTAGCGTGGAGGCACTCATTGTACTACGGCGTGAATGGAAAAAGAGACGTACAATCAGGGCGAGACCGAGCGAGCAGAGGTAGTGGTACGACCACCTCTCGAGCGTCGCGAACTGAGTGGCGACTAGCGGGCAGACGAGCGCGCCCACCCCGTAGACGGCGTGGAGGATCGACATCTTGGGCATCATGTTCGGCAGTCGGGACACGAAGGTGTTTGCCTGAGTCTCAGAGGTTCAGTCAGCCGTCTTTTTTTGTCGTACGCGGCGCCCAACGCCCAAGTCGGCAAGGAGGGGACGCACCTGCGCGTCTTGGAGACCAATCCCACCGCCGTTGAGGACCATTGCGAAGCAGAACACCGGGAACGGAGGCGCCCAGCACTGGAGGCAGTAAGCGACGATCTGAAGGAGACCTCCTAGACAGATGACCTATCCGGGACGGATGCCTTGGAGTCAGCTGATGAAGGAGAGGGGGAAGTGGGGGTTAGAAGAGCGACGAACGATGCCGAAGCCCAGTCTGTGAGTGATCCAGACGTTGATCAGGGCGGCAGCCATGAAGCCGACAAAGTTGAAGACGAAGACCTGTGGGTGTGAATACTGTCAGCTGGCGTCCTTCGATCACAAGAAGAGGTGCAAGAGACGAGCGAGAGAGACGACGGTGTACGTCAACTGGCGCGACGGAAGATGGTTCAGCATCGGATGCAACCGAGGAAAGAGATGGTGTTCCCTCACGTTGTAGTTACTCTGCATCCTCAGCAAGAGCGGTCCGATCGTTGCGTCCTGCAAGTAGTCAGAATGGGAAAGAAGTCTTCAGCAGCAGCGAAGATGCCAACGCTCGAGGTTAGAGAGGAGGACTGACGTTCCATCCGGCGAGGACTGTCGATGGAAAGCGGTGTTAAAACCTCAGCGACTCTTCTAAAAGCATATAAAAGAGAAGACGCACACATGGAACCGTAGAGCGCAAGCAGCGCGATGGTCTCCTCCCTGGTATTCAACCTGATCGGTCTTCGCCCTTTTGCATCAACGTCTGTAGGATGCTTCTCCGAGGCATCCATGCCAAGGTCTGCGAGTGTGTTCGAGGGAGGGACGGTGGAAGGCGAGGGTTTGGTCGTGGGAGAGGACGACATTGCGAGTGGTAGACAGATGAGAAGAAGGGCGAGGCAGGCGAAGTCAGCGGTCATTATAAAGGCAGGTCAGCAGCGAGTGAGCGTAGCGGTAAGCGCAACACCCTCATGAGGTACCAAGAGTGGTAGACGCGAGACCCGACGAGGGTGGCGTCCGTCGGTGTAAAGACGTTCGGGGCGCGAGGGCCGGAGTAACGAGTGGAGCATGGTCAGATGCGTACCACACTAAACTGCAAGTGCACTTTTATGACGCGCTCATTGTTGGCCCCTTTCTCTCGCCCTCTCTCCGAGACCCTTTTCCTTCCATCCAACCAACACCCATTTCGACTACCTCTACTCCTGCCACCATGTCCGCCCCTGTTCACCCTCCTACCGGCGCACCCCCTCTCCCCCCCCGGGTTGAGACGGCCCCCATCTCGAGCAACCTGTCGGCCTCGCCCCTCTCCTCGACCGGACCCTCCCCCACGTCGCCCGCCGCCGCCGTCGTCCCTACCCTGGTCGCCCCTCCCCCTGCTACGGCGACCGACCCATCCACCCTCAGCCGAACGCCCTCGCTCGCACCTTCCACCACCGGCCTCGCTCCCAAGCCCGCAGGAGGACCCTACCCGATCAGCGCTTTCGTTCTCAAGCAAGGAGGCGCCTACGTGCTCTCCATTGTCGCCCATTGGTCGACGACCGACGGAAGAGTTGGCAAGACCGAGAAGCTAGGGGGAAGCATCGGGTTCGGTCACACGAGCTACCGATCGCTCAAGGACAAGGGCGTGCCTGAGGGAGCGTTCGTTAGGCTTGGTTGTGAGGTGACGCTAGGCAAAAATGCCGAAGCAAAGGACGTCTTCATCTTTGAGTCGTCGTATGTCCCCTTTCTCCTTGTAGTTTGTGCGAGGAACGGACCCGCTGACTGGGAGTCTTCTTGCTCGCAGGGCACCCACGTCGGCCTACTATCACGCGGGCGGGACGTCGCTCAGCTCGGACAAGTTGACCCTCATCTTCGGCGACGACTAAGACACTGGGTCCTCGCAAACGACCCTCAACCATCTCCCTTTACCTTCTCCCGTTCTCTGCTCGTCTCTACTCAAACCCTACTTTTGCCTTTAATCACGCTGCGCACCTCCCCGTCTCTCTTCCTTTGCCCCTGGTTGTCTGTTCTTCTACTAGCCTTAAAGCAACACGCAGTCTCTGCTCGAAGATCAAATGTTGTCCCCCCTCCCCCCCCCTTCCTACGTTGCTCAAGGGTTGAAAGCGACCCACTTCCTGCTCAAAGGCGCGAAAAAGGGCAAACAAAGACTAAAAGAAAAGGAGGTTATATAATATCCCCCTCCCTCCCTTCCTCAGACGCCCTCGACGAGAGAAGCGCAAGCCTCACTTCTTCGTGAAAAACGACTTCATGCTCGTCTGACCTCCCTTTCCAGCGGTGACGCTCTTCTTTGCAGGAGCGGCCTTCTTGGCGGCGGTGGTGGCAGTCGTCGTGCTGGACGAGGAGGACGCGCGGGAGGGCGCGGGCGCGGCGGTGGGCTTCTTGATAGGTGCGGAGGCGGCGGCGGCGGCCGGTGTGGAGTCCGAGTCTGAGTCTGACGGAAGCGAGGATGCTGTCAGTTGGGAAGAAGGGGAAGAAAGTGACGCGAAAAGAGTGGAGAGGAAGGGGGAACGAACAGTAGGATTCGACCTCGCTGACATCCTCCGTTTCTGCACGTACCAAAAGCGGCAAGTCAGTCCCTTTCAGCCTTTCCAAAGCGGACGTACGAAGAAGAGCAATAGTGTGAACGACGAACCCATGTAGCCCCTCTTGTTCATGACCATCTCGCTCCTCACGACCCTCCTCGTCTTCCTCACTTTACCCTCGGCATTGCGCACCACCTCCCCCTCGCCTGCCGGCTTGTCCTCCGTCGTTGACGACGCGGCCCTCTGAGGCTTGGGCTTAGAGGCGGCGGGTTTGGGAGCAGCGGCTTTCTTGGTTGGTTTTGGGACTTGTTCGATGATCTCGTCGTCGTCGTCGGACTCGAGAGCCTTGCGCTTGCCTTTTGATTTGCCTGTTGATGTACAGGAGATCAACACGAGCGTTAGGGGAGAGAGTCAGAACCCTTGACGCCGTGCAAAGGGTGGGGGAGGGGGGGGAGGCAACAAGAGGGGGGACGTCACCAGAAAACTCGTCCTCGTCCACATCCATATCCCACAACCCTTCCAGTTCCTTCTTCTGCTGCTCGAGCCGCTCCTTCTCCTCCTTGCTCGTCGCCTGCACCGCGTCCTTCTTCTCCTTGACGGGCTTTTGAACGACCGGCGCGGAGGATCGAGCGACCGTCGGCGGTCCCTTGGTTTTCGGACGGGCGGAGGTTGAGTTGTCGTCTTCTTCCTCCTCCGACTCGGAGAGGGTTGCGCGAGGCTTGGAGGAAGACGTTGACGTTGAGCGCTTCTTCTCCGCTGGCGCTGGTGCAGGAGGAGGAGGAGGTGGAGGAGGCACTGCTTTTTTGAGCGTCGCTTTGGACCAATCTAGGCTTCCGATCTTTTTCCCCTGTGCAGCTGGAGCGACGTCGTCCTTCTTCCCCTTGCCTGCATCCTTTGCACTACCCCCAGCACCAGCGGCAGACTCGGGCTTGTTTACCTGACCGGCTTTCAACCTCGCCTCAGCCCCCTTGAGGACGACGATCGACCCGTTGACTTTGGACCCGTAGACTTTTGGGGAGAGGTAGGCTTTGTGGCAGAGGAGCGCGAAGAAAGGTGGGACGAGCGAGGATGGGGTTGGGAGGGAGAGGGCGGGGGAGAGGGAGTAGATGTGCGTGCTGAGGGTGGAGAGGTCGAAGGTCTTCTTTCGGGCTAGAGAGGAGAGACCAAAAAACAAGAAGAGATCGTCAAACAGTTTGTCGGATAGAGGGAGCAAGAGGTGAGAGGGAGAGAGCGAACCTTCGAGCTGGTCTGACTTGCACAAGACGACTTGCCTACGACCGGCTTGTCGTCCTTCGAGCGTCTCGGGCGGAGCTTTGTACACTTCAGAGTCGCCCGTGCTGGGGTTGTCGACGTCCATCTTGTCGTCCTCCTGCTCCTCCGACGACGCCGGCTTGGACAGATTCGCCAGAGGGACGCCAGAGAGGAGGTAGGTGCGCGTGAGGTCGGGATGGGAGGACGCGTAGAGTTCGAGGATCCTGCGCAGTCGACCGCACCGAAGGAGGCAAGGGTGAGGTTCTCGTTCGACAGACAAAAGGAAAGGAGGGGCAAGAGATAGACGCGTACCTTTGTGCCTCAAGGACGTGGACTCCGAGCTCGCGAGAAAGCGCGCGGAAGGTCATCTGGAGAGTGCAAGGAAGGGCGAGGGTCAGCTTTGGGCGCGTCGCGTGAGTGTGCAGGGAGGAGAGGAGGACACGCAACTGGTCTGGCGTCCTGGGTGATCCATCTGGGCAGGAGTTTGAGCGCCTTGGACTCGGACTCGGACATCGTCGCTGTCTCTGTTGGGATCTGTTGGGTTTGTGTAAGGAGAAAGGAGAGCGAGCTCAAGGGTCTAGGGTGAAAGGGCGGGCGAGAATCCCAAATGAGGATGGGATATCCCAAGTTGGATTTCCAACGCCCATCTCCGCCCAACCACGACCATGCTCCTTTACACGCTCTTGTTTGCCTGCTTTGCCGCAGTCCTCGCAAAGGCAGAAGACTTTGGATCGCACCGTACGTTCCTCTGACGTGCACCTATCCCCGCTGCTCTTTCGCTGACTCTCGCTCTCTCGCAGTGTTCAACATCTCTGACGGAACTGGCGTTCAGGGGCAGGTCCAGTACTGACAGACGTACCCCACCTTCATCGTTCGTATTATCTCCTTCCCTCCTCCTCCCTACCACCGCTCATAGACTGACCCGCACTTGTCTCCCAACAGGGCTGGGTGGGTCCCCCAACACCCGAGGCAATCGACATCACCGCCGACTGCAGCGACCAGCCGTTTTCTTACGAATGCCCTGTCGTGAGTTTTTTCTTTTGACGTCCGTGCGCAACAAGAAAACCAAAGTTGACCGCGGTTCTCTCTCTGGCCTTTAGTTCGGACGGCTGGACCTCAAGAGTGCTACCAATGGCAGCGCGTACGGCCTAAAGTGGAACTTACTTGCTTGGACGGTCGACCTCCCCGCAGGCACAAATTTGTACGCCCCCCGTGCGAACTCCTCTACTTTAACTTGAATCCTCTTAACTCAACTTGCTTTTTGGTCACTTCTCACTTTCTGCACAGTTCGATTAGGATCAAGGACGTTCACGGAGTTGGAAGTGGCTTCGGGCATGTCGTCCAACCCAAAGGACCCAACCCGACTTGCAATCAGACGCTCCTCCATCGGGCGTTCGACGCAGACTCGATGGGCGCCAATTACACGGGCACGAGGGAAAATCAGGTGAAGGTCTCTTCTGCTTTGGGGACGCGTGCGGCAGGAGGGGCCTGGGGAGCTGGGGCGGCGGTGCTGGGCGTTTTGGGACTCGTTTTGATTTGAGGTAGACAAAGGAGGGAGGAGAAGGGGACCTGTAGATTAGCTTTCGCACATACGCTGGTAGAATCGTACATTACTTTTGCACACGCTAGATAGGGAACTTGTAGAATAGATGGACCTCTTAATTACTTCGCCTTCCCAGACGCGCAAGGGGGCACGCTTTTCTGCTTTGCAAACGCGCGGGAGAGGGTATCATCGTCCTATTCGTGTTGCACAAGATCCAAAAAGGCCAGGCTGAAGCCGGTAACAGTGCAAGAAAAGCGGAAGAGAGCGAAGCAAGAACAAAAGGAACTGAACGAAGACAGATAGAGTGAGGGAGAGCGCGAAAGGAAAAGGACTGTCTAGATAGCAAGGTCGTGTCAGGGAATTATGAGGCGGAAGGAGTGCTCAGAACCTGCCAGCCGAGCAAGCAGAGAGTCGCAACTCGTCAGCAGAGGTGCTACTTGATAAGGGATGATGGATGAGAAAGGGGAGAACGACGAACATGGTCACGAAGTTGGACGGGAACGTGTTCTGCCCTGGTCGTCGACGGGTTTCGTCAAGCAGTTCACCGGACCACCAGCCGTCGTCCGGCGTGGCGGTGACGGCGATGATGTCGCCTGATTGGAAGTCGAACCTGAGGGGGTTGCAGCAGGTTGGGATCAGGATTTGACGAGAGGGGACACAGAGAGAGAGTAAAGGACGCACTCCTCGGGGATGGTCGCGGTGTAGTCGTAAAGCGCCTTGACTGTCAAGTTTGAGAATGGCGAGGCAGGGTCAGTGAGAGTACAAGGCAAGGCAGGCATCGAGACGCCTGAAGGAAAGGGTGACTGACCGTAGAAGATGACGGGTTGACCCCCGTCCGTGACCTGGTCGTACGCGCCCGGCGTACCGGGCGAAGGCTGCGACTGCGTCGGCGTCGGCAGTTGCTGCGTCTGGATCGGTGCTGGCGCCTGCTGCTGCTGCTGGGGAGGAGGCGGTTGCTGTTGGTATCCCCCTTGGTGGGAGACGACCGAGCCTGACCGTCCGGCGTGTCCGTGCCCTTGCTGCGAGGAGCCCTGACCGACGGCGGAGGGTTGCTGGCCGTAGACTCCCATCTGCTGAGGAGGAGGGACGGTGGCCGAGGGAGGAGGGGCAGCACCGTAGCCGTACTGCGGCTGGCCGTACATGGCCCCTTGAGGCTGAGGAGCCATCCCGTATGCTTGCTGCTGGAGAGGAGGAGGGGCATAGCCGTAGGGTGGGTAGGCGTACCCAGGCTGCTGCTGCTGAGCTCCGGCGGACGTTGGGCCGTAAGGCGAGTACATCGACTGAGGGGACGTCACCTGCTGAGGACCGACTGCTTGCTGAGGGTGCTGCTGCTGGTGCAGAGGAGGGGTCGAGGCGGCCGCAGAAGGGTGCGGAGAGGCAGCCTGGGACGAAGGAGGGCCTGCGTGCGAGGATGATGAGGCACCCGGTGCAACGCTTGGAGGGCGGTACGACTCGGCCATCTCGTCCTTGTTGACTGTCCCGTCCGTTCCTAGCGCGATTCCGACCGATCGACGACTCATCTGACTGGGCGCCGGCGAGGAACCTCGAGCGGGAGGTTGGTGCAGTTGCTGTTGGTACCCTTGCTGTTGGGCGAACGACGGGCTGGGCGACGGCGCGCGTCCGGGTTGCTGATAGTTGCCGTATCCCTGCTGAGCGAAGGACGGGCTGGGCGAAGGAGCGCGGTTTGGGAAGCCTCCCTGGTTGAATGAGGGCGACGGGCTGGACGCTCTGGCGATACTCGTTCCGACGCCTGCGAACCCTTCGCGACTGGGACTCCTGTCGCCGTGTCCAACCTGAGATCCACCAGAGTTGGGAGGAGCCATCATCGAGTTCCGGTTGCTCGCCTCGGACGCTGCGGAGTTTCGCCGGGCTCGAGTCGTCTCCCTGGTCTCGCCCGGGAAGGACTGGTGGTACGTCTCGAGAACCTTCTCGACCGGCATGCTTGACGGGGGCTGAATAGGAGCCTGCATAAGGGCCGGCGAGGGTGCTCGAGCAGACGAAGGAGCAGGCGAGTTGGGTCGAGATGAAGGGTGGTGACCTACGATCGACTCGCCCGCCTGGGAGTAGTCGACCGACCTCCGTCGACCGTCGTTCCGGCCGTTCGATCCCCCTCCGCCAGGAGGAACGAGCGAGGGCGAAGCGAGTCCGACCGCGCCTTGACCTTGGTACATCGCTGGCGAGGTGACGCTTTCTCGCGGACTGGCCATCACGGCTTGCGAGTTGCGGCTGGCCGTGCTCCGGAAGCTGCCCTGGCGGGACATGCGTTTGGCCTGCAGGTCGGCGAGCGCTTTGGCGATCGGATCCTCGGCGGGTGGGGCAGACGCGGAGGGAGGTGCTGGAGAAGCGGCGAGCTGTGACCAGGCAGAGGGAGGAACGGCGCTTTGCGAAGGGTGGGGAGGGGGCGACATGATGCTCTGCGGCAACTGGGGAGGGGGTCCTTGCTGAGCAGGAGGCGCTGAGGCGGGAGCAGACACAGGCGCTGGAGCGGGTGCGGCCGGAGGAGCCGGAGGGGGAGGCTGCTGGAAGACCGGGGGGGCTGGAGGGGCGGCGACGGCAGCTGCTGGGACGGCTGCTTGGAAGGATCGTCCGTTCTGGATGGGAGGGATCTGCGACGCCTGTGCAGCCTGCGAAAGCGCCATATCCTCCATCGCCCTCTCAACCTCGCCGATTGGCTGAGGAGGTTCGGCCTGCCTTGGCGCAAGGTCCTGCTCGACGTTATTGACGACGGGCGGCTGTTGAGCAGCCGGACTAGCGGGGACGGGCGCAGGTCGGACGCTCCTCCTGACGAAACGAGCCTCCTTGAAGGCAACCTCCTCGGGATCTCGCTCGCCCGCGCTGTAGTTGACGAACTTGGGCGGGTCGGGGATCTTGGAGGAGGTAGAGTGGGCTCGGACGAAGTGTTCCGACTCGACGAAGGACTCGACGGTCTCCAACGAGACACGCATCCTCTCGCAAGCCTGCGAGAAAGCAAGGTCGTCAGACTTCGAGGCCCGGATGTAAGATTTGGAGGAATCGCACGCACCTCGTCGTCGACAACGCAAACGGACGACACCGAGTTGGCGTAGGCCCAGCAGACGTCCTTGATGAAGTCGATCCTGTCCTCCTCCAGATCCTGCGCTTCATCGCAAAACGCCTTCCAGCCCTCGACCCACCGACCCCACGTCTCGCCCAGCGCACCGAGAAAGTTGCGCAGGTCTCGTTCGGCAGAGGCGACGTTGCCCTGGGCCCTATCGAGCTTGGACGCGACCCGGTCGAGCTCGCGGCCTTGCGAGAGGGAAGATTGGGCCGTGTAGGAGTTTGAGAGGAGCATTTGCTGGGAGAGCTTGTCCCGAGCCTGTCAACGAAGGGTCGTGCGCAAGTCAGTTTGGCTGCCAGGGTAAGGGGGCATAGAGCAACAGGGGAAATGCGACGGACCTTGTTGACGTAGCCCTCCTGGCTCAGCTTGAGCTTGTAAATCTTCTCCAGAGCAGTTTGATTCTGAGCCCGAAGAAAACTTCAAACGTTCAGGTTCAAAGCTCACGCGCACGAGCCCAAGCACCCGCGAGAGGAAGGGACACTGACTGTTTTCTTGAAGTTGGCAAAGCGCGCAGCAAAGTCTGCCCCGGGTGCCTGATGCCGACGCAAGAACCAAGGAAGAGCATGTCAGTTTAGGTGCCAAAGGTGACGGATGTCCGCTTCGGGTCATGGGGCAAGATAGAGAGGTCGAGGGAGGGAAACAGAGGGAACGTACCTCAAGAGTGGCCTTCATCTCTCCAGCGAGGTTCCTGTGGCTTTCTCCTAGGCCATCCGTCTCCCTTCCGAGCGTCTCCAAGGCCTCTCTAAGGTGACCCTCCTCATCCTTGCCAATCAGAGCGCCTTGAGACTTGCCGAGCTTGGACAGACGACGAGCGTAATCCTCCTCGATGGCGATCCTGGAAGGCGAGAAAGTGTCACAGGCGAAGAGAGGTTGAGTGACGCGCGACTAGGCCGAGCAAGCAAAAGAACAGGCAAAACGTACCGCTCGTGCCAGAAGGATTGAAGGGCGTCGACCGTCTTGGCCGAGCTCCGGAGGCGGGCCTGGACGACCTCGTACCCTTCATCGTTCTGCAGCAAATGCGAAAGATGAGCGGGGTCAGTCAAAGAAGCGAGAGGAGGTCCGACCTAGGGCAAGGGAACCAAAGAGCAGCAGGGAACGACGTACGAGACCCCAAAACGCGTTGGACCAGTCTGCCGAGGCCGGTGCTGGATCTGGCCTGGACATTGTTATGCGATTGCTGTCCAAGAAAGAGATTGCAGAAAAAAGTGCTGGGTTTCGATGTGGTTCGGAGGGAGGGAGAGAGCTCGAAGCGAAAACAGCTTCGAGCTGCTCCCTCGACCTCGACCTCTGACCCTGGATACGCCCCCAAAACACTTTCCTGGTCGCCCGACACTCTTCTCGTTCGCCTGCTCTCTTCCGGACACACCTGCGCACACGACTGCCGAAGAGCCAACCCGCCACGCACCATGTCGTCCGACAAGGACCTCTACAAGCTCGAGCTGCTCTCGCTCGTCAGCCGCATCTCGCAGGAGATCCTCAACCACACGTCCATCAACGATAAGTCGCTCGCAGAGTTTGTCATTTCGCTCCACCAGAAGTCCAAGACCAAGGACGAGTTCAAGACCAAGCTCGACGAGGTCGGCGCCGGCTTCGAGCCTGCGTTTGTCGACACGCTAGAGTGAGTGGCAACCCTTCCCTTCTCGTCCTTTCTCGCTCTCCTAGCCTTTCTTCCCTTGATTCTCGCCGTCTGGAGGACCGCTGAGAACGGCAAGACGAGAATAATCCGGGTGGAGAGTAGGAGTGCTCGAGCAGTGGAATAAGCGTCCAGATGATTTGGATCGAGGCTGACTTTCTCCTTTCTGAACCTCCTCTCAGTCGCCTCATCCTCTCCCTCCACCCAAAGTACAAGAAGAAGTCGAAGAAGGCGCTTAAGACGGCAACGGATGCGACCGACAAGCTCCCGCAGGAGAAGCTCTCTGCCGAGAAGGAGCTTCAGCGACGCCTGCTCCCCGCCCTCTCCAAGCCCGACACCGCCTATGCGCCTTCGTTCCAGTCTGACGAGGACGCCAAATCCCGCCAAAAGGTTGCCGGCGCGCCCGAGGTGCTCGACAAGGAGGTTGGAGACTTGATGTCTCAGCTGGAGGGAGTGGGGAAGAAGGCAAGGATGTCGACTAGCCAGCAGGAGGACTTTGAGCCTGGACCGAGCAAGCGGGCGAGGTACGACGACGATGGCGGTCGAGGGAGGGATCCGACACCCCGGGATAGCGGCTACGGACCGAGAGGTGGAGACAGCGGGTACGGTCAGAGGGGTGGCGACAACGGGTACGGCCCAAGAGGAGGAGGGGGAGGAGGCGGTGGCTATGGAGGTGGAGGAAGGGACGGGGCGTTCCACGCTCGTCCTCAGCTCGACGAGAAGCCCGTCTTGTACAAGATCTACGATGGAACGGTCTCGGGCTGGAAGGATTTTGGAGCGTTCGTCTCTCTCGAGGGTCTTCGAGGCCGATTCGAAGGTGCGTCTACCACTTGTGCCTTTCCCCTCACACCTCCCATGCTGACAACCGACTCTCAATCGCCCTCGCGCTCTTCAGGTATGGTCCACGTCGGATCCATCGCTCTCGGTCAACGTATCTCGAACCCGGCCGACGTGCTCACCCGCGGTCAGCCCTGCAAGGTGAAGGTCATGTCGGTCTCCGGCACCCGAATCTCCCTTTCGATGAAGGACGTCGACCAGCGAACCGGAGGCGACCTCACCCCCCATCTTCGTCAGCGGACAGAAGAGGAACTCCGCGCGGACGAAGAGCGCATGCGGGCTCCCATCCCCCCTCCTTCGGGCACGTCGTCTAATGCGACGCCGCTGTACGCCGTGGATGAGCCTAAGGGATCGTCGGCAAAGAGGTTGACATCGCCTGAACGGTGGGAGATCAAGCAGCTCATCGCTTCTGGTGTCGTGGACGCTGCGGAGTACCCCAACCTTGACGAGGAGCACACGTTGAGTCTCGGAGGAGGCAACGGAGGAGCAGAGATTGACGAGGAGGTCGACATTGAGACGAGGGAGGACGAGGCACCCTTCCTGGCTGGTCAGAAGAGGGGAATTATGGAGATGAGTCCCGTCAAGGTGCGTTTGTTCCGTCCTCTTTGCTTCGGCCGACCGCTTTTTCTGACGACGTATCGCTTCATGCACCTCCTTGCAGGTCGTCAAAGCCCCTGATGGGTCTCTCAACCGAGCCGCACTCGCCTCCGAGGTCTACGCCAAAGAGCGACGAGAGCTTCGACAGCAGGAGGCTCAGGACAAGGCCGATTCCGAGGCTCGGGACTTCAACGCGCCTTGGTTGGACCCGATGGCTGCCAAGGGGGACAAGCAGTTCGCTATGGATCTCAGGGGTAGTTTGATGGGCGAGAAGGGTATGGATGAGCCCGAGTGGAAGAAGGAGAACAAGAGTTTGACGTTCGGTACGTCCCTCCAAGCGTCTTCCTCTTCGTCTCAGTCAACTCACCCTTCTCTTCCCGCTCTCCCCTTAGGTATCGTGACCAACAAGACCATCCAGGAGCAGCGTCATGCGCTCCCCGTCTACAAGTTCCGAAACGAGCTGGTCGAAGCCGTCAAGCATGTGCGCATCGCTCCGTCTCCCACCCATTTTGACCTCCTCGTCCATCGACTGACTTCTCCTGTCACTCCTCTTGAACCCGCAGAATAATGTCCTCATCGTCATCGGAGAGACTGGATCGGGAAAGACGACTCAGATGACGCAGTTCTTGGCCGAGGAAGGGTTCGCTGAGCGTGGAAAGATCGGTTGCACCCAGCCCCGTCGAGTCGCCGCCACGTCGGTCGCCAAGCGAGTCGCCGAGGAGGTCGGTTGTCGATTGGGAGAGGAGGTTGGGTACGCGATTCGATTCGAGGACTGCACCGGACCCGACACCAAGATCAAGTACATGACGGCCGGTCTGCTGCTTCGAGAGGCGTTGATCGACCCCGACGTCAGCGCCTACTCGTGCATCATTCTCGACGAGGCGCACGAGAGGAACATCGACACCGACATCCTCTTCGGACTGCTCAAGCGTGCGTGCCTTCTCACTGGCATCTTACTGGCATCTGCGAGGAGCACACGATTCTGACGTCCACCGTTTTACCTTTCATTCCCTTCTCACAGGAACGCTCAAGCGACGACCGGACTTCAAGCTCATCGTCACGTCCGCCACTCTCAACGCCGAGAAGTTCTCGGAGTACTTTTTTGGCTGTGCCATCTTCACCGTTCCTGGAAACACCTTCCCGGTCGAGATCCTCTACACCAAGGAGCCTGAATCGGACTACCTCGACGCCTCGCTAATTACTGTCATGCAGATCCATCTCTCGGAGCCTCCCGGTGATATCCTGCTCTTCCTGACCGGACAAGAAGAGATCGACTCGTCCTGTGAGATCCTCTACGAGCGAATGAAGGCGCTCGGATCGCAGGTGCCTCAGCTGTCGATCTACCCCATCTACGGAGCTCAGATCTCAAGTGTTCAGTCGAAGGTCTTCGAGCCGACGCCGGAGGGAACCCGAAAGGTTGTCATCGCCACCAATATTGCCGAGACGAGTATCACCATCCCCGGTATCTACTACGTTATCGACCCTGGATTCACCAAACAGAACCACTACGACCCCAAGCTCGGCATGGACCACCTCCAAGTCATGGTGCGTTTGCTGTCCTTTCATCCTCCACGATTCATCTCGAACCAAGCTGACGCCTCTTGTCACCACCCTTCACTCTCAGCCCATCTCGCAAGCTCAGGCTCGACAGCGATCCGGTCGAGCAGGTCGAACCGGACCTGGAAAGGCTTACCGACTCTACACCGAGATTGCCTTCCGAAACGAGATGCTGCCCAACCCGGTGCCCGAGATCCAGCGAACCAACCTGTCGTCTACTATCCTGACCCTCAAGGCCATGGGTATCAACGACCTGATCGCCTTCGACTTTATGGATCCGCCGCCTGCCCAGACCTTGGTGTGTCCGACCGCCGTCGGTAAACCTGAGTTTGCAAAAGCTGACCTCCCTTGTGTTCCTCTTCTTCCAGATCACCGCCCTCGAGAACCTGTTCGCCCTCGGAGCGCTCGACGACGAAGGTCTGCTCACGCGTCTGGGCCGAAAGATGGCCGACTTCCCGATCGAGCCCCAGATGGCCAAAATGCTGATCGCGTCGGTCGACTACGGCTGCTCGGAGGAGATGCTCACCATCGTCGCCATGCTGTCGGTCCAGAACGTCTTCTATCGACCGAAGGACAAGCAGGCCCAGGCCGACGCGAAGAAGGCCAAGTTCCACCAGCCCGAGGGAGACCACCTGACGCTCCTGACCGTCTACAACGGTTGGAAGGCGAGCAAGTTCAGTGCGCCATGGTGCTACGAGGTGCGTTGAACTCGGGAGCGACTCTTCCTCGTGTCGTTTGGTTGCTGACGACGACGCTTCACTCTTCTCCTCCGCAGAACTTCATCCAAGCGAGGAACATGAAGTCGGCCCAGGACGTTCGAAAGCAGCTGCTGGGCATGATGGATCGGTACAAGCACGACATCATCTCGGCCGGCAACAACTTTGACCGCGTGCGCAAGGCCATCTGCTCCGGCTACTTCAAGAATGCCTGCAAGAAGGGTGCGTTCCAGTCAGATCCTGTCCGCAACTGAGAATCCTGATCTCTGACTCTCATTCTCTCTTCTTGCTGCCACGCTTTTCAGACCCGACCGAGGGCTACAAGACGTTGACCGAGGGCACGCCAGTCTTCATCCACCCGTCTTCGGCGCTGTTCAACCGACCGCCCGAGTGGTGCATCTACAACGAAATCGTCCTGACGACCAAGGAGTACATGCACGTCGTCCTCGCGATCGAACCAAAGTGGCTGTCGGAGGTTGCACCTGCGTTCTACAAGGTGGCGGACACCAACAAGATTTCGAAGCGAAAGGCGAGCGAGCGGATCGAGCCGCTGTTCAACAAGTACGAGAAGCCAGACGAGTGGCGAATCTCGAGGACCAAGAAGGTTACCAGGTCGAGTCAGGTGCGCTTCTGCCTCTTTCTCTCGTCTTGCTTGTGCTGGGACTGACAGGAAGTCCACTCCACTCTCTTTCTCCAGACCTTCGGTTGATCAGTCATCGGTCTCTTTCTTCTCTCCAAAAGCTTCAAACGTACCCATGACCGCCCCCCCCCTCTCTATCGCCTATACCTTTTTCTCCATTGTATTCTTTCATGGGCTTTGTCGTTCAGGAGAAGGTCGTCCCGGGTCGAGCGCCGCGCAGCAGCCAATGAGCGCACGCGAGAGACACACGCCGGTCCCTCCTTCGCACCTCGTAAGGTGGCCCATTCGACAGCTCCCAGCGATCCAGGACCGGACTCCTCATAGCCAGCTGAGTGCTCGAAGGAATATGGCGTGAGGGGCTTGGGCAGGAACATTCTCTGGATTTTCGATCGCCTGGGCTTCGGGTCGTCTGCCTCTGGATTTTCGACTTTTGCCGTCCTGGCCTTCCTCCCGTACCCCTTGCCTCCTTACTTCTCTCCTCTCCCCTTACTCCTCTCCTCGCAACAACGGGCATGCTCCGCACGTCCTGCCAGTCCTTCTGCTGTGTCCGTCCGCTGGCGGCCCGCTCTCTCTCGCTCGCCACGGCCTCGAGCTCAACAGCGTCCTCCTCCGCCTCAGCCCACCACCAGCCGCACGCCTCGACCTCGACCCACATCCACCCGCCAGACTACCCTCGGACAGCAGGCCTCCTCGTCGACCCGTCCCGGATTCGCGAGCGAGACTACGCCCACGCCTTTCCTGCGTTCCCGCCCCAGGTCACACCGACACCACCCCGTCCCGAACCCACGACCGAGGTCCGACCCCCACCCTTCCCCTCTCCAGCCGAACGCCCAACTCAACCTCTCTCCGAACCAGCACCGATCGCCTCCTCTTCCTCTTCCACACCACATCCCTCACAACACGCACGCTCAGCCCTTCGGCCGTTCCAAGACATCGACGTCGACCGACCGCCAAACGAGCCTCGGTTGACGGACGAGCAGCTCGTCGTGCTCGAAGACGTCCGTCGGGGCAAGAGCGTCTTCTTCACAGGAGCCGCCGGAACGGGCAAGAGTGTCCTGCTGAGGGCGATTATCAGGGCTCTAACGTACGATCAGAAGAGGTGCGCAGTGACGGCCACGACGGGAATTGCGGCTGTCAACCTCGGTCAGGGAGCCAGGACGATCCACAGTTGGTCCGGGTGCGTCTCTTTCTCTTCTCGTCAATCTTCGCGTGAATATGTACTGACGAAGCTGTCTCTCTTTGTGTCGCCCTCAGAGTCGGGTTTGGACGGCAGCCTCTGAAGCGAGCATTGGAGATCATGGGTATCCGGGCAGAACTCGCGAAGAACAGACCGAACGCGCCCGTCTCCAAGAAGTCGAAGCAGCTGGTTGGGCTGGAGGAGTCTTGGGTAAATACGCAGGTGCTGATCATCGACGAGGGTGAGTCTCCTTTCTCGACTAGTCGAGCTCCTGCAAGAGTGAGCGGGCGCACGCAGAGGCTGACTTTCTTTTGTTCCGCAGTGTCGATGCTTGACGGCCGGACTCTGGACGAGTTGGACATCATGGGTCGAGTCATCCGCTCGCAGGAGGTCAAGGCAAATCGTCTGCTTCCCTTTGGAGGACTGCAGGTGCGCTGGCTCAATACTCGTTTACAAGCGTCGTCCTATCGATCTGACCCCCTGCCCCCCATTTCTCAGATCGTCTTCGCTGGAGACTTCTACCAGCTCCCGCCCGTATCGTCCAACGACTCCGAACCCATCTTCGCCTTCGAGTCCAAAGCCTGGGGAGACCTCATCCGGCCCTCAGGCAGGCGACGCAACTGCCACTTCCTCCGCCAAGTTCACCGTCAACGCGACCCCCTCTTTGCTGACCTCCTCAACCGTCTTCGAGTTGGCCAGTCGACGAAGGAGGACTTGGCTCTGCTCAAGAAGTGCAAGCGGAGGGTGGAGGAGGGTGGGGAGGGAGCGACGGTGGTGATGAAGTTGTTTGCCCACCGAGATCGGGCTGCACACAACAATGAGGAGCGCTTGGCCGCGCTCAAGGGCGAGGTGGTCGAGTACGAGGCGGCTGATGTTGTTGGTGAGAAGTTGAGGTCGTCTGTCGCGCGGGGAAGGAACTCGTGGGCAGACGTCAAGAGACTGGTCGAGAAGCTTGACCAGTGAGCCGTCTCGTTCAATCGCTAATGTAGCGATGGGTCCTCAGCTGACCTCCTTGATGTTTCTTACCTGCCCTTCAGGAACTCGCAGCTGGTTCGCAACCTCCGACTGAAGGTCGGCGCACAAGTCATGATGCTCAAAGTTCGTTTCTTACACCAACCTCCCTTGCACCCCGAAAGGTGATTGCTCACGTGCATCACTTGCTCTTTGATTTTCAGAACCAAGTCCACGAAGGGCCGGAAGGAGACGCTTACATCGTCAACGGTATGCAGGGCGTCGTGACGGAGCTGGGAGAGAACCACATCCACGTCCGATTCCCCAACATCGGCGTCATCGCGCTCGGCCCGGTCAGCGAGCATCACGGCGACAACATCACGAGGAAGCAGTTCCCTCTCAAGCTCGCGTACGCCACGACAATCCACAAGAGCCAAGGACAGACGCTCGAAAAGGTCATCGTGCGTGCTCTATCTTCTGCATCCTGTCTAGCAACGCCTAAGGCAGTCGGCTGACAACGATATTTTCGTCCTCGTTCGCAGGTCAACGCTCGACATTGCTGGGAGGCGGGCCAGATCTATGTCGCGCTCTCGCGAGCGACCTCGCTCGAGGGTCTTCAGATCGACTACCTTAACACCAAAAACCCCGGTCTCAAGGCCAACCCTCGCGTACTCGAGTTCATGAAGGGATTTGCACTAGACGACGTGCAGGGCAACATCCAACCTCGCGCGCCCGTGGCGGACAGCCGCGTCGGATGATGGATGCACACTTCTCAGGATCCGTCTTCACCCCGTTCTGTCTGAGAAAAGCCGTTGACGAGAGCGTGCAAGAAGAAAGAAGAAGAGCATGCGATTTTACAACAGTGACGAAACTCCAAAACCTCTTCACTCGCTTACAAGCTCAGCAGGTCCTCCACCTCCTGCATCTCTGCCCACTCGCTCTTCGAGATCCTCTGTGAGGCTTCGGTCGACCTCTGGAAGGTTGGCGGCCCGTTGAGCCAGCCCGAGGCATCCTCTTCCCGCCGAGAGCGTGGAGAGGCAGACCTTCTCGACCTCGAGGAAGATCGAGGTAACCACTCGAAGCGGTCCCGATTTCTCGATCGGTCTCGCTCGTAACGTGATGGAGGGGGAGAGAGGCGGGTGCTCCTTCCATCGTAGAGACGTCGTGAGGAGTAGCGAGAGGAGGACTCTCGTCGGTCTTCTCTTTCCCTCCCTCGATCACCATCAACCGGGGAGCGACTCCGGTAGTGAGACGGAGGAGGAGGCGGTCGTCGGTCCGCCGCCTTCGGAGGGTAAGTCGGTCGCTGGTACGACGAGCCAGATGGCGCATCCGAGCGGTCGTGGTGGTGCTGCGTTCGGTCTTCGAGCATGCCGTCGTTCCGGAAGGAACGCGGGCTTCTCTCGGGCGATTGACCAGATTGCTCGTCCTTTGTTGAGGTCGAGGCTTGGGCGGCGACTCGACGATACCCACGGCACGACGTCTTGACGTGTCGCAGGATAAGGATCGAGTTGTGATCCTCAAAGACCTGGCAGTACGGACAAAAGAAATTTTGAGTTCCGCCGCGCTTATAGACCTTGAAGTCTGCGAGGGGGCGGCAGAGGACAAAAGTGAAGAAAACAGACATAAGAAAAGCAGGCGCGGGGACGCAAAGAGAAGAGAGAAGTTGGCGAGATGAAGCGAAAGACGCACGATTGCCATCCTCCAAGCGCAGTTCGACAGCCTTGACGTGCTTGTAAACGCGGTGGTCTTCGAGCGCGGCCTCGTTCGCGAAGACCCGGTTGTCCTTGCACTGCAGGCAGCGGTAGCCGGACTGCTTCTGCTGAGGCGGGGCATCGAACGATCCTGTTGAAGTGCGTGAAGAACGTCAGTTGCCATAGAGGCTCGAAATGGTGAGGATGTGGACAAACCAGACGGTCGAGACGAGGGTGTAAGCCTGTTCTGGATCTGCCGGTGGGACGTCTCCTGGTGCTGTATGAGCACCACCTCAGACGCGAATGTCTTCGTAGCCTGACCACTCAAAGGGCAAAGCTTGCAAGCGAACGAGGCGGGAGGACGTGAGCCAGTGGGCGCCGATCCTGTCCGGTGTGTGTCGCGCGAGTGTTCCTCGAGCGCAGACTGGGTCCTGAACCACTTGGATCCCGGCCCTGCCGGACACTTCCTACAGAGGAGATCGTGGGCACTCCCGTTCGGAGCGGGCATCTCAGCGCGAGGTTGAGTAGATGGTGGTGGTGGTGGAGAAGGAGGAGGAGGACGGGGAGGAGGGCCGTACTCTGACGGAGAGAGGCGTCGGCGACTGTCGTTGACTCGAGGGCCCTCCTTCATCGGTGGAGCTGGAGGCACGCTGACGGAGAGAGTCCCAGCCTGAGGAGCGTCTGCCAGCCGCCGAGCAGGGTCTTGAGTGAGGGAGGCGGCGGGAGAGGGACGATGAACCGGTCTGGCTGGGTTGAGCGGAGTTGGAAGCACGCGCTCGACGCTTGGACCCGCCCCTCCCACAGACGACGTCTCGGTCGAGCTTGAACACGGCTGCACGGCGAACGAGGTCGAGTTTGTCGTCGTCTTCTGGGCGGCCTGCTCGAGGACTTTGAGGAGCTGAGGTGCCCGACTGGCCAGCGACTGGGCGTAGGCCGCCTGGAGATCGTCCGCCTGCTCGGGATGCCAGAGTCTGAAGTGCAGGTGGAGCTCGCCGAGGGAAGGGTACGTCGACGGCCGATCCTGACAAAGGGCGCAGTGGTAAGTCAGGGGCGAGGGCGGGTCCATGGTCGGTCGAGATGGCGGAATCGAACGAGAAGAAGGCAACGACGGAGACGAGGAGGGTCTAGCGCTGCGCTCGTACGCACCAAAGGCCACTTTCCTCCATCTCAGTCTCTTTCATTTATGAACGCCCGAGCGCACGTCTGCAGAAGGTATCTCGACTGAAACCTGTCGGTCTGGTGCGACCAACCTGGTGCGCAGAACCGATGTGAAGTGTGGACGTTGTCGCAACCGCCGTTGAAGGCCGTCGAGTCGGTACATGCAAGATGTTCATTTAAATGACCTAAACAAGGCGCTGCAGGATACAATGGACTGGGAGAGAGCACGAGTTCTGTTCTCACCCTTGGTCTCACAGTCTGCTCAGCGCATGCTCGACTTCCTGCAACTCGTCGCCCTCTGCGGGCTCCACCTTGCCCCAAACGTGCGCCTCCTCGTTCAACTCGAGATAGGAGGCGAAGCGGAGGGCGAGATCGTTTCCCTGTCCCTTGACCTTTGATGGACGGGAAGAGTCGTGCGAGAGGCGAGGTTGGGAGGGGAAGCGGATCTTCGAGGGATGTCTGGCCGTCGCTTTGTCGGAGGTGAAGATGGCAGCGGGAGCGTCGGAAGGACTGGCTTGAGGGGCAGGTTCCTGATGTCCCACTCTGGCGAGAGCAGGTCCGTCGAAGATCGGGGAGGAGAATCGTTCGTCGAGAACGCTGCTTCTCCGACCGCGAGCCCAGCAGCTTGAGAAGGAGAGGAGGCAGGGGGGTAGAGACCGAGAAGCGACAGGTCGGGAGTCGGTTTGAGGGGATGGTCGATCCTGACGTGCTCGTCGAATGACTCCCAGTATTGTACCTGCTTGATGGGCGAGCAGCGATGACAGAAGAACGAAGCTGGGGTGGGGTCCGTCTTGACGTAGACAGTGGGTGCTGCGCGAGGATGGGCGGAGCGGACATGTCGGTCGAGCTAGGTCTGAGTATCGAACTCTTCCGGGCAAAGAGTGCAGCAAAGGACTCTCGCATGCCGATCCAGTCAAAAAGAGAGGGAGGGGCGGTGGGTGCGTGGGCGTGGGCTTGGGCGGGGGGGAGGATCGATGTTGTCGCCGGCAGCGGCTCGACCCGCGCGACGTCGGACCTCCTCCTGCTGCCGAGGGTGAGGTCGGTACTGGTCCGGCTCCAGCACAGACGCTCGACCGGAGATTCCGTACCTGAGTGGGAGGTCGTGAGGGGTAGAGGCGACACAGGGAGGAGGGACGAGATTGGGCGGAGTTGGACGTCGTTCGACCTCATCGGGCGGCTAGAGACCCCGACCTGGCGAGACAAGCAGAAGTCAGCATGGGCTATGCTGACAAGACAGGTCCAGAGGGAGAGCTCACTCTGTGCTTGACCCTCGGGACGGGTCGCCATCGGAGCCGGGAAGTGGTCGAGGATGGCGAAGGACGAGACTGGGTGGGCACCGTCTTCCGCCAGCTCGGGATGCCACAGGCGGAAATGGAGGTTCAACTGGGTTCGGTTCTCGAAGCGTTGGGTCGATCTACACAGACCGCAGTCGAGTCGAGGTAGCGGATCCATGATCGTCGAGACGAAGAGTAGGGAGCGATGGGAGGGCGTTGTGGGGGTTGACTCGACGGAGCGAGCTCGCGCATCGCAGGTCAAAGCGCAACCCGCTGAACTTGTCGTCCTGCTAGCCACTTACCGTGCCTCCCCTTCCGGCTTGTGAGGTATCTGAGAATCGTCATGGTAGAACAGGTGAAGCAGAAAGCGTTGGGAGCGAAGGAAAGGCGGAAAAAAGCAAAGACTTAGGATGAGAAGAAGAGGAATGTGAGAAGCAGACTAAGAGTAAGGCCGGTGCGAGATGCTGATCGCAAGTCGGCCTGAATACTTTTGGTGAAACCTTGAAGGGGGTCTAGACGACCGTCTGGAGGACTCGGGCGACCTCCTGAGCGGCGGCGGCATCGGAGCCCGTCGTGTAGTAGACGGGCGACTTGTTGAAGCTGTGAGGATGGAGTACGCTGATCAGCAAACAGTCTACAACAGAGGGAGGCGTGAGAGAAGCGTAGAGGACGCACCCGTTGAAGGTGCTGGCAGCGCAGATGGTGTACGCTCCCATCTCTCCCCATCCGAGCCAGTCACCGACCTCGAGCGCCTTGGGGAGCGTGACGACGTTTCTAACGCAGTCGATCGAGTCGCACGTCGGTCCCCAGATGCTGGCCAGTTCGGCCTGACCTCGCGAGGCGGCGTAGCCCATCTGGACGGTCAGGTCCTCTTCGAGCTGGATGTTGGGAGGGAAGGCTGAGGGGAAGGGGCATCTCTGGAGACCACCCTCGAGAGTGAGGGGGAAGGGGTGAACAATCTGGTGGTCGAACATGATGCAGTTGAACGACCCGTAGACTCCGTCGTTGATGTAGTCTGCAGAAGAGCGAGGGTAGATAGGATGCTCAGGTCAGTCTATGAACAGCGAAGGTCTGCCAACAGAAGATGGGCGACGTACACATGACCTTGGGCGAGTCTTCTTCCTCGAGTCCCGCATCGCCGAGGTGCATGCTTCCCTCCTTGGACCCGTCAAGGCTGACGATCGAGCTGGCCATCTCGGCAGGGATCATCATCTCGTCGTCCGTCTCGGGCGTGCTCGATCTGGGCCACGTCTGACCTCCGCCGGGGTTGGCGAGAGCGGTGGCGGGGGCGGCTCGTCGGGCGACGACGTTGGTCGCGAGCGTGAAGGCGGTCGAGACGAGGAATCGTCCAGGCTCTCCGATGACTCGAACGCCGTCAGCGGCAGGGAAGTGTCGCTCGAGAGCCTCGTTGAGGACGCCGGCCATGGCGACAAAGTTCTCCTTCTCGAACCCTCCTCCAACGTCGAGCAGTCCAAAGTCGTAGCCGACCTCCCGGCCCATGTCGAAAACCTTTCGCGCTCGGAGGATGGCGTCGTCGAACATCTGAGGGTCCTTACAGCCCGATCCGACGTGGAAAGAGACTCCGATAACGCTGAGACCGAGCGTCTTTGCCAGCGTGAGCAGGGCGAGGCACGAGTCGACGGGCGCTCCGAACTTGAGTCCGAGTCGGCAGAGCGACTTTGAGTCGTCCGTCAGCATCCGCAGCACGAGCTTGGCCTGGGGATGCAGCTTGGCGATCTTGATGAGCTCGTCCGTGTTGTCGAACGTCATGGCGTCGACGTGAAGCTCTCGGGCGTGCCGGATAAACGAGGCGGGCTTGCACGGGTTGGCGAAGATGATAGACTCGGGCGAGGGCGGGTTGGGGAGCGAGAGAACGTTCGAGATCTCGGAGTACGAGGCACAGTCAAAGCCGGTCCCGAGCAGGGAGAGCAGATGCAGGACGACAGGGTCCGGGTTGCACTTGACGGCTGGAAAAGGGCGGGAAGCACACAAATTCGAGGAGGCGGTCAGGACGTCGCAACACCACTGAAAGCAGTCAAATGGAGGAACAAAGACGTACCGTAGAAGAGCTCGACTCGAGGCAAACAGTCCTTCCACAGCTTCCAGCTCTTGTAGACCTCTCCGAGGTCGGCAGCGAAGAACGCTCCTTCCTCTTCCCCCTTCAGGGCCATGTCCTGAATCCTGGCGTGGACGAGGGCCTCAGAGGTCCCATTGGTGACGGGGGGGATGACGAGCTTGGGGAAGTTGTATCCGAGAGGGGCCGTCCTAACGAGAGGCGAGGTCGAAGGAGGCGTGAGTAGGCAGGACGTCGGCTTGTAGGTAGCCGAGAGGTCCTCGATATCACCCCCGCATCGTGCGAACGAAGGAGAGAACTCGGAGGAAGGGGTGGCAATTGGCGTCGGAAGAGCGACTGAGGCGGAGGGGATGACAAGAGGTCCTTCCATCGGTTTTAGGGGTGGTTGGGGCGCGAGGCGGGAGCGACGAGGGGTGGAGGGAGAGGAAGAAAAGCTGGAGCGGCGGGAGAGGGTGTTGGTGCGAGCAGTTTTGTTCGGCAAGACTGGATGTGGGATTAGTCGATGTTAGGGCGGTTCGCCTGCAGAGGAGCATCGTTTATTGAGTGGGGATGGGAAAAGGAGTGGAAGGGTAGAAGGGTCAAGTCGGAGGGAAGGGAGTGCGGGCGGAGAGAAGGGTCAGCGAAAAAAGGTCCCTCCCATCGACGGACCGAGGACTCAACGCACCTCTAAGCTCCGACCACCTGAAGGGAGAGTAAGAAGACGAGTGTCAGCGAGTCCATCCAGCAGGAGAAGGAGGGCGAAGCTGCCAGGGTAAGGAGGAGGGCCATCATCGGAGGGGGGGGGGGGGGGGAGGGAAGGGGGGCAGACAGGGCGGGCTCACTCTAGACAGAGGAGGCGGAGGTCTTCTTGTCTCTCTGCAGAGAGAATGGTGAGGTGTCGAGGGCTAGTTGCTGTTACGAGCTCTGAGGGACACGGGATGCGGTCTCTAAGAGTTCGGCGTAGAAGGTAGTTATGGTCCGGTCGTGGGTTGAGGGCAGGTTCCTTTTTTCGCAGGGCAGAAAAGACTCAGCGCTCTCGAACAGGCGGATCGTCACCGCACACCCTCTCCGCCACATTTCCCAGACCATGGCACCTGGCTTCAATAGCCTGGACAGAACAGTGCGCTCGACAGAAAACTTGAATTTCTATCTTCTGGGTTTGAGGTTCTGTTGAAAGTTGCGCCCTCGAGTGCAGCTGCCCGTCATCGTCGTCGATCGCCTCGTCTGGGCGGAGTCTCGCTGGCTGGCCCTATCTCGAGCTGCCCTCGCAGATCCTCCCTCGTTTTGGAGAACTCTTTCGCACATGCTGGCAGATCAGGAATGAACTTCAGCTGTCACCCTGCACGCGCTGGAGAGCAAGTAATGGGATGTGCGAAGGGGGCTGCGGTGTCGAGTGCCGTCCGCCTGCTGGTCGCGAAGGCTCTGCTCGGTCGCGCCTCGTTCTGTGCGCGTTCTCCGGCCCAAACCATACCCTCGCCAGCCTTCGCTTTCTCTCTTGCCTTACTCTCCCTCTCTCTCTCTCTCCTCATCAGCAGACGTCGATTCTTCCTCGTCCGCAATGGGTGCCCTTGCCAGCTTGCTTCGGCGTAAACGACGGACCCTCTTCCTGCTCGCCCTCACCGCGTCGGTCCTTTACCTGCTCTCGTCGCCATCGCCGTCGTACCTGCCCTCCCTGCCCTGGTCAACGTCCGCGTCGCACGACGAGCCCCTCGGAGACCACCCCATCGACCATCTTATCCACAAGAACAAGCGGCTGTGGAACGAGAAGCTCGCGAGGCAGAGCCGGACGCTCAAGGAAGCCCAGAAGGAGTATCGTCGCCGGTTCGTGTTCCGCTTCCACTGCTTTTATCTTTGCACCCAGTCCTCTGCCAGACGACGTCAGCTGACCCTTACCACTCTACCTCTTCTGTCGTACCATCTCCAGGTCAGTCTCAGAGCTTAATCTCTCATGCTCCCTCTAGCGCGTTTCCAAACTGACGCGACGTGCGCTTCCTCGGCTTCCCTGCTCGCTCTTTCTCTAGCTACGACATCGCCCCTCCTCCCTTCTTCGACGAGTGGTTCCAATTCGCTCAGGAGAACGGCCACAGGCTCCCGGACGAGTACGACACGCTCACCCGGTCCCTCCTGCCCTTCCACGCCCTCCCGCCGTCAGTCCTTCGCGAACGGACCGAACAGCTCGGCCACTTTCTCACGTTCTCGCTCGTCAAGCTGCACGCGAACCAGACGCTGTCGCGGACGACCGTCGCTGAGGGTGATTCGGGCGTGGAGACGTCCGAGAGCGTGAGGGGGCGAGGTTGGCTGGACCTCGTTGAGCTATTGGTCGGTTTGCCAGGAGTCGAGGGCGACATGATGTTTGCCGTCAACGAGAGGGCCGAGCCGAGAGCTGTTCTCAGCTGGGACGAGAGGAAGGAGGCGGAGAGGATTATGGGTCTCAAGTTTCGTCAGTCCACTTCGCTGGAGATCCCTGCTGGCAGCGCTCGCTGACGTTCCTGTCGTTCGTTCTGCAGCTCCGCGAGACTCGCCGCTCTACAAGCTATCGGAGCCTTTCCCCGACTGGAAGACCTGGATGAACAAGACCGACTGGGGATGGTCGGCTTACACCCGGAGCTGCCCGCCTGCCTCGCCTGCCGTTCTCGGCGGACCCTGGCCCAAGATCGCCAACGCCAAGTGCGAGCCTATCAAGGTCGGCCAACCGCCCTTTGAAGCGTTCCTGCGCGCCAGCGACCCTGTCCACCGCTACCCTCTCATCGGAAGCAAAGACCAAGGGGAGGATGACCTGCCCGAGGGACCGACGTTCCAGTTCTCCGAGGACGAGCACGGGATGGAACCCGCTGGTTTCTGCTGGCACCCCGAAAAACGGTTCGACCACGGCCACTTCTACTCTGACTTCCGAAACGTCTTCGGTCTCTTCCCCGCCTTGACGCCTGGCGTCATGCACGGCTACTCCGACATTCCCATCCCTAGCAACTACCACTCGTCGGATCTCCGAAACCTGAGGGTCAAGATCCACGAGAACGTCCGGGAGAAGGAGGATGGCGGGTACGAGGCCGCTCCGAAACCCAAGATTGCGCCGCTTCCGGGGTACGAGAACGACGAGTCGTGGGGATCGAGGAGGAACGAGCTGTACTGGCGTGGAGGAGCGACGGGAGGTGGATCGACACCAGCAGGTACGTCCGATCCTACCGAGACGACTTCAACACTGATGCTGACCAACTGTACACTCTTTTCGCCTCCTTTCAGGCTTCACTTTGAACTTCCAGTGCGTGCCTTGCGGCCCCACAAATCAGTCTGAATGATTCTGACCTACTTCCTCGACTCCTGCAGACGCCATCGACTCGTTCGCCGGTTCGGATCGACCCAGGACACCACCCCCGAACCGATCGTCTTGCCTTTGCAACCCAACGTCTCCGACTCGGCCCTCGCTGCCTACCAGATCCCTCGAAACGAGTTCAACGCAAAGGCGTTCAACATCGGCTTCACGTCCAAGGTCGGCTGCGGCATCCCTGCCTGCTGCGAGATGCTGCTCGGCGCGGCATCCGACCTGAAGTTTGCCGCAAAGGACCCCTGGGCGGCCGTCAAAAAGTTCAAGATGATCATCGACGTTGACGGTGCGACCCTGTCGCTTGATGGAAGACCCTGTGTGTGTCGTGCTGACTACGACCACACCTTCTATCCTCACACAGGCATGGGCTTCTCCGCCAGGTTCCTGCAGCTGTTCAACAGTGGAGCTGCCGTTGTCAAGCACACGATTTATCGCGAGTACACGAGCGACTGGCTCCAGCCCTGGGTCCACTTTATCCCCGTTTCGCCAGGTGCGTCCTCTTCCTTCCACTTCTCTCAGATCGAGACCTGGTGCTCATCTCGAAAAAAAATCCATCTGCGCTTTTACCAGAACTCTCCGAACTCTCTTCGATATGGACCTACTTCCTCGGCTCGTCCCTCTTTGCACCTCTCCCTCCCAACCCTTCCCTCAAGCAACGTCAAGCCGCCCGGGCGCTCACCTCGGCTGGCGACCGACGGCTCAAGGAGATCGCCGAGGCTGGAGTCGAGTGGCGAGAGGAGGTCGATCGGCCTGATCTCGATTGGGCCATCTACGCCTACCGACTGATCATCGAGTGGAAGCGGCTCTGGGACAGGACGGACGAGGAGTTCTACGCCGGCAAGAAGTGGTGAAGTGGTGCTTCTGTCCCTCTCCGCCCCCCTTCAATCCTTTGATATCTGTCTGTCCTCCCTCTCTACGTTGGGCCTCTTAACGATCATCTCAGTCTTTAGATTATCCCCTGTAGTAACCTCTTGCGTTGCCTCTCTCTTCGCCTGTAGTCCAGACTTCCTCCGCTTCCTTCAGCGAAAAAACTATCGGGTTAAACCGCCCTTTCTCTGCATGAAATTTGTCTGTCTGCATCCTTCTGCGTGGTTGCGAGTTGCGACGGCCAGGCGCGTCGGGTAATCACTGTCAGTAAAAGACAGGTTGAGTTTGGGTTCATCGCGGAGAAACGCGTCGACTCTCGGAAGGTGAGCAGTGAGTCATGCAGATGGTCGGCTCCTGGGCGGAGAAGGTGAAGGGCGTGAGAGCGTGAGAGCGTCAGCGTCGAGTCAGACTGGTACTAGAGCAAAATGAGGTGGACCATTCGATGGAGCAGGGGAGGCGGTCGGGACGTCCGAAGCACACTGACCCGTTTGCGGGAGGACGACTCGTGGGAGCAGTGTACCAAGAGTTCCCATGGTTTTGTCTGATACCGCGATAGGCGAAGGGGTCTCCGACGTTCGTTCCCTTCGGCCGGTCGGTGGAGGAGGCTGGCAGGCAATGGCGAGTCTCATTTCGGACGCGTCGTTTGCAAAGTCACACGCGTCGACGCGTCGCCCGCCCTACAAAAGGCAGTTTGGCTCCTAGACCTGGCTCCCTCTCACCACCCACCCTCAAAAACAGACTACTCTGTACCTCTCCTCTGCTACCCTCTCCTCCTCTTCCTCTCATCCACACACACTCGCCCTCCATGTCTGCCGTTCTCGAGACCCCTTCCAAGGCCGCTGCCTCCGCCCTGTCGTCCATCGACCTCTCCTCGCCCGCCAACCTCGCGTCCAAGCTCGCCGACTCGGCTAAGCAGCTCGTCGTCAAGCCCACCCGGGCCGAGCTCGAGGCTCGTTTCGTCGGTGACATTGACTGCGAGGAGGAGGACGAGCCCATCCTCCAGGAGACGTGAGTCGTTCTTTCGCCCTTTCAACGCGCCCTCGCTGGGCGACGTGTCTGGTCGTCCGACCACCCGACTGACCCCTTCCCTTCCCCCCTCCCTTCTCAACTCGCAGCAAGAAGCGATTCGTCCTTTTCCCCATCAAGTACCCCAGTATCTGGCAGGCCTACAAAAAGGCCGAGGCGTCGTTCTGGACTGCGTGAGTTCGCGTCGGGTGGAAGGACGGCAAGCAGGGAACGACCGTTAAACTGACGCGTCCTTCGGTCTTGCTTCACCAGTGAGGAGATGGACCTTTCCAAGGACATGCACGACTGGGAGAACAAGCTCAACGACAACGAGGTGAGTGTCGTCCGATGTCGCGATGTGGGTGGAACGGATAATCTGACGTCCGCACCCCCCTTTGTTCAATTTCTCTTCTCCCAGCGACACTTCATCTCGCACGTCCTCGCCTTCTTCGCCGCCTCGGACGGTATCGTCAACGAGAACCTGCTCGAGCGATTCTCTTCCGAGGTCCAGTCCGCCGAGGCCCGATGCTTCTACGGATTCCAGATCATGATGGAGAACATCCACTCCGAGACCTACTCGCTCCTCATCGACACCTACATCAAGGAGAAGGAGGAGCGAGACTTCCTCTTCGACGCCATCGAGACCATCCCCTGCATTGCCAAGAAGGCCGAGTGGGCCATGAAGTGGATCGCCAGCGACACGAGCTCGTTCGCCGAGCGACTCGTTGCTTTCGCCGCCGTCGAGGGTAGTGCGTATCGTCTCCTTTTGCTTGTTTTCACCTCGCGCAGTTGCTGACCCCAACTTGTCAATAGTCTTCTTCTCTGGATCGTTCGCTTCCATCTTCTGGCTCAAGAAGCGAGGACTCATGCCCGGACTCACCTTCTCCAACGAGCTCATCTCGCGAGACGAGGGTCTTCACACAGACTGTCAGTCCTTTCCATCCACCTTTCGCGCCTCTGTGTGCGAGGCCTGACGTCTCCTCCCTTTGCCTTTCGCCAGTCGCCTGCCTCCTTTTCTCGCACCTCAACCGACGAACGCACCCTACCATCATCGAGGAGATCATCAAGGAAGCTGTCGAGATCGAGATCGAGTTCCTGTCCGAGGCCCTTCCCGTCTCTCTCATCGGCGTGGGTCCCGACCGTTGCCCAGCCTCTCGTGCTTTCTAATGCTGATACTCACCTTTTCCCCTCATACAGATGAACGTCACCCTCATGGGCCAGTACATCAAGTTCGTCGCCGATCGAC
>MVAJ01000104.1:0-41218 GCA_014825545.1 Cystofilobasidium capitatum
CGTGCGAGGCCGAGTACGTCGCCCTGGCCCACGCGGTGAAGGAGGCCCTCTGGCTGAGGACCGTCCTCGCCTCTCTGGAGCTGCTTCCCCCCGGTCCCACGACGGTCTTTGAGGACAACAACGGAGCACGCTCACTCGCCATGAACCCCAACTCACACGCACGCTCGAAGCACATCGATATCCGCTACCACTTCACGAGGGACAAGGTCAGCGATGGGTCAGTGGCCATCGTGGCAAAGCGGACGTCCGACATGCTGGCCGATTTGGGGACGAAGCTGCTGGCGCGGGTGAAGCACCAGTGCTTCTCCTTTGCCATGGGGTTGAGGGGGCGAGGCCTAGAGGGAGCAGGAGAGACAGAGGGAGCAAAGGGAGTCGAGGTCGAGGGGGAGGATGCTCGTCGAGAGGGAGTGTTGAAGTTGCGACGAGCGCGGCGCGGAGCGCAGAGGGAGCGGCGGGTGGCCGCAGCGGCGAGGCTCGCATTTGCAGTTTAGTTCTCTTCCCCTCTGTAAAATCCTCTCCTCTTCCACTTGTAGCTAGAGACCTCAGTCCACTTCTCGTTGGCTGAGGTCAGTCCCACCCTTACCTTAGAGCTCGTCACCGTTCCGTCATTGACCTGCTCTCTGTCTCGGTAGCTTCTCTGACTCGTTCCGCTCTCTCAATAGGTTCGATTCATGACTAGTCCACTTCTCGTTGGCTGAGCTTCTCTGACTCGTTCCGCTCTCTCAATATTCCGCTCTCTCAATAGGTTCGATTCATGACTAGTCCACTTCTCGTTGGCTGAGCTTCTCTGACTCGTTCCGCTCTCTCAATAGGTAAGGAATGAAGCGACGATAGAAGTTGGCGAAACCGAGAAAGGCTTGAAGTTGCTTGACTGATGTGGGCTCCGGCCAGTCGAGGACGGTTTGAACCTTACCGTTGTCCATCTGGACGCCGGAGGCGGAAATGACGAAGCCGAGGAACTCGCAGCGGTCGCGGTCGAATTCGCACTTCTCGCTTTTGACGAACAGCCGATGTTGGCGGAGGCGTTCGAGGACCTGGCGGACGTGGTCGTCGTGTTTGTCGGGGTCCGTCGAAAAGATGAGGATGTCGTCGAGGTAGACGATGATGAAATCGTCCAGGAGATCGCGGAAGATGTCGTTCATGAAGGTCTGGAAGGTGGCGGGGGCGTTGGTGAGACCGAAGGGCATGACAAGGGTTTCGAAGTGGCCGTAGCGAGTGCGGAAAGCGGTTTTCCACTCGTCACCCTCCTTGACTCGTACGAGGTTGTAGGCCCCACGGAGGTCGAGTTTGGTGAAGATCTTGGCACGGCGGAGGCGGTCGATGGACTCTCCAATGAGGGGAAGGGCAGCTCGGTTCTTGATGGTAATTTTGTTGAGGCCTCGGTAGTCGACACAAAGTCGCAGGCTGTTGTCCTTCTTTTTGACGAAGAGGATCGGAGCGCCTGCGGGCGACTTGGAGGGTTGGATGAAGCCTTTTTCGAGGTTCTCGTTGAGCCAGTCCCGGAGAGCTTTGAGTTCCGTTTCGGAGAGGGAGTAAAGTGGTCCGAAGGGAGGTTGAGTGCCGGGTTCGAGGTCAATGGAGTGGTCGTAGGATCGGTGAGGGGGCAGTTTGTCGGCCTCCTTTTTGGAGAACACGTTCCGGTATTGAGAGTACTTGTCCGGGATGAGGTGTTCGTCTTGAGAGTTTTCAAAGGAGCCAACGGAGGAGATAGATGCGGGGGAGTCATGGGCAAGGCGGAGAAGATAGCTTTGAGATTCGGGTTCGTTGACGAGGGATTGGAAGGTCTTGAGGTCGACCGTAGAGATATCTATGGTTGCTGGAGCTGGGTCTGGGGCCGCCGTTTTCTTTCGGTCCGGCTTGGGGGTAAAGTTCAAGGGTGTCTCTGCATCCCCCATGGGGATCAGGACGGGATCAGGATGACGCGGATGTCGGAGCAGGATGGTGTTGTTGGAGTAATCGATGTCGGGATTATGGCGACGGTGCCAGGGAATTCCCAGAATGATGTCGACCGAAGAGGTGGCAGCGAGGTGTAGAGTGACCTTCTCCTGGTATGGTCCAACGGACAGATGTCCGAACATGATAGAGTTTATGGGACCGCTAGCCAGGGGAGTGCCGTCAACCGTGGTCGCAAGGCGAGGGGCAGGAAGTCGGTGGATGATACTAAAGAGTTCTTGAGCAAGGCGAGGGTTGATGATGTTGAGCTGGGATCCGGAATCGAGGAGAACTTGGACGACCTTTGAAGAGTGAGGTGTCCTTAGAGTCGCTGAGAGTATGACGCGTTTTTCTGATTCATTGTCGGAAGCAGGATTGGGTCGGGTCGAGGAGAGTGAAGTGAGTGTGGCCGATTTGAGAGTTTTCGGTCGACGAGTGTTTGGTTCAGATAAGAGTGCCTGAGCGTTGGTGGTGGGCCGGTTGAACGGCCTGGGATCGCTTGGTTGGGCTGGGGCCAGTAGAGGACTTCTTACTGACCCTGCAAGTTTTCCGAATTGTCCTGCTCGTAGTTCGAGTCAAGGCGGAGGTTGAGCTCAGAGGTTTGGGCCGTTCGAGAGGCTTGAGGGCGAAGAGGGCAGTTTTCGACCGTGTGGTTGGGTTGACCGCAGTAAAGGCAGAGGTTCTTTTGGCGGCGGCGTTGCTTTTCCTGTTCGGAGAGTGGGCCTCGGGGTGTCGACTGAGTGTTAAGTGCGTCAATGTCCATCGGTGTCGGTCCCGTGCCTACTGGTCGGTGAGGGATGAAGGGCTTCATGGTGTTGTTGAACCGGTGGTTTGGGTGGAAGGTGCTGCCACCGCTGCCGTTAGGGCGCTCGTCTTTGCGTTCTTGGAGTCGCTCGAACAAGCGATTGTCGATCCGAATGGCCAAGTCCTTGAGGGATTCGAGGGAGTCAGGCCGATCGAGGTGTGCGAGGTCGTCCTTTATGTGGGGTTTCAGACCATGGTAGAACTGAGACCGCAAGGCTTGGTCGTCCCATTGGAGGAGGGAGGCGAAGGAGAGGAACCTGGTGTAGTACTGGATGGCGGATCCGGTCTGCTCGAGGGATCGAAGGCGCCGTTCTGCCTGTTGGGCTTCGTCCAAAACACCAAAAGCGGAGTTGATGTACTGGGCAAACAAGGTGAAGGTGTTGAGCCAGGCGGGGCGTGGAAGGTTGCGAGTCTCGTCCAAGTATGGTTCTACGAGCTCGAAAGCGGGTCCGCGGAGGTATCCTATGGCGTAAAAGACCTTTGAGTGCTCGGTAGTGAAGCGAGAAGGCTGGGTCTGGAAGTTGATCCGACAGTGGGAAAGGAAAGGTCGACACTCGCGGGCGCGGGTGCCGTCGAACTCGGGGGGCGGAGAGGTTTTCGGTTCCGAGAGTCGGCCGGCTGGCTGATCGATTGGGGTGCTTTGGAGGATTGGGGGCTGTGACTGGGTCTGGATTTGGGCGAGTTGGGCTTGGAGTTGTTGAATTTGTTCTTGTTGTTGGGCGATGAAGGCTTCCCAGTTGGGCTGTTGGGTTTGGAGGTTGTCCGACATGGCCAAGTGTGGATAGAAGTGGCGGATAAAGTTGACCTGGGGCTAGGAAGGGTAACAAAACTAGGGCTAGGGGCTGAGACTTTCAAGGTTTTTATGGATTTTTTGTTTTCTGGGCGGAGGGGTTGGTTAAGGTGAGTGGCTACGAGTGAGGTGAAGTTGGGAAAAGGAAAAGTTTATTCTTCTCTGTTGGTCCTTCCCAGGTCGAAAAAGACTCAGACGCTTTCAGAGAAAGACGTTTTCCGCGACACTAGAGTGTGCTACTGATCTTCCGCGGCGACGACCTAGGCAGAAGGACCAGAGGAGGAGAAAGGAGGGGTAGGAGTTCCTGTAAAGACTAGCTTCCAAACTTTGGCTTTCTCGGCGCCGTACGCTCGTCGAGAGTTGCTTCGGTTCTTGGGGAAGATTAACGCTCGAAGACCAGGAGCTCGCTATCGAATGGAGTCCTAGGAACACCACGAAGTGCAGAGACAAGTCTAAGAGGTCGGTCTTGGTAGGGTAGATCTGCAAGTCCTGTCGGAGACAAGCGGCTTGAGAAATTGACTCGTTCACAAAGACGAACCTCACCAACAAGCAGTGAGCAGGTCGGGCCTCGAGATCCCGCTTGAGATCTTTGTGAAGAGGAGAGGTTACTACGGAGATAGAAGGTAGGAAAAGTGAGATAAGTGGAGTGTCGAGTTTTGAAGGAAAGCCGGGTGTTCGAGTCCGGGTCGGAAGGGTGCTGAAGAGGTTTTTGTCGGAGCGAAGGAGGAGGAGAGCGCAAGCAAGAAGCTTGGAAAGTGTTATGCTGTGGCGACCAATTCTATGGAAAGCTACGGAAGACTATGGAAGTGGCGAATGGATGAGAAAGCAGTGAAGACGTGGGAACAGTGACTAAGGAGTGTGGAGGGTCGGATGACTAAGATGACTAAGGATGTGTGGCGACTGAGCGCGTGACCGAGGCCGAAGTGTGGAGGACGGGTGTCCAGTGTGGGTCAAGTTGGGTCCTTTGGGTCAATCCATGACAGAGGCGAAGTCGAGTGGGACAAATCCGAATGAAGCTGTCGAAGGCATCGAAGAGAAACGGTCGAGCACGAAGGGGGGAAGGTCTTCCGGCTCATTCGGTCCCGATATGTTAGCGATCGACGCCTTGATAAATGGTCAAAGGAACGCAGTGATGTAAGCTCGATGGGTGTTGATGGAGGGGATTGAAGCTCGTCCCTCGCTAAAAATCTCTCCATCGTCGATGGGCTGTTGGGCTTGATAAGGTTGAAGACTAATCAAAAAAGATGATCTCCATTGAAGTTACTATATCCTGCACCACACTCGCTTCCCGCGTTAACTTTCGTGGACTTTGAGGATTCCCCTGCCGCTAAACCCTTGCCGCCTTTTTTATGGAACAGATACGCCTGCAAAGGGCGTTTGCAACTTCGGTAAATCGAGATCCTTGCACGACTTGCAGCCGGTGAGCCTCACCATAAGAACGGATCGCCAGCCCCCTCTACGAGTTACTCAACTACAGAATACGGCGAGCGACGAGGCGTTGGAAGTATTCGTCCTCGGCGCTGGGCGGAGGTTTGAAGCCTCAAGGAAGAAGATATCTTGTCGCGGCAATAAAAAGCGACCTGACTGTCATTTTAGATCCGAAGGGAGCCTCAAATGTGAAGATAAACTTCGTCGGTGTCGGTGTGTTTCGGAGTTCAGGTTTGTCAGCCGTGCGTGAAGGCCGTTCTGGGTTTATTGTAAGGGTCAGTATGGTCTGGGTTAGCACAAGCGATGACTCTCCATTCCAAATCCGACAGCGTCTCCCCCTAAAGAAAGAGCCCGACGTCGTCAGCCAGTGCACAGTCAGCTCTTCAGCCTTGTGTTCGGGTGGGCCGATCGACGAAGTTAGTCGTCGCGGTAAAACAGGGGAAGACGGTCCATGCAGCACCACTCGGTGTGACAAGCGCAAAGACTGTTACGCCGCGTCATGCCGTCCTTTGTGTCGCCTCCCTCCCCTCAACGTCCACCTCGACTGCTACACGCCCGTGGCCACGGATGAGAAGCTTTGTCCCCTAAAGCTCGGCTCGACCGACACGGATCAGCGTTGCCAATAGCGAACCGAAAGGCTCGCTCCGCGCTTGCCGCCGCCAGTGCCATCGTCTGGCTGATCGAGTGAAAAGGCTCTCACAAGGCATGTTCTCCCCCACGGTATGTCTGCCTTTTGCTCTCCTGCTGCCGGCGAGGCCAACATACGAGTGCCCCTTCTTGTTCCGACGAAACCCTCCGTTCCTACAGTCGCTCAGCGAAAGAAAGAGGTCCATGATTAATACAAGCCCGACCTCTTCAGATGGCGGTTACTTTAAGCAACCCCCTTGACTCTGGAGACTCATCGTCTCGTCAAGCAACACGCTCTTCAACCCTCCCTCGCTACTCTCAAGAGGCTTTCTGCCGCTATCATCGCCCAAGCTCGAAAGGAAAATCGAAGGCGTCGTCCGAGAAGCTTCTCCAAGGGCGCACCCGGCCAAGGGGGTGAGGCGCACCAGGCGGGCCATCACGTCGACACATACATGCTCTCTGCATCCAACACCGTACGTTCCTTCTGCCTTTTCATGTCGGCCGCCCTTGTCTCCTGCGTTTGTATGACTCCGACTTTTGCCACTCTTGCTCAACCTTTTGCCCTGCGACGTCGTCGGCTGCAAATCGTCTTCTTCGATTTGATCGGCCCCATCGTACTCAAGTGATGGGTCGGACACGTTTCTCGGACTCGCCCAGAGCGTTGTCCACTAGTTCAGTCAGCAGAGACTCCCAGTCGAGGGACTTCGGCCTGGAGGGAGGATGTCCTCAATTGTCCTTCCAGGTCAGACCCGGTAGCCGTCCTACTACGAGAACTCTTTCGTTCAACTTGCTATCGTTCCTGACAAGAACTCGATTTTTATTTTTATTTGGTTACAGACCACGGTGAGAATGTTGACAGCTGTCGTCGATGTCCCTAACCACACCAAGAGCGGCTGGTTCGCAGGACAGTTGCCAGCACACGATCGACTTACCCCAGCCGCGTGTCGAGAGTCTTACTGATGCTTGATCGGCTCGACTCTCACTACCGGTGCAAGAGCACGCATCACAGCCCCACACACTTTTTTCTTCGGAGACGCGGTACGCCTAGGTCCAGGCCTGCAGCCAGGTCGAGCTTCGATGAGAACAAACGAGATCGATCAGAAGTTCTCCCTTAGGACGGTTATCCTCGACCGTCTCTTTAGCCGGAATCTCAAGTGCCTTTTCCTTGAATTGCCCCGCGGGCAACCTGAACAACGCTGCTGATCGGTTTTTACAGAAGATTTCCTTATGATCGCCATCGCTTACATCCAACGCGCACAGACTGGAGGTTCTGCCGGGAGTTCCCCAAGGTTACGGTCGCGGCAGAACAAAGCATTTTTCAAACGCCAGGTCGTTCTCCGAGCAATGACATCTATATGTAATGCAATCAAGTTCCCCCAAACAGTTGTGCATCTAACCTCATCCAAGAAGCTGAGCTTGTGACTCCTCCTTGCTTGCATTCAAGCAAAGTAATCACAACGAAAGCAAACCTATCAAAAATTTGAAAAAAAAAACAAGTCACCGCCTGAACCCTATATTTGGCATCAATAATCAGTTGAAAACACCCATCACGCTAAGTTCAAATTCACCGGTTTGATAAATTTAATCGCGCTTCGAGAATTGTCAAGTTGATAATGTTCTTTGTAGAGAGTTGTGAGAGTTTTTACACTACTGCTGCTGCAATTGTGCTTCCTGTGCTTTTTTTTTCTCAATCGTGACATTGTGTGTGCAAGTTTAGTAATTTGTTTTACAAAGACAACTCTACTTTGGCGAGAAGAACTAAAAATTTGCATTTTTTTTCAACAAAAGTCTTTTTCTGCCACCGAAAAGCTCTTCTACAGCAAAAAAAACATTTGCTTGACATTAAACGCAACAATTGCTTAAGGATGTAAGTTGATATTGGGCGCTCTGTTGTACGTATTTTGTGTCCAGCTTTCTTCATTTAATTTCTACTGTAATCTGTTTTCACGTCAAGCCCTTTTTTTTTACTTTGAAGCAAAACAAGCTTAACTGCCTTTCTGTTTCAAAACAAAATGCGTTGTCAATTTGAATAAGAAACTGAGAAACGTGAGGTATAAGCACGCATCAGATGCTCATTGCGTCGGGCTTATTGACAAGTGCTGGAATGAGTGTCAACTGAAATGAAAGTAGGGAGGTCGGCCGACTCAGGCCCTCAAGTTAGACAGTGGGTCCTTGCAAACGCAAGCAGAACTCCTTACTAACAGTTAGTGCCTGGACATGAATATAAAATGATTCAATTGTGAGGAGGTCAATTTTTTGTCAAAGGTCAAATTGCGACTTTGCCTGATTTTTGACATTTGGGCCGTTGAAAACATAAAACGTGTACAAAGATTCTGCGGAATCCTCTTTTAGCTAAAGCAGTAAAAACACTCATATCGTCGCCAACCCCAAGTGCACTTTTAGGTGTACCCCCGTTCACGCAGGATTGAATGTTCGCAACTCGATAAAACAAATAATCTCGAGGACTAATCTTTGTCTGTATTTGTTAAAATAAATACAAAAAAAACAACAAAGAAGACAGCTGCAAACTGGTCGAAACACAATCAGCGGTCTTTAAACAGATTGAGCATGAGGCCGCAAGAGCATGAGAAAATGTATAACAGCCTACAAGACATCCTGATTGACAAATGCAATGTATGTACTGCTTCGTCACAACTCGGCAAAGCCATTCATCTCTCTGGTTGTTTTGTTTCACAAAACGGGCGCTTATTTGTATACAAGACAGTCGTTGTGTTTGAAGTCATTTTAAAAAATCAAGCACCCATTTTTATTAGTGAAATCTGGTCACTAAAGGTGATTGCTTCCGTAAAGCGGGGGAAAGTGCAAAACTGCGAGTCGTTAATTTTTAGTTCTGGTTCATCATCTCCACACAAACTCAGCCCAAGGAGCTGGGAAAATGACTCACATTTTCATTTTTTTCAGCTATTGATTGTTATTGCTCCAAACCAAGAGTTGAGTTGATAAACCTGCGTTACTAACGCAAATACCCTTGTTGTGTTAAAACATTGCTGCCAAGTTTTAAGATGACGTATTATTTTTTCAATTAGTTAAACGACGGTCTCTAAACACCAGAAAACTGTGTCTTACTGGAACATGGTCTGCCTCTTCCAGGCTCTCGTTTGATGTCCTGCGAGTTTAGAAAAAAGAGACTTTTGGTTAGGTTGCTGAGTCTTCTCTAACGGTTACGCCCGTAGAAAAACTAGCTTGTTTGAGGTTGAAGTTCATCAAACAGAGAAAAACTCAGAAAACGAAGCGTGAAGTGGCTACTGCATGTTTGCTGTTGCTTTCCAAAGATGAGTTAATCAAAAGTAGAAAAAAAAAACCTCAAAAGACGGGCTTGTTAGAATGTCATCTTCATTGAGTCATTTGCACGCTGTGTTTGATAATTTCTTTTGGCAGGGTTTTTGCTGGACAACCCTCGTGCAGGAACAGGCACAGGATTTGTCAAGATTCTTCAGAACCTAGTCCGGACTCTGCAAATACCTGCTCGATTGCGAGGGTCACTCACCCGTTTGGTGTGCAACCCTGCCTTTGCCCTGACAGTAAAACGCGCTCTTGTTCTCGCTTTTGTCTTGGACGGGCGAGCTTGGTGGTGAATTTGGAGGGCAAAGTTAAATCGGATAAATAAATAATGATGATAAATAACGCCGTGCGGGGGGGGGTTTTTTTTTTCAAAAAAAAAAAAAAGGAACTCGTGCCCTCAATGGGAGTTGATTCTCATACGGCCAACGAGTGCACGCATTTTGTTGACCTCCTTTCGGACTTTACATCACGTTTGCTGTTTGTTCTCGACGAGACCAGCGTGCGAAAATTATAAAGGAAAGGGGAGCAGCAGCAAATCCGCAAACGGTGCACCACCCATAGCCGAGGCATCAATCACCTTCGTCGGTCCTCAAATTGCGTGTGAGACGGCTGGAAAACGTGTCCATTGAAAGCAAAAGTTGTGTTTGAGAGTGAACAAGTTCGGAGAGCTCCTAATCTTGTCGTTGCGCTGTTCGATGGCTTCTTTGGTATGGCCAATAAATTCTAACTTATATCAACACACCGTGAGAGGGTCTGTTGAAATTAAAACAAAATGTGTCAGTTGTTCCATCTGTAGGCCGCGGGGAAGGCGGCGAGGGCAATCTCGAGGTTTCTAGCGCTAACGATTGCTCCGGACTAGCTACAGAGTGAGTGTGTCGGCAGTCAAGGAACTTCAGCTTGACCTCGCTCGGGCCACAGCTGATGATGAAGCAGGTAGGCGAAATTCGAATATACTGGTAAGAGAGAATCTCAGGGTCCTTGAGCACCAGGGTCCGCTCAAGAACATGTCCGGTGCGTGTTGTCAAGTAGTACATCAAGACTATCGAAGCCTCACTTTCCTCTGACCCGCCGCCCCATCGTCTTTTCTCTTAGGGGCAAGAGGATGTTTCATGCTCGCCAGATCAAAATTAACCTCTTCCAATTCGCTGTTTGAGCCATCAACGAGAACTCGAACGAGGAGATGAGACCGGATTGGGGGCTTGGGATGGGCAGGCTTCGTACCAGCGTCGACGACGGCTCCTCACATTCAGTCGAGATGCAGATACAAAGTCTTCATGCTCTTCTTGGCCACTCTGGTAAGAATCAGTGGATGACAAGATCATCTGTTGACACGTCCAGCCTCACAACCATCCACCGTCCGTCGTTGACAGCACTTTTTTTGGGAGGCAGGATCCATTATCTCGGACTCATCCCGGTGGTGCTACTTGCAAAAAAAGAGAGGCATCATTGGCGTTCTAGTGAGCGGACAGGGGGTCATGGTTGAGTGAGTACTGACGTCCCGGCGCGGGTACAGATGCGATAGGACCAACCTCGGGCGATCCGCTCCGCTATTTGACCTCCAGATGGACGCCGTGCGCCTGGGTACTGAAGTGGTCGTTATAATCGTTCCAGTCGCGGGCGGTTCTGCGACCCATCATCTGAGAATCGACGGTGAAGGCGCGCCGGCCGAGGAGCGTCAGGAGTGCATCGACCCGCCCCCGTTCTCGTCAAATGCAAAAAGAAGAAGCTTCGTCTTCGTCTCCGTCGGCGCCCCCTTCCTTTCTCCGTCATCACGCCCCCCCCCCAACCTCCCCCTTCGCCCTCGGCATCGTCATCACTTTGCTCGCTCTCCATCCGCGCCGTCGCCAACGTCTCGGATAATTTGCGCGTCAGAGGGCGCCTCCTCACTTCCGCAGAGACAACGTCCCAGCCTCCACGCCCTCCCTCCACGCCTCCGCATTCGGACCCTTCAACGCCTCGACAAGACGCTCAGGTACGCCGTCTTCAGGGGCTGCGGCGAGTGAGAAGAAGCGTGTCTCATCAACGCTGACGTCTAGCGTGCTGTCCGGTTGCGTGAACAGGGCCCGGAGGGCGACCGTCGTGACGTCCGTCGACTCGTGCGTGGTCTGTGAGTATTTATCAGGGAAAACGACTGAGCTGGGTTCGATGAAGAGCTGACTCTGAGGTGGCTCTTCCATTTGGGGGGCTGCTCTTTTGACAGATTAACCCCCCGTTTGGCGTACTAGCGTTCGTCCATCGACGTCTCCCTCCTCCCCTCTGACCCCCACCGCCAGATCGCTGACACCCTCGCAACCCTCCACCGCGACCTTGGCCCGGTGGGTAAGTACCTCCTCCGAGCTTAGCCAGTCGTCTAGCGTCCGCGGTGGGTTGCGTCGTGGTGCTTGAGCTGACGAACGTCCATCCTGTCCGTCGTCCAGCTTATCGACTCCTTCCTCCAACACATCCTCTTCCCCCTCAAGATCCTCGAGCATGCCGTCGGAGACGGCAGGCTCGTCCTCCTCGTCCTCCACGTCGTCGCCGGCGCTGTCTCCTCCGTCTCGGATCTCGTCCTCGTCACGAACCAGCTCGTCGAGCGAGGGAGAACGGCCGTTCGAGCGATCCGACTGTACGTTTCTCTCTTGCCGAACATCTGCCCTGGTCCAGACGGTTCTGAGAATCGCTCATGGGCCTCAATCGGGGGCCTGTAGCGTCCAGGAGAGCTGTCCAAAGTTTTTTTTTCCGTCAGCTTCCTCTTTCTCCTCCCTTTCTCCTCTCCCTTCTCTTCCCCCTTGCCCCTGACGTCTTGTCCTTGGTTGCGGGGAACAGGAGTATTTTCAGGAGGGTCATGCCGGTCGTCCTGGTCGTTGGGTTCGTCTTCCTTCGGCTCGTCAGGCTCGTCGTGCTGCCCGTCCGTTCGGTCGACCTCGTCTCAGTACGTCCTCAAACTCCAAGCTCGTTCCTCCCAGTCGTCCTATAGACCAGAAAGTATGCTCCCAGAACTTGACCGAGACTGATTTGACGACCTTTCGTCTCGACGGTATCCAGACTAGCTATGACCTCGACCCTTTCTCGTCCCTGCCGTACCCGACGAACAAACTCTTCTCCGCCTTCGCACCCAACGCAGACCTGTCGGCTTTTGGCACGTGGACCCAGGCGGTGCATCCGAACACTCGGAAGTGACTGACGCTCGTCGGTTGGCGTGCCCAGATCTCCATCGCGATCCGACCTCGTACGATCGACCGGTTGAGCACATGCACGAACGCTCGAGCAGCATGATCCCAGAACGACGAACCGGGCCCGGCCTGGAGAAGCATTGTACGCATGCCTTCCTTGATCGTACGAACCGCTCGTTCCGCCAGACCATTCTGTTCAGGCGTGTGGGGTGGGGTAGTCTTCCTTAAGATCCCTCGCCTGTACAGCGCCTCGTCAAGTCTCGCATTCACAAACTCTCCTCCTCCATCACTACGGATGGTCATGATCGTTCGTCCTTGGGCCTTAGACTCGTCATCAAAGCGTTCCAGGCATGCTGACGCATCACTCTTCTTCTTCAGCAGGTACAGCTAGAAGAACGAGGAAATCATCCACGAGGATTAGGCCGAACCGTAACCCCCTCGTTGTGGGTGGGAGGGGACCAAATGTTGAAGTTGCGACGAGCGCGGCGCGGAGCGCAGAGGGAGCGGCGGGTGGCCGCAGCGGCGAGGCTCGCATTTGCAGTTTAGTTCTCTTCCCCTCTGTAAAATCCTCTCCTCTTCCACTTGTAGCTAGAGACCTCAGTCCACTTCTCGTTGGCTGAGGTCAGTCCCACCCTTACCTTAGAGCTCGTCACCGTTCCGTCATTGACCTGCTCTCTGTCTCTGTAGCTTCTCTGACTCGTTCCGCTCTCTCAATAGGTTCGATTTATGACTAGTCCACTTCTCGTTGGCTGAGCTTCTCTGACTCGTTCCGCTCTCTCAATACCAAACAGGTCCATTGAGACGAGGTTTTCGGTAATTGTGGAGCGAGGGACGGAGGAGTGAGGGAAGGTTTGTCTTGTCATCTTCCCTTCGATGCAGGCAACGCATTCGTCAACGGTGCTGACTCCAGGTTCAGGTCCGACACCTTTTCGGCCGTGCGTCTGACCCTTCCCATCCCAACATGACCCATCCTTCGATGAGCTAACTCTTCACTGATCAACATCCCGTCAGCAACCATCGCCCGCCCGACGAAACGAGGGGTGACGTCGAGAGGATAGAGGTTGGAGCGGAGAGGGATGGTGGCGAGGATAGTGACGTCCGAGCGGAGGACGCAGCGTCGGTCGGCGAAGGTAGTGGAGATGCCGGAGGAGTCGAGGTGGGAGATGGAGACGAGGTTGCCGGCCAGCTTCGGGACATAAAGAGCGGATAGCAGGGTGATACTGTGAGTTCCGAACTTGAGCTCGACCGTACCGCTGCCGAATGACTCGATGTGGCTACCGTCTCCCAGATAGATGCGCCTCCTCTCCTCCCTATACTAGTTTGATGCGAGCCACGCCATGCGGCCGAACATGCTCCTGCTGCATCCCGAGTCGAGGTACGTCTGATCGTCTACGACTGCTGCCATCAAGACCTCCTTCGTTGCGAACAGAGCTGACTTGGAGGCGACTTGCGACACGACGGTATACTCGGAATCGCATGAATCGCACTCTTCGACGACAGCCTGCCTCGCAGCCGCCATCCGCCCGCTCTTACCTCCCTGACTTTCTCGGACGTTCTAGGGGTATCTCCTTCGTCTCGAGTCCGGCCGGGAAGATGCTTGAGGCGGGATACTGACAGGCCGACTTGAGGTGTCCGAACCTGCAGTAGTCGACGCATCTTCCTGTCCCTCCCAACCTCAAGTCATGACCCTGCCCCTGCCCCTGCTGTCTCTGCTTGGGTCCCTGGCGTCCGTGAGAAGGGTGCGAGGCGTTGACGTGAAGGGCCTGGAAACGAGCGGCAAGGGCGGCGTCCACGCGTTCGGCTTCCTCCTCCCGCGACCTCGCAAGCAGGAGACGTTCGACCAGGGCGTAAGAGAAGCGGTCGGGCTCGCCGTAGAGGGTCTTGAGGAGGTCCCTTCGGACGTCGTCGTAGTAGGCGGTGCCCTTGAAGCCCTTGGTGACCACTAGGCCATGCTTATCATCCGACATGACCTCGCCCAGCTCGGCGAGGGACAGCCTTAGCTCGTTTATCTCGGCCAGGTAGGTGTCGATGTCCCCAGGGAGGCACCGGGAGGAGGAATAGCGGTCGGAGAGGATGACGATGTCGGAGATCGTGGAGCCAGAGAAGAGCTCCTAGAGGTGCGCAATCAGGGGGACGGGTGGTCGGTGTGCTAATTGACGAGGACGATGTTTCGAGCGAGAGTGAGGAGGGCCTTCCCAACCGCCTTGTCAACTGTATCCTTCCACGACTCCCATTTTTTCAGGGTGCTTCTCCTTGCTAGGTTCAGGCATCATGTAGTCCCCAGCGTCGTATTCAGTGCAGTACTTTCCCCTCACTCGGCATGTAAGCTCGGTGGGTAAGGCTCCAGCGCTGGTAGTCCTCGGAGGACTTGAGCTCGTGAACGCGTTTAGACCTCAGTAATCAGGAAACGAGGACAGAAAGAGAAACGAGGATCGGTGATCGTGTAGGGGGTGAAATTCGTCGTTGGGGGGCGAGAGCTTCTTGAAATCAAAGGAGAACCAATGAAGGGAACAATGGGCTCATAACCTATAGAGAGCAAAACGAGTCAAAGAAGCTACAGAGTCAGAGAGCAGGTCAGTGACGGAACGATGACGAGCTCTAAGGTAAGGATAGGATTGGCCTCAGCCAACCAGAAGTAGAATGAGATCCCTAGCTACGTGGGAAGCGGGGGAGAAAATCTGAGGGAGAGAAGAGAGGAGAGAAATGTAAAAGCAAGCCCCTCAGCATGAGGCGCCGCGGCGGCACTCCCTCTGCGCTCCGCGCCTCGCTCGTCGCAACTCTAACAATTAGCTTATCTGCCAGCAGTAGTTGGCTTATTTGGACCTGTAATAAATCTGCGCTTTCGAGTAGTCGTTGTTTGATTGTAATGATTAGCTTGAACTTCATACTAATTTTCTCTTTGCTCATACAGTGACCGGGGAGACGGATAACCTGGTTGTGCTGGCGTGGGAGCTACCGAAATCGGGCGTGATTGTGGCTGGACATATGCATGGTTTGCTTGAAAAAAGATAGTCAGCTTATTTTGAGTAGTTGTATGAACTGGCCAACAGTAGTTAGCTCTTTGCGCCATAATTAGCTCCATTTGCGAGTGGGGGCGACAAGTCATCATCAGATTAAGACAACTATGGGGAGGAAATTCGATAAGTACTAGGCTTAATTGTGTTTGAAGTTACCATAAAGTGCTCTTCCAGTTAGCTTGTTGCGATTTGTATTCAGCTTATTCTATAGTTACTGAAACTGTAGTAGTTAGCGTATCTTAGCTGTAGTTAATTTTATTTGCAAGTCAGATTTTGTATATGCAGCTCTGCGCAGGCTGTTCTGCTCAAGGCCTGTCAGAGGTCGATTCCCAGCGAACGGGTGGATGTGTCGTCGGGGAGCAGCGCCGAGTTCTTGCTGCTGTGGGAGAAGGCCGGCCGTGAAGCCGGTTGACGACCGGGGTGGTCGAAAGTCGACGACGCCGCGCCACTATCGAGATGCATACCTAACTATGCATTGAGACAGGGCCAGATTAAGGGAAGCAGCGCAGCAGTGAACAGCAGAGACAGCCCGCGTCAACCCACGACTCGTCTCAACTGCGGCAACAGGTTACGCAAGCCGCATCTCAACCTCTTTGGCTTTCACGCGATCCGGTCCAGATGTCGACTCTCGCCTCCATCCTCGCCTAGTTCAAGTCGCTCACGCCAGCCCAAGAACCCCCCCCCCCCCTCGTCGGCCTCACAACACGACTTCACGCATGCCGCCAGCACCAGCCTCCTCCAGCTCCACCTCGCGTCGAGCAGGTCGAGGAGCAGAGCAGACGGCTCGTCGATAGAAAGGGGCGGGGTTGCTGAAGTAGCGAAGGGCAAAGCGTGCGTGCTTTCTTCCTTCCTTCCCCTCACCTCTTTTCGTAAACTACGTCCACTGTTGCTTTGAACGAAGGCGCTCGGTACAGCGCATCGGAGACCTGTCGCCTGGTCTAGAAAGAACCGCTGAAGAGATCCTTGCTTGTTCAAGTCATCCATTGCACCTCTATCATGGGGCTCGTCCACCAACCGAACGGCATCTCTCCTCTTCGCCTGATCTTCCCTCTCCCCTTCAACGTTACAGAGCATCTCATTGCTGGAGCAAGACTCGACCTTACCAGAGATACAGCTCGGATTCAGTGTGCAACTCAACCCGCCGCGCTGGGTGGGGCCTCAGTCATTGATCCCCTTTCGAGACGGCGATGTCGTCGTCGCATCGAGTCTTCTTTCCTGACCGTTCATTGCCACTGCCGAGGGAGCAGTTGAATTGAATTGAACATTCTGCATACTATGGAAGGCGACTTGCTTGTTGCGAGACCCGAGCGGGAAGATGTATATACACCTGTAAAGGAGGAGAGAGGAGGGAGGTCAGACGCAACCTTAAGTGGAGGAAGCGAGTGAGGAAGAACAAACTCACTCAGGGGAATGCAGCAAGTCGGCTTGTCAAATGGTCAAGAGGTCGACCGGACGGCTGGAGCGTCGGTAGAGGAGATCAAGAAGAGAAGGCGGCGGGTTGCGACTCAGTCGCGCGCTGGGGTAGGTTGAACGACGTTGATGGCTGGTTGGCTCGACGAGGGGTCCTCTTGTTCTACAACTGGGGGGGTTGCCGTCCCAGAGACAGAAGAAGTGGATCGAGGAGCGCGTCGCTCGATACGGAGTCGCGACCGTAAGGTCTTGGCTTGGGCGTCGAACCCTCGTGTTGTGTCGCTGGCTTCGGACTTGTCTGCCACTCGCCATCGCCGCCAACCCTCGAAGTCTACAGTCGACGTAGCACAAGATCGAGGTCAGTGGAAGTCACACAAGGATGAGAATGGACAGGCTGAGAACGCACCGATGAGAGCCTGCATGCATCCCCACTCGACGATCTTCTTCTCGAGCCACTTCAGACTGACGGGCTTGGTCAGGAAGTCGTTGCACCCGGCGGCCAGAGCAGACACACGGTCACTCTGCAGACTCGAAGCGGTGAGGGCGACGATGATGACGGATGACCTGAAGGGTGAGGCGGGCGCGTTCTCCTTGGATGGGGACGGGGTGCGGACGACTTCGGAGGTGGGTGTGAGAGGGAAGATGCCGATGTTTTGCGACTTTTCGAGTCGCCGGATCTCACGTGTGGCCTCGATTCCGTCCATGACGGGCAATTGGATGTCCATCTGGTGGAGGTAAGGAAGACGAGTCTGATCAGCGACTCAGTTTGAAGCGTGAGAAAGAGAGGAGGGAACGCACGAGGATGAGATGGAATCCTCCAGTCCGCCACTTGTCGACAGCTTCTCGTCCGTCTTTGGCGACGCCGTACTTGATCTTGCGCTTCTTCATGAACGTCGACAAGATGGTCTGGTTGATCGGGTTATCTGGAGGTCAAGAAATGGGGAAACGTGATCAGTCTCTCGAGCGCCAGGGGACGATGTCGACTCAAGATGAACGACGTACCCTCAACGATGAGCACGTTGATCGGCGGGACGACCACTCCGTCTTCTTTCGGAGCTTTGCGGACCTTCTTCTTCTCCTTGGCCGGCGGAGGAGCGGAGGGGTCGGTCGAGTGGCCCGGTTTTGTGGAGGTGGTGGGCGGGGGAAGATGCCGCGGAGGCGACATGGGCATGGCGACAGGAGAGGTGATGGGAACGTTGGGAGCCACAGGCGAGTCGTTCGGCGCGTTTTCCGTGTTGGGTGACCGAGGATGGGCGGACCCAGAGGCGTTGTGAGAGGACGGACGGTGGGTCAACACGCCAGGCGCGGGCACTTGCGGCGACTTGATCCGCGAGCCTCGCGCAGAGCCGCTGCCCGAGCCGGGAGAGGTGACCTTCTGATGGTCCAGAGGCGACGTCTGCAGTTCTCCAGCTGGTGAGCGACGCGACAGTGTTTCTCGCCCAGGGAACCCAGACCCCTGTGAGGGCGAAGGGGCGGACGCGAGCGGGGGTGGGAAGTAGCCGTACGACGAGCCATAGCTTCCGGAGGGACTGAGCGGAGAAGTTGCGATGGGAGTGAAGAACGGGTCGACGATGGGCCGATTGATCGCTGTATGGAGAGCGGTGAGGAAGCGTCGAGGACCGACGGGCTTGGGGATGACGATGACCTCAGGCAGCGAGTTTGACGAGAGCCCAGGTGTAAAGATGCTTTGGATGCAGTCCCTCACGTTGCTGTAGTTGGACAGGCTGGTGAAGTGGACGATGATGACCCCTCGCTTGGGCGGTGAGGCGGGTTCCGTCGTCAAGGGTGTCATGAGCTGACGGACGTGAGGGGACGATCGAGCGCGACTGCTGAGACTCGGCCGTTTCGATTTCGTCCGCAGAGTCATGGAGGAGAGCGCCTGCACCCGCAATTGACGGAGTCGACGCTTGAGAACCTCGATGTCGTCGTCTGAGCAAGCCAAGGTCGAGGTAGATCAGGAGTGGTCAGTCTCAGGGCTTTGCAGCACACAAACGCGAGAACTTCGACGCACCGATCATGATGAAACTCGCTCCAGCATCCTTGTCGAGGGTGTCGACACGTTCCGAGGGGGTGAGCGGGTTGTTGCTGTCGTTGCCCGCCAGCGGGCTCGTCTCGAACGTCTTGCCCTGGGCCGCATCGTGGTAGGTGCTGGGGACAACGCCCTTGTTCTCGTCCTTTGGCGTTCCAGCATTCGAACCGAGGTACTCATTGCCAAATTCTTCGTCGTCCCGCTCTGTCGAGATGTGTCGCATGTCCATTCCCCAGGCAGTGAGGTAGGACGTGATGTGCCGGGCGAACGCGCTGGTCTCGCTGGCGTGCAGAGCGACCTTCTTGCCTCGTAGTGTCTCGGCGAAGACCATGAGTTCGGCTAGGGTGGGCTCTCGAGCGAGCTTTACCGATGCGAAAGGCTGGCGGGCGGCTTCCTCTTGGGCGGTCAGGGGTGTCTGGTCGAGGAGGGCGGACCCTCGTTCCAGAAGGAGCGACAGCTCAAACTTTCTGCGGATGGACGACCGGTCGCCTTCGGTTCGGAGCGAGGCCGAGACGTGCTTGATGAGCCGGGTGGTGAGCGGCGAGTCGAGATGGGGTAGAGGAGGAAGAAGCGCTCTAGTCTCGATGTCTCCGTCGACGACACTGGCCGAGTTGCCAGCCCTCAACCTCGCGCCCGCCTCGCCCGTTAGGCCTGGGAAGCTCTCTCCGCCACCTTGATTCGGCGTTCCGGCCTTCTCGATCTTTGGAGTTCGATCCGAGATGTTGTCCCACCGAGGAGCGACGTTGTGGATGATCTCAAACACGCAGAAGAGCGCGTTGCCCGGCTCATTGCCGGATGGGCTCGACACTTGAGAGTGGGTCGACATGGCGTCCGACGTGGTCGACAAAGTCCGTTTGCGCGGCGAGAAGGAGTCGGATCCGTACATGGAGTCGAACGGCCGTTGCGGCGTGACATGGAGGCCGATCTCGATGGCGTCCCCTGGCTTTGAGACCAAGAGGATCTGGCGGATGACCTGCAGAGATAGTCAAATCATGTCAGCAGCGGCAACGACGATGCAGTCGACAGAAAAGATGCAGAGACGTACGTGCGACAAGACGTAGCAGATGCCTCCCTCGTCACCCTTAACGCTGAAATGCTTCATGCCGACATCGCCGTGGTAGAGCACCAGGTCCACCCCAGCTTCGGCCATCATGCCTCCCAGCAAGTCTCCCACGCTCTGGAGGATCTCCCCAACGTCAAACTCCTGCACCAGCGAATTCCCCTCGGAAGCGAGCGACATCTGTGAGTCCATGCTCGTCGGCGGCGTCACCGATGGGATCATGAGCGGTGCCGGACCGGCCGACGTGGACGGCGATGCCGGAGGATCGAGGTCTAATGTCCTTGAGCGAGGAGCGAGAGTGGTCGAGCGACTGTTGCTCGGACTGCCGTTCAGAGACTCGTCCGTGCAGAGGGGGGCAATGTGTTCCGAGAGATAGTTGAGGTTCTTCATCGCCGTGAGCAGACTTGAGAGAGACGTTGCGGGCATCTGCACAGAGCAAGACGACAGCTGCTCCTTGGCTGAGTCGAACAAATGAGGAGGTGTGACCTGCAGGAGAGTCTGGATGGCGGCCTGGACTGAGTCGGCCAGTTCGAGCGTGAGGGTGTAGAGGCCAGACGCGGACGGCTGCTCGGGCGAGAAAGGGCCCGAGGAGGTAGAACCCACTTCGTCGAGCAGATCCGCTGTCGCTTGTGTACGAAGGACGCTGACGTCGCTCGAGATCGAGTCCCGGTGTTGAGGGAGCAGCCTAGAGTCGGAAGAGATGGAGAAGGTTGAGCTGGGGTGGTTGGGCATGGGCGGTCGGCCTGCGAAAGACGCCCTTGTACTCGATTGCGACGGACGTCTCGTCGGGTGAATGAGGTTTCCCAGTCTTGCTGGCTGGACCGGTGCCGATACCGCTCGGACGAGCGACGGAGCAGGCGGTTGGAGGTGTCTGCCGTGGGCTGAAGGGCGGTCTTCTTCTTCCGAGGACGAGACGTCGTAGGCGAACGCCTCCGATACTACCGTTGCTGGCCTCTCGCCCTGAACGAGTCCCAGCCCCGAAACCGTGCCCGACCGTTTCCGCCTCGAGTCTCCTTCGAGCACGCTCGTCGTGCCTCCCGGCGAGCAGGTCGACAGCGGTGGGGGCGTGTCCCCGCCTTCGTCCGGATCGCTGACGTTCGCAAACGGGTCGTGCGCAAACGAGACGGCTCCGTCGTCGAACGGGTCGCGAGGGACGAGAGGCGGCGTGTTGGGATGCGATTGGGAGGAGAGGATGGAGGAGGGAGCCAGGCCGAGCTCGTGTTGGGAGGGTTCTGTCGAGGGGGAAGGGCGAGGAGGCGCGGACCAGCTGAACGTTGGCTGAGTGGGCGAGGACGAAGCTGAAGACGAGTCGTTCGGCTGTAAGGAGGGCACGTAGAGAAAAAGGGCAAGGGAAGGAAGGCAAGGAGGAGAGGAACGGATCAGCCTGCTGGCTTCGACTGCTCCTTGATAGCGGGTGTCCACACCCGGACCAGGTCAAACGTACCACAAGCGGTGGTTCGACACTCAGGGACTCTCCTCCCTCGGAGGCTAGGGTGGTTGTGACGCCTGAAGGACTCTGGACCTCGGTCGTCGAGGGTGGGGGACGATCCTCAAAAGAAGGCGAGATGGAGCCCATGGGTGCTGCTGGGTGCGCGACTGAGAGGAAGGAAGTCTTGAGAGATGGACGCTGCGGTTCTCCCTTCTCGCCAACGCAGGATGCGACCCTTCCAGACGGAGCGGCGAGTTTCGAGAGAGTAGTCGAAGGCAGGGTGTGTCTTTTGCGAAAAAGGCGAGTGCTGGGGGGTCAGATCGAGGGTGTGGGTGCCGGTGAAAACGAGTTTGCGCCGGCAGACAGGCGCAGCGCAGCGGATCCCGTCCCCTTCCCTCCCGTCCCCTCCCTCCTTTTTCTACAGCAACATACACATGAGAGTCGTCTCTCTCAGTAAATTCAGGGCGCGTGTGTGCAACAGTACTGCAGAAAAAGCGAGAGATTTGGTTGTAGATTATTGCTGGGCTTTCTATTAAAGCCTCCGTACGGGGCAGGCCTTAATTGTCAGGGCGCGTCTGTCCGACTCTTCAACCAACCAACCCCAACCCTCTGCTACACGTACTATTTAGCCCTGGACGGTCAGTTCCTCTGTTTTTGCTCTCGGATCGTCTCGTCCTGGACGAGGGCACTCGAGTCCGGTGTTGTTTGGGCGTTTCAGGACTGTGCCGCTGACGCGCGCCCTCTTCTCCTCTTCAGCCCTCGCGACGCCCGGCCGACCGTCCACGCATCCTGTCCCAACCGCCCTCCTTCGCCGGGCCCAGCGCTCCAGACGGCGTGCACGCCATGGGTCCGTCCACGCTTTCGACCTCGCCCACCCACTCGCAGGCAGGCACGCCCTACTCGAGGAGCCCAGAGCTCCGCGTGAGCCACAAACTGGCCGAACGAAAGCGGAGGCGCGAGATGAAGGACCTCTTTGACGAGCTCAGGGACCAGCTGCCGGCTGAGCGAGGCACGAAGTCGAGCAAGTGGGAGATCCTCAGTAAAGGTACGTCTTGGGGTTTGGGTTCTCGTCCCGTCAGGTTGGCCGGGAGTGCTGGTCAGGTCTCCCGTTTTCCTCACCTCACTTCGCGTCCCCTCTTGCTCCCCGTCCGTCCATCCGTCCTCCCACCAGCCGTCGACCACATCAGCGCCCTCAAGGAGACCTCCGTCTACAAGGATCAAGAGATCGATCGTCTGCGGCACGAGCTCAGCAGCGCCCGGCGGTTTTCCGCTCCAGCAGCGTACGCCTACCACCCCCCTCCTCCCAACCTCGGACCGATGGGTCCTCCTCCCATGCCCCATCCACACGCCTACCCCCATCCGCACGCCCAGGTCCCGCCGCTACCGTCTCCCCTGCATCACCCGCAGTCCTCGATGCCTCCTCCGCACCACCCGCATTCGCATCAGGCGCCGCCGTCACATCACCCGGAACCTCAACAGCAGCAGCATCAGCAGCAGCATCACGTCTTCCACCCGTCCTACTCGATGCACGCCACCCATCCTCACCCGGCACAACCCCCACCACCACCGCCTCCTCCCCTCTCGCATCACCAACCCCATCCTCAGCATCTGCGCGCCATCCCGCCCTATTTTCCTCCCAGCACGTCGCCCTAGACCGAACCTCTTTTTCCACATTTCCTTCCTGTTCTCTCTCATGTCCCCCCACACTCCGCCCTCCTCCCTTTCTCACACCCTCAACATGTTCCCGTCTTACCTACTTATTCTCATGAGGCCTTGTCTGCTGGTAGGACAATCGGGCGGTCGCCTTGCTGTGGAACGGAACGGGGCACTCGGGACGGACGGGAGATATGCATTAGGAAAGAGTCATTGATTTCTGTTTTCGCTCAGAGCAAGGCCTCGAGCGCCTGGACGATGCTGTCTCCCATGTCGGACGTTCCGCTGCTGCCTCCGAGGTCCTTGGTTCGGAGGTCGGCGTCAAGCACGTTTCGAACGGCCGTCTCGATCAGCTCGGCCTCCTTAGGTCGGCCGAGCGAGTACTTGAGCATGAGCGCGGCAGAGAGGATCGTCCCGATCGGGTTGGCGATGTTCTGGCCGGCGATGTCCGGGGCGGACCCGTGGATAGGCTCGTAGAGACCCATCGTCGTCTTCTCGGACGAGGGCACGCCGGCGAGCGACGCGGAGGGAAGGAGACCGAGCGATCCAGGGATGACGGACGACTCGTCAGAGAGACTGCAACGTCAGAAGATGTGCAGCGTCAGCAGGGTTGCAAGAAAGGTCGCTTGCACGCGAAAGAGAGGGACTGACATGTCTCCGAACATGTTCTCGGTGAGGATGACTCCGTTAAGCTTTCGGGGGTTAGAGATCATGATCATGGCGGCCGAGTCGACGAGCTGGTGCTCGAGCTTGAGGTCGGGGAACTCCTTGGCCATGAGCTCGGTCACCGTCTTCCGCCAAAGTCGCGATGTAGCCAGGACGTTGGCCTTGTCGATCGAGGTGACGGGCAGGGGAGGGTTAGCCGCGCTGGCAATCTGGCAGGCGACCCGGGTGATGCGCTCAACCTCGGGAATCGAGTAGAGGGTCGTGTCCCACGCAACACCCTTGTCGTCCGTCTCTTGTCGCTCTCCAAAGTAGACACCTCCGATGAGCTGAAGAAGAGAGAAGCGAGCGGGGTCAGATTCGGGTCAGGAGCATCCAGACAAGCGAGGAAGCGCACTTCTCGAACGACGACCATGTCGAAGCCCTTGGCGATGTGCTCCTTGAGGGGCGAGTGCTTGAGGAGGCTGTCGCTGGCAAAGTTGGCGGGTCGAATATTGGCGTACAGGCCGAGCTCCTTTCGGAGTTTGAGCAGACCCTGCTCGGGCCTGACAGGACCAACTCCCCACTTGGGACCACCGACCGAACCTGCAAAGAAAGAGAAGTGGACATATCCAGCGTCAGTTTCCAACAGGACAGAAGACGGTAGAGGTGACGGGGAGGTCGCACCCATCAGAATGGCATCGGCAGACAGGCAGGCGTCGAGGGTCGACTGGGGGAGGGGCTCGCCGTGGTTGTCGATGGCGATACCTCCAAAGTCGTGCTCCTCGAGGGTGATCTCGAGGTCCGTCTTTGCAACGAGGGTCTGGAGTACACGCGTGGCCTGGCCGACGACCTCGGGTCCTGTGGGCAGGCAAGCAAGGGGGAGCGCGTTGCGAGATGGGGGGAAGGAGAGGGGAGATTGTGAGCCCACTTGACCCTGTCGGACCGCGAGCTGCAGCAGACGCACCGATACCGTCGCCCTTGAGTACAACAATCTTGAAGGGAGCCATGATGAAAGAGATGATAGGAAGGAAAGGTGATGAGTGTGAGGATGCTGGCCGGTCTGGAAATGACTCTGGGACTTTCAGCCCAGGCGCACGAAGGGCCTTCGGGCGGCAGAGTCCGAATTCTGCAGGAACCCATGTTGGGCAAGCTGGGAACCTGTTTGGGCTTCCTTCATTTCGCCCTTCGACGCGAGCCAGCTGCCAAAGTCCGTGCCTGCGAATCCAAACCCATCTCCCGAGCAGACACCAGGATCCCTTTTTGAGACAGTCAGTCCTTCACGAGCAAGACGGACACCCCGACAGCTGCCAGACTGACTAACCCGCATCGGGCAATCAGATTGCTCCTCAGCCTGCCCTGACTCGATCCTCCTCAGCCCTCTCCGTGCTCTCCTCCGAGTCCGCATCCGACGGCGTGTCATCCGGATCCCCTCTCTATACCACCCACACACTCGCCCGCCAGCATCTCCTCCATGAACGACAGCTGTAATCGCTTCGTCAAGGAGGCTGACGAGGAGGCCATGCACGAGGACGACGTGTTCGAGGCAACGCAGACGGGACCAGCGACCCAGCCGCAGAGTCTGCCGACAGGCACGCAGGACAGCCAGCTCGATCACTGTGAGTCCTATCCAAGCTCTGGGCAGACCCCCCTCTCCTCTGGACTAGTCGCAGGTAGTTTGTAGGGCTGCATGGAGTGTCGGATAGCTCGGGGCATCCTGGAGGAGCGACTGACATGTGGGCGCGTCGACCTGACGGGACTCTCGACTTTCTCAGGGGGCAAGCTCATCCCGCTCAACCAGGCCAACAACGCTCCTATCATTCTGTCGAACGCCAAGCGGGTTTACAAGCTCGGTCGAAACCACGCCTGCGACATCGTCTTCTCCAAGGAGGCTCGCGTCAGTGAGTGCTCCACCCCTTACCCTGACCAAATTCCCATTTCGACGGTACTGAGAACCAATTGGGTCTGCTCTCTCCCTCTTCAGGCAACACGCACCTCGTTTTCTCGCTGAACGACACCGATCCAAGTGGACCCGTCGTCATGATTGAGGACATGAAGTGAGTGCAGGCTTCCGAACTACGTCCTCGCGAATCGATTCTAACGCCTTCCCTCGTCTAGGTCCTCCAACGGTACCTACGTCAACGGTACGTTTCTCAGCTTTTTCGACCGCCTTGTAACTTCCGTCAAGTACTGCAGCACTGACGAACGTTGTGGCGCGCGACCTTTGTACAGGCAAGAAGCTTGAACCTCGCAAAAGACGAGTCCTTAGGCACGGCGACGACATCTCAATCGGCCAGAAACCCCTGTCCCTCGACCAGCCCTCCTCGGGTAGCGTCAGGCTCATGTTTATCAGCGCGCAGGAGGAGACAGTCGTCAAGTCGGAAGTGCACGAGAAGTACCACATCACGTACGTCCCCCAAGATGGTTCTACCCCACAAGCCGGTCCGTCCACACGCTGAAACCCAGCTCCCTTCCCCAGGAACAAGATCGGATCGGGTACGTTTGCAGAGGTCAAGCGAGCCATGTGTGTTGCGACGGGAGATATCTTCGCCGTCAAGGGTACGCTTCTCGTGCTCCCTTCCCTCCGCGAGCAGCCAATTGATCTCGACTTCTGCTCCCTCAGAAATCGACAAGCACAAGCACAAGGCCAACGCCAAGACCATGTTGCTGTTTGAAAGGGAGATTGAGATCCTCGGTACCCTGAAGCATGTGCGACCCATCTTCTTTCTTTGCTTCACCTCACGTCCTTGCACCTGACGATTTGGTTCGCCGTTCCGCACCCAGGACAACGTCTGTCAACTCATCGAGGTCTTCGAGGACGACAACACCATCTACCTCATCCTCGAGTTCGTCGACGGTGGCAACGTGCTCGAGCACATCATGCAGACGCCGGGCGAGGGAGGGCTGCCGGAAGAGGAGGCTCGAGACCTGACCCTCCAGATTTGCACCGGGATGGCGTACTGCCACCGTCAGAACGTCACCCATCGGGACCTCAAGCCTGAAGTGAGCATCTCGGTCGTCTTGACGGATGGCCCCGAGCGGAGACTGATCAGCTGGCTCTCTACTCGACAGAACGTCCTCATCACGAAAGGAGACAAGCCTCGAGTCAAGATTGCAGACTTCGGCCTCGCCAAGATGATCAATCACTCGGGCACGATGTTCGTCCTCTCGCAAAGTCAACCAATTCTTGGTTCGCCTGGCTGACTCGCTTGCTGCTCGTGCGCCGTCCTTTCAGTCTCCAGTCGATGGTCGGTACCCCTCAGTATCTCGCTCCCGAGGTCGTTCTGCACCTCAAGGGAGAGGGCTACGACCAGGCAGTCGACTCATGGTCCGTCGGTATCATGGTCTACGCCATGCTTACCAAGGTGCGTCGCCGTTCTTCCAACCGCCTCTGGAAGGCGCGCGAGTTCCAAGCTGACAAAACCGCGCTTGGAACTCTTCACATTTGCAGCTGCTTCCATTCTCGGAGAACGAAGAGGACACCGTAGAGGTTCGGCTCAAGAAGCGAAGGCAGGAGGTTGTGGACTTCTCGCCCTTCGATGAACTGGGAATCTCGGCTTTGGGTGCGTCCGTTCGTTCCTTTTGTGTCTCTTTGGCTTGCGACGGACTGAAGAGATTACGTCGTGTGATCCTGCAGCCAAAGACTTCGTTGGTCGTCTTCTGTGTGTCGACCCTACCTCGCGACTGTCTCTCGAGGCCGCCCTTAACCACCCCTGGCTCAGATTACCGACGAACGGTGTCCCTTCTGCGCTCGACACGTCAATCTCCCTCGTGTCGGGTACAAACGGCGTCACGACGGCGGTCGGCACGGAGTCGTCCCGAGACCTCTCGCGTGACCCGTCCGTCATGCAGGACGAGTATTCTCAGCCCTTCTCCCAGTTGCAGCTCAAAATGTCCAACGGTCAAGGCGGAGACACAAAGGTCGAACCACTCGCTCAAGACTCCAACTCTCAGGATGCCGCGGTGTCTCAACCTTTCGCCTTCGACACCTCCTCGTCCCTCTCCTCCGCTCCGAGCCTACCTTCTCAACTGTCGCAGCTGCAAGACGTCCCCTCAGACGCCCCTCCGTCCAACCCTGTGCTGGCCACGCCGGCTCGATCCACTGCGAAGGCCGAGGGAGATGCTCACTCTGCCCCAATGACAACCGACACGGCAACATCGACCCTAAGGCGCTCGACGCGCCGCAAGACCATCAGCCCGACCCGAGCTCACCAGCTGGCGGACGAGGATGCCGACGAACACGAGCCCAGTCCAGCCAAGCGACTCCGGACTCGATGATTCACATCCTCTCCAGGTCGCTTGCCAGATGTTCCTTTCCTGCGCTCGAAAGACTCTCCTCTGCTGCTCTCGCTTGTACCATCATTCACCTGCTTTCTCACCTCTCCGAACTCACATGTAGCTCCTTGTACCGCACCCGTCGCTTGCAGATTGCCTCGTCCCTTCATGCACCATAAGTCCTTTTATCTCAAACAGCTTGGTTGCGAAGGATGAACCTGCGAGTGCACCCCAGTACGATTGACGGAGTTTGGACTCGCCATACGTCAGTCGACAAAGCCTGCAGCTGCTCCCTCCCTCTTTTAGCCCTCGACCCCCAAAACCCCATCCATCTCAATATCAGCATCTCTGACAGCATGTCCGCTGGCTCCTCCGAGCCTTTCAAGAATTACACGTCGTGCGTAGCTAGTCTCTCTGCTCCTGCTCGTCCAACAGGCTCCTCCTCCCTCCGATCTCTCAGCCTAAAGCCCAGATGCACCTTGGCTGACCCTTCAACTCCCCTCCTCCCACCATCCAGCGACGAGAAGGACGAGCTCTTCCAAGCCGAACAGGCAGCTTCCTCCTCCTGGCAAAAGTGGCACGACGCCAAGCAGCAGCTCTCCAAGGACGCCTCGGACGACGACAAGGCCTCGGTCGACCGTCTTCAGGAAGAAGCTGAGAGGAAGCAGGCGGACCTCAAAGCTTTGCAGAACCTCTGCTGAGATCTGTCGTAGTCAAGAGAGAGCCGTCGCCGATCCGGCTCCTGGTGCGGAGCTCGGACGAAGAGCAGAAGACGGCTCTACCAAGGTCGGGCTGCGAGAGTCCCGCCAGAGCGACAGGATGGCCTAGGCAAACACCTTCATCTGAACGGCTTCACACTACGACTGGGTAGGAAGGGGAGGAGGAATGGGGACGGAGACTAAGCTGTACGTCGGTGCGTAAAAAGCTGGTCAAGATAGCATGGCCAACTGTTGCACCTCGTCCACATCTGTTCCAAACCGTCAACAGGACTGACCATCTCTCCCAGTATGTGTCATCAACAGGCCACCTCCTTGCTTTTCGCCCTCTTCAGATCGGACAGAGACATGTGCATGATCGTCACGAAAGAACGAGAGAGAAGAAAGCGACGAGAAATACAAAGTGGTTGTGAGAGTCTGAGGTCGAGAACAAAGGAAGAGAAAGGGTGCGCGCAAGATGAGGTAGGAGGGTAAAGAGAGGCATGAGGGGGACAGATCGAGAGGGGCAAGAAAGGTCGAAGAAGTGGAAAGAAGGCAAACGCAAGCGTTCGTTAAAGGTTGATGTAGGGTCGACGAGCGAAGTTAGGTTCAGTACGATGTGAAGAGGCGCAGAAGGGCTGAGAGGGAAGACTTGGATGGGGGAGTGAATCGAAGGAGGGGTGTGTTTGAACGTCAAGTGAATGAAACCGAGAGCGAGAGAGCGCTCCTTTTGGAAGTCCAGGATGAGGAAGGAGAGCAGGGTTCGTGAGGGAGGGGGGAGAGTACGGATATTCGTGAAGGCCAGTGTGTTGTTCTTTGGTCTAGATGAGGGCCGGGGTGGCAGGAGTTGAAAGAATCCGGAGTGGTGATGGCAGAAAGGGGCAGAGGTGGGCGGTGGGTAAGAGCAGTGCAGGATCAGGGGAAGAAGTGGGTGCTGCGAGTCGAAGGAAAAGTAGTTCCAGTCAGCAACGGAGATGGAGGTGAGCTGAAGAGAGACACGCACTAGACCCGACTGGAGGGGTGAACGTCCATCTCCTCGAGCTTGTAGTGATTGAGGAACGCCTTGATCTCCTGCGCGAGGGCTGGAGTGAGCCGGTTGCAGGTAGCGGGCTCCGAGCCTGCGAGTGTCATCGATCCAGAGCGCGTCAGCATCGTTTCAACCGGTGGAGAAGCGGCAGGATGAGTACTCACGCCGATCGTACTCGCTCTGATGGAAGGTGTGGTAGACAGCGCAGTTGGGCGCCCAGACGATCTCCTTTCTCTTGCCGGGCGGTGCCGTGGTCGAGCGCAGATTGACGGGTGCCACCGGGGCGTTGAAGAAGGACAGTGTCGGCGCTGACGAGTTGTGGGCGGGCTGTTGGTAAGGGGAGGTGGTGGGCGAGAAGGAAGGCGAGTTGATCATCATAGACATGTTTGACCAGTTGGGACCGAGAGGAGTGATCGCGGACGGTTGGGCTGTAGGAGGGAAAAGCCGAAGGGAAAGGACAGTCTTTAGCAAGTCAAGAAGATCAGCGAGAAAGCCGGAGAGACGCACTCTTCAGGATCCCGGACGGAGGGTCGGACGGCGCGACGACTGGTTGGCTGCCCCACTCTGCGTACTCGTCGCTCTCGTCCCCGTGCACGTCGACGTTCTCGAGCCGGGACGTCACGTCCTCCATGTCGACCGAAAACGTGTCGTCGGCCTCGTCGCTCGTCTCGGCAAAGCCCTCATCGTCGGCTATACCGCCCGTGTCCGTCGACGTCGGTCGGCCGTGCGACTTGATGCGGGAGTTCTTCTCCCACGCCGTCGGCAGCTCGAGCGACGGCTTGCGTCCGTCCTCAGTCGGGATCATCGACGCGGTCGACGATGAAGGCGATACGGTGGCCGAGACGGACCGCTGCCTGCGCCGGTCGTCCTCCTGCTGCTGCCTGGCCGCGTCGGCCGCCTTGCTCTTGATCGTGTGCTGGCGCGCGAGCTGAGCAGCCGGCGTCAGACCCGCCTCGCCGGTGCCGCTGCTGCCTGCTCCAACATCGCGGTCGAGCTCTGCGTTGTACCGAGTGACCGAGGGCGTCGTCGGGGGGCTCTTGCGCGACCGGAACTTCTTCTTGGGGACGTGACCGTCAACGTCGTCCGTGTCCTTGCTCTTCTTGTCCTTGAAGATGTTGGAGATGCCCGAGATGCTGCGAGAAGAGAAAGGGACAAAACGATCGGGTCAGTCGGGAGGGAACGTGGTGAGGGTGGGTACGCGTGCGCGGTCGCGAAGGTTCCGCCGCGAGTGGGATGAGGCAGAACGCACCTGTTGCGCGAGGCGAGCTTCCCAAACGCTCCGATCTTGCGGATCATCATGCTCGCGCTGCTGGCCGCGCTGGCGATGGACATGTTGTCGGTCGACGCATTCTTGAGGTTGAACAGGCTCCGGGTCCGCTTGAGGCCCTTCTTGCCCATGCCGCCGCCGCCTGCCTTGTCGTCGTCGTCCTGGACGGCCGCAAACATGGCCTCGTCGGGCGGCGTGCCTGGGCCGATGGTAGAGGACGAGGTCGACGACATGGGCGTCGTCCCAAAGACGTTTCGGATGAGGGGGTTGGCCTTGGAGCCAGGCGTTGCGGCCTTGCCCTTGCCCTTGTTGACCTGCTGATGGGACATCGGCGGTGGGACAAAGGAGAGCCAGCCCTGTGGCGGAAGCTGTCGAAGGAGGAAGGGGGAGAGGGAGGAGACTTCCTGGGCGACCAGAGAAGCAGAGGGGGAGTCAGAGATACGTCGGCCGTCGAGACAGGAGGGAAAGGTGCAGTAAGGGGGAGGCAAGGGGGGAGAGGAGGTTTTCTGGTCGCCTTCACGCTCGAGCTCCGGAGATGCGTGCGTGAAGGAGGCCCAAACGAGCACCAAAAGCAGACACTCACTCGTACAGCAGAGGAAGGAGACACCAGCCAGGACTGTTGCTGTAGCGTCCGAGTACGAGAGTAGAGGGAGAAAAGAAAATGAGGAAGAAGGGGCAAGGGGGTGAAGGAGGAGAAGGAGGTCGCTGGTGGCCCTGCTGCTCTCCGCCGTCACTCGCACGCGCAGCAGCACAGAAAGAAAGACAATCGATTCCCTTTCAATATCCAATCCCTGCATGACTCTGCCACTGTGTCAGGCGTGAAGAGGGCAGGTGCAGGGAGCAGCTCAGCTTGTGCGACTTGTAAAAGACAAAGGGAGGAGCACCCTGGCGGGAGGATTCGTGCAGCAGCAGCAGGCGCGAAAAGGACGCGGCGCGGGCTGAGACGCGTCCGGCATCCGAACCAGCCTAGCGCACACCCGTCTCTGGCTGAAGACTTTCAGCCTGGCGCACAAGATCATACGAGTTGAGCACACTTGGCAATGAAGGGTAGAGGATAAAGGGCATGTCATGTCGTGTCTCGTCCTGCACGTTCGGAATCGTCGTCGTCGTCCCCCCTGCCTGCGCTTTACCAATCGCGCATCATCTCCTTCGTCATCGGCATCGTCTCCGTCTCCTGCTCGTACTCGATTTCGACCCGAGGACCCGCCTTCTTTGCCCGCTTGGGTTTCGGTGCGGCAGGCTTGGACGACGACGGCGCGGGCGCCTTGCGCTTGTGGGTCGCTATCGGTGCGTCGTCGTCGTCGTCGTCCTCCTCCTCCTCCGACGCAGAGTCGAACTGCGACGAGTGGAACTGCAGATAGAGAGCGGTTGGAAAGGTTAACAAATCACTCTCAGTCCTGGAGTAGACAAGAAAGGAAAGAAGAGAAGGCAACGCACCTCCTCACCGCTGTAGTCCTCCATATCGTCCTCGTCGTCGCTCTCCTCAATCTCCGAGTCGTCCTCGACAAACCCGCGCTCCTCCTCCTCCGACTCATCCAGCTCGTCATCCTCATACTCGACCTCCTCCTCCTCCTCCCCTTCATCCTCGAGCGCCTCGCCCTCCTCGCCCAGTCGGTCCCGCTCAAGCACGGCCGCCCAGACGTCCTCGTTCACGTTCAGGGGCATGTCGCCGTACGCTTTCGACTTGAGACGCGAGAGCAGCTCGGCCTCGATCGACCGCTCGAGCTTGGCCGCCGACAGCGCCTTGGCCTCGCGCACGCGCTCTCGCCGGTCAAGCTTCTTCTTGACTCCGACCAGGGTGGGTCTGGAACGCGAAAAAACAAAAACGACAAGCGGGAAGTCAGTTGCCACTCCTCACCGAACGAGAAGCGAGCGGAATGACGACGCACTGTTGGGTGTTGGCCAGCTTGCGCATCTTGATGAGGTATTGGGTAATCTTGGTGATTCTCTGTTTGCACTTGTGGACGGTAAAGTTAGGCCAGTACTGGAGCTCCTGGTCGATCTGCAGAATGAAGGGACGGGGACGGAGAGCGAGAGTGAGTCTCGGTCATCCTCTGATAGCATAAGGAAAAGAAAGAGTTCGCGGAGACAACGCACCTGCTCGATGGCCTTGGTGTAGTTGTTGGACAGCTTGATCTTCTCCCACATCTTTGCTGGCGAGTGAGCCCGCTCAATCGTCTTGACGTAAAGGTAGGCGACACCTGGCAACACCAAACGACCGATGAGACGAAAGAAGGGCGAGCAATCATGTCAGCGCTCTTGCTCGGCATGCGAAAGGAAAAGATCGTAAGTTAAGAAAAGGATCACGCACCCTCCTTCTCTCGGACGGTGGCATAGCGCGAGTTGGCGAGCGGGCACGACTGCCGACTGCAGAACCCGGTGACGTTGTACTCGTTCTTGCAGAAGTTTTGGGTGGTCGTCCTGAGGTGCGGCGGGAGCAGAGTCGTCGAGGAGAGGTGGGTAGGTAGGGAAAAGGTGTCAGTCAGTCGGGGAGGTTGCGAGGGTGGTCGGACGGACGAGGAGGACAGGAGGACAGGGCAGAGGAGAGCGAGCGAGCAGAAGGGAGGGGACTCACTTGACCTTGTACGAGCAGAACTGGGCGTTGATGACGGACCAGATGACGTCGTCCGACTGCATCCTGAAGAGAAAATGTAAGGGGGGGGTAGTGGTAGAAGTAGGGGGGTAGAAAGTTGAAAGAGTTCGTCGCAAGAGTCCGCTCAGAAACGAAAATCGAAGCAGCGCAGGCCAGAAAAAGTACAAAGAGAAAAGAACTCTGCCATGACTTTTTGGACGAGCCCACATTCGCCAGACTCCGACAGCCAACACCCTTCCGCCATGGCGACGTTTATCCCGCTCGACCAGCAGACAGACACCGACCTTGGCTTCATGCGACTCGCCCTAGAGCAGGTCAGTCTGCTTGTCTGCCGGTCGCTTGCAACGACTCAGGACTGACGGACTCCTTCTCTCTCTCTCTCTCTGCGCCAGGCCGAGGAGGCCCTCGCCGCCAATGAGGTCCCTGTCGGCTGCGTCTTTGTCCGGGACGGATCCGTCATCGCTCGGGCGAGGAACAGGACCAACGAGTGGCGAAACGTGAGAGATACCATCCAATCCTAGCCTGAACTTGCTTCTGGTGGTGGTTGAGCTGACCTCCTTGCTCTCTTTTGTTGTCCTCAGGCGACGCTGCACGCCGAGCTCGTCTCGCTCGACCACATCCTTCCCATCACGCCCGCCCCGCTCTCAAACGTGACCCTGTACGTGACGGTCGAACCGTGCGTCATGTGCGCTTCGGCTCTCCGCCAGGTCGGCATCGGCAGGGTTGTCTACGGCGCCGGCAACGACCGGTTCGGAGGGTGCGGCAGCGTCCTCTCCATCCACGACAAGTTGCGTCTGAACCCCATACTCCTTCTGTCACGTCCCCCACTCGTCTACTGACAACCAAGACCCCTTCTCGAACCCCTCCGCAGGCCGGATCTCGACAAGTTTGACCCGTACGAGGCCGTCGGCGGCTACTTTCGCGAGGAGGCCATCATGGCCCTCCGCAGGTTCTACATGATCGAAAACACAAACGGTCCGTTTTCATTTCCATCGCTTCTTCGCAACCCCACGCATCCAGAGCTCTCGTTCGGGGACTCCTCTGTCTTTGTGTTTATATGGACGAGGGGCTGACTCTTTCTCTTGTGCGTTTGGGGAATCTTCACCCAGCTCCGAAGCCGCGCAAGAAGGCGACGAGGGTGCTCAAGACCGACATACTGCCCACGCCGGCGTCCTAGGTCAAACGGGCAGTGAATGAAGGAGAGAGAGGGGGGATTGGGTGCATCTTATCATCGGGCAGCGGCGGCGGTGATGTTGGTCCAGTATGGACCGTCGACCTCGCCCACCGCCAGGCTTACAGCAACGCTCAATCTTTCGCCCTTTTCTTCATCCGCCCCTTCGAGCGCGGTTCTAGCCACGTCGAGCGCGAGTCGCTTGACGTCGGCGTCGGGCAAAGCGACCCACGGACCGGGCAGGTTGCCTCGGGTCGGGTGGTGCGAGTGGAAGTAAGGCCCGAACGAAGCGAGCAGGACGGGCGTGATCGTCGTCGACGTCAGGGGCGAGAGAAGGAGCGAGTGGACGAGACGCAGGATTGTCTGTTTGTATTGAAAGAAAGACGATCCGTTAGATAGATGGCTTTCCAACAGGACGCGCACAAAGGGGGACGCGAGGCAAGGAAGAGACGACGAACGGTCGTCGCAGCGAGGTCTTTGGACCTCAGCTCCCACAGCACCTTGGGCAGACTCGCGCAGAACCCGTCGAGTCGCGCCCGGCTGGCGTCGGTCAGCCTGAAGAGACCAGTGTAGAGCGGTTCGGTCTCGAGCTGGACAAACCGCAAGGTAAGCGAAGGGGAACTCTTCAGCGACTTGGTCAAGTGAAAAAGGGGCGACAGAAAGCAGAGCGATTGAACGCACGAGACAGAGTCGTCCGATGAACTCGACCCCGAGCTTCTTAATCGGATCCACGCTCGCGAGTCGGAGGTGGTGGTCGACCAGGGCGCCCAGGACAAGACCGGGCACGTCCACCTTCTCCTCGCGCTCCTCGTCCGGGTCGACGTTCTTCTTGGGCGAGCCAGGCGGAGGGAGCAGCAAGAGCGCCCAGATGCACTCACGCAGGTCGAGGTACGTGTCCCTGTTGACGTTGACGCCGAGCGGACTGGTCGCCGTCGTCCGTTCGCCCTTGAGAAGCGAAACGACCCAAGCGGCGACCTCCTCGACACCCTTGCGCTTGCCCTCACCCGACTTACGAGCGCGCTTGAACGCGTCCTCGACCGCCTTGGCTCGGTCCTTGGGACCGTCCGACTTGGACCGGGGAGGGACGCAGATCGTCTTGGGCGGCTGGGCGAGGAGGGACGTCAAGGAGGCATAGTCGAGCTCCATCTTGACGAGCGCCGCTTCGTCCTTTGACGATCGCTGCTGTAGGGTCTTTTCAGAGAAGGGAAAGTAGACGCGCATGTGCTTGAGCATGGTCTCGAGGGCTTGACGCACGGCCGGGGTCTGGGCGGTGGGCGAGGCGCGAAGGGTCGATAGGCCGAGGAGCGAGACAAGCATGGTGATGGACGACAGCATCTGGAGGTGGACATCGAGGGAAGACGCAGACGAATTGGCCGCGGAGGGCGAGAAGGCGGTGGGGGCCGAGTCGAGGAAGGTCGACAGGAGGAGAGAGTGAAGGGACAGGTAGAGTTCCTGCAGATCCAGAAACAGCTTCGCGTCAACATCGTCCCTCCTAATGCGCAGACAGAAGTCTGTGACTGACAGCAATTTTTTGGGACCTGTTCACGCCCTCCTCGCCCTTGTGAGCGCTTCCATCCAGCTCCAGATCTCCCCTCTCCCAACCTCCGAGACCCCAAGCCCAGTCGCCAGCGCGAGCCTTGCCCTTTCCGACAGCAGCGCTTGACCTGGCACCCAGAGTAGCGTTCAGGTGGTCGAAAGCCTCGTGGTTCAAGAAGGACGACGCAAGGAAGGAGAAGTCCGTCGACGTGCCGGACGACGAGGACGTGGCGAGGGCGGAGGCGAGAAACTTGGAGAGGGTCTGAAATACAATGAGCTTTGACTACAGCGGGAAGCGGTAATATAAGCTCAGTGTCAGCATTGTTCATCGGAAGGCCTTGGAGGGGACGTACAGCAGCGTTTAGAGGAGCGTTCGACCCTGCGATCTCTCCCTTGCCTCCTACACCGAGCACCGCCAGCAGACCTTCCAGCACCCGACCTCCCTCGCCGCGTCCACCAGAGCCACTCTCCCAGCCCTCGCTGATGCGCTCGCAGCCTGTTCCTCCGCTTTCCTCCAGTAAAACTCCGAGAACGCGCACGGCGTCGACCCGAACCGCAGGAAAGATGGACGACAGCGCCGAGGTGGAGTGGAGTAGAAGGACCGGCAGATGCGGCGTGAGGGTCGACGAGGGAAGTAAAGGGAGTACGGAGGAGAGGAGCGGGGGGAGAAGGGACCGGACCGAGGCCTCGCTGTCCGTCAGGGTCTTGCAGACGGTGGTGAACAGGGACGGCAGCTGAGCGGTGCGGATGTCGGGGTGCGCCAGCAACAGCTCCTTCATTCCAAGGATAGAGTCTGCGGAGCAGAGCGCATGTCAGTACGGCGTTTGCTATCCGACTGAAGGAGGGAGACGCACCTCGTCGAATGGCAACGTTGTAGTGTCGACTGCCAACCCGAAGCTCCTCCCAATTCTTCCCGCCCTTGGTGAGCTTCTCGCCCTCGTCCCTCTCTACGCCGATCGTCTGGTTGGGCAGGGCGATAGATCTGGCCTTGTACGACGTATCTGTCGCATTTTGGGCGACCTGCTTGCCCTTTCCGAGCTTGGTCTTGACTTTCTGGAGGAGCGACGGCGTGGGGCGAGGAGCAGTCAGCGTCTGGCGTCAAGGGCGCACCCAGAGCGACGAGAGCCTACGCACTGCAAAGTCTGCGACCTTCTTGGGTGCCGGCGGCTTGAATTTGCGTGGGGCGTCCTTGGGCATGGTTCTCTGGCGGGTCGACGGGGTCGGGGTTGGGCGAGAAATCCAAAATTCCGAGCGTCGAGCTGATTCCTTGCTTCCCTCCGAACGACATCCCTTCCTTCATCTTTACCCAAACCATGTCGCTCAGGGCTCGTCTCAGGTCCTTCTTCCCTATCCCGACCGCCTCTGTCCCCTTTCGCCCGCCGGCCGAGGGGGGGACCACCATCCGTTCGGGCTTCCGCCAGCGTCAACCGGTCCTGATCTCCTGGTTCCTGCTCTCGTGCGTCGCCGGCGCCCTGCTCGACGCCCGCAAGTCCTCCCTCGCCTCGTTCGACGACGCCGACCGCAAGATTCGACTGCTGCAGGAGCTCATTCAGGACGAGAAGGACGGCCTGCCTGGAAGTCCAGACGAAACGCGCAAGAGGCTGCGGGCGGTTGGGTTAGGCAGGCGGGAGGACAGGGAGCTCTGGGAGAAGGAGCGTGCAGAGAAGGAGAAGACAGAGCAGGAGCGCAGGTCCAAGATGGGCTTCTGGCAACGTCACTTTGGGAGGGAAGGTGCCGAGCCTGCAGTACGTGCCTCCCTCCAGAGCTCAGGGCGATAGTCCGACTGACCATCTTGACCCCTGTGCGCTTGATTCATCCTCAGGCCGACCCCGAGTTCGAGGCAAAGAGTGCGTACAGTCACGCTGAGAGTTCGTTCTCTGATCTCCATGAACTAACTTGTTGCGCTCGGGCTCTTCTTCACGCAGTGGTCGCGCCGGCTGCCCTCACGAACCTCTTCGGAGCCCCTTTGCCGTCAGCAACACAAGACCCGCTGGACGTCTCGTTTTCCGACACCCCGGTACCCAGATCAGAACCGCCAACAAGTCCCGCTCAGGAGGCTCGGAGGATCGAGTTTGTCCCAGCGGAGAAGCGGGCGGACTGGGCCAAGAGCAGCTTCATGTAAGAGACCGCGCCTCTGCTGTATCGAAACCGTTCTGGAAACCCTGAGGCTACGCTCTGCGAACGTCTCGTCTCTCGCTTTTGTGCGACCTGCAATCTCGAGTCGAGGCGAATCATGGAAGTGATCGTGATCAAGACGTACAGGCCGTCCGCGCTGCAGCGCGTCCCAACGCTGAGGTCGCCCTTTGACTCGACATTCACTGCGCCCTCCATCCGTCCAATCCCTCTACAGACACGCTCTCGCCCGCCATGTCACGCAGAGCATCCGTCCGACCGTCCACACTCGATCGTCCGTGAGTCCTGTTTGCGTTGGCTCGGCGTCCAAGGGGAGCTCGCGAGGGCTGAACCTGTCCCGCCGTTCCTCCGGCTCTCTCAACCTCGCAGCTACAACAAGACGCTTCGATCCGAAGTCTCCTCGTCCGCCATGGGCTTCCTAATGGCCGAGATGGTCTCGTACGCCCAGACCAGAGTCGACTCAATATCGGACCTCGAGAGCAGGTGCGTCGACAGGCAGTCCCTCAAGATGGACCCGCAGCTGACCCTCTCGACCCTCCCATCGCTCCGTTCCTCAGGCTCAGCTCGCTAGGACACCAAGTCGGTCTCCGGATCCTCAGCTTGCTTCTACTTCGAAACATCTACGGGAACGCGAGCAGTCTTAAGGTACGTCCTGCCGCCCTTGTATCGATGAGATCCAGCACTGACCTAGGCCAACCTCGACCTCCCTCGACCTGCAGGACCCACGCAAGGAGCACCGTCTGATCCCGACACTCCAGTTCATCCACACGCAGGTGTACCGGGCAGCGTTTGGTCGACCGGCAGACTCGTTAGAGAAGTCGTTTGGAGGAGAGGACGAGTGTACGTCGCCGAGCCTCTTGCACCCCGTCGCCCTCCCCCCGAACTGACACCCTCCGTTGCCCCTTCTCGCATGCAGACATGATCGCCCTCAACAACCCGATATTGACCCAGCACATCTCGATTCCAAAGGATATGAGCTCGTTGTCGTGTGAGGCGTTCACAGCTGGTGTTGTGGAGGGCGTGCTGGACGGGCTGGACTTCGTGCGTCGCCCTCTCTCGACTCTCCATCCTCTTGCATTCAACTATCCCTTGCTGACTTGCATCTGTCCGATCTTGTCTCTCCTCTTTCGCAGCCCGCCAAGGTGACGGCGCACGAGGTCCCGACCGACCAGCACCCGAGACGGAGCGTCGTCTTGATCAAGCTCAGTCGGAGAGTGATGGAGCGCGAGGAGGACCTGAACGCCAGGAGGTGATCGATCTGTATGAGCGTCTGCTCTCGAGTCTCTTTGGCCTCGTGTTGGCCTGCAGGCAAGCGAGTCACCATCTCGAAGCGCTGACCACTGCCCTTGCGCGCTATCGCGGGGGTTCACTGATCTCTCATTTCGCAATCTCGAGGAGAATGGCCGTCTTCTGACGTCCTGACTGATGTTCGTTCGGCGGATTGGGGTCGTACGAGGGTGCGCGCACGAACTCGTTTGGGCCTCATGCGCTTTGCCCCTGTCCCCTCCCCTCCGACTACATCTTGCCTCAACAGCTCTCTCAATACCAGAACAAGCCGTACATCTCTCATGAGTCTCCTGGGCTACTCTCGCTCCTACTTCAGCTCGGACTGACGCGTCCTTCTCTCCTCGCCGGCCCGCAGCTCGTCCCCGGACCCCTCGTAGATGCCCCCCAGACGAGCTCGCTCTCCGCCGGACGACGGCAACGTCTCGAACCGCCCTTCCGCCCTCCCTGTCGCCTCTGGATCGTCTACCGACGACGCTCTCCACTAGAGGGAGCTGCAGCGGAACGAGCTTCTGCGTTTGCTGGAAGAGCGGACGCCCCACGGGTCGGGCAACGCGTCGAGCAGGTGAGTTGGCCTCTGCTTTCAGATTCCTGGAGGAAGAAGGATGACTGACCAGAATCCGTGTTTCCTTCAGTACCTCTCGCCACGCTCCCGAGGCGATGCAGGTCGATACGAATACAAGCGATCATTCGGCTGCGGCCGAGATGCTGTTGCAGCTGGCGGAGACCGGGACTACCATCTCACAGAAGGAGGCCGCAGACCTCAAGAAGCGGAACGCCGAGCTCGAGCAGAAGGTGGGCGATATGGGTCGCGTTGAAGAGGAGCTGCGACGGGTGAGGGAGGAGTTGAAGACGGAGCGAGCGAGGCGCCCAAGCAACGACGACGAAAAGCAACAGAAGCGCGAGGCCCGGTGAGTCTTCCTTTCCTGCGTACCTTCGGCAGGGACCGTCCGGATGACCTTACCTTATTCACCAGGTTGATCGAACACCACGAGACGGAGAGGACTGACCTTCTTGTTAGGGCCAGTTGTGGGAAACTCGGGCGCAACGCGGGGAACACCAGGCGGGGCAGTCGCGAGAGTTGGCGCAGGAGTCTTTTGATGAGGTGCAACACTGGAAAGAAGTGATGGGGGAGTCGGAAAAGTTGTCGCAGGAATGTTTGAGTCGAGCGCGACGCTGGGAAGATGAGGCGGAGGGTTGGCAAAAGTTGGCGCCGAAGTGCAAGGAGCTCGTGCAGGAAATGGTGGACGCGGAGCTGTGTCATTTAGTTGGACGAACGCAGCAAACTAGTGGTCTCACATGCGATCTTCTCTCACTATCCTGCTCGAAGACCCACGCAAGCGAGTACGATTTCGACGATGGGTTGTGGGCAGACAGATGTGGGTGACCGGCGAAGTCTCCTTCGTTCTGGAGCGCGTCAGTAATTCAGCGACTGGTTTCGGTTCATATGAGCGGGCGTTAAATTATCAGCTTCAGTTACTTTGAGAGCTTTGAGCAGGAGAAGGAGGGGCTGGGTTGAAGGAGGCGAGAAGAGCGAGCTAGGTCGGCGACTTCAACCAAAAACGAGCTGCTGGCGAACCCCATTGCCCCCTTCCCCCGTAGTGACAGCATCTCAACCTTCGGCCTGAGTTTGACACTACCTTCGTCTGCGCCGTCCTCCTTAGGGGCAAATTGCCAGGCATGAGCTGGTCGGGCGCTGGGTCGACGCCGTTGCGCGCTCACTGGTCTACGCTCCGGGATGGCGGAGTTTCTCGAGCGCGTCCGCGCAGCAGACCTGCCTTATGTTGGCTGCATCAACGAAGGAACTTCATTCCCGCCTCGCTTTCGACCCCACGGATCTATTCCTTCCCCCCCCCCCCCCCCCCCCCCCCCCCCCCCCCCGCACGGGCCCCCCCCCCCCCCCCCCACCCCCCCCCCACCCCCCCCCCACCCGCCCCCACCCCCCCCCCCCCACGCCCCCC
>MVAJ01000105.1:0-37629 GCA_014825545.1 Cystofilobasidium capitatum
TGCGAAAAGACTCACCGGTGGGGACGACGATGACAAGCTTGGGTTTAGGACCTTGCTCAGTCGACCAGGAGGAGAGAACGTTGTCCAGATGACTAGGGCACATCCCCTCTTTGTCGAGCTGGATCGCCACGGGCTTGATGCCGATGGGAAGCATGGCCTCGAGGGTGCCTGTGAGGTTCGGGGAGTCAGCAGTCTGGCTTCATCCAAAGTGCGAGGTTCTAACTCTAGACGCACCTGGGTAGCAGAACTCCTCCACAAGCACGCTGTCGCCCTTTTGAAGGAGCATGCGGACGATGTTGTCGATCGCTGGTCAAGGAGGCGAGGAGAGAAGTCAGCATTGAAGAAGAGAGGACCCCGCTGGTGGAGAGGAGGGCGACGCACCATCGGTGTTTCCAGCCGTCTGCACCACATCCCAATCGGCATAAGGAGGGTTGAACGCCCTCTGAACATGCTCCCTCAGGAACGCCATCAACTTGGGGTTACCCGCTGGCCCTTGGTACTGCTGAGCGTTATCGAGAGGGAGCGAGAGGTCCTGTGCCTCGCCTTGGACGACCTCGAGATCGGCCGGGGTTGCCTGGGCAATTGAAGAGTGGACGACGGTCTTGCCAGTTCGAGGGAAGGAGAAAGCCACCTGCGAGATGGGGAAAGTGGACGGGTGGGGGAGACCTGCAGGGTAAGGTGGGCGCGTCAGGCTCGGAGGGAGGAAGCGGACCTCAGGCAAGCAGCAAGGGACGCACCACCAGCGAAAGAGATCTGGCCCTTCTTGCCCAGCGTTCTGTCAAAAGTAGAAGAGGTCAGCAGTCGGATTGAGCTGCAAGAGGCCAAGAAATGGGCACGCACTGGACGGCCAGCGCTTGGAGGGTGGGAGGGAGGCGAGCTGCGCTCTCCTCAGAAAGGAAGTGGCCATAGTCGAGGACAGAATGCGAGAGCGCGACGTCCTGCTGGAGGATGGCGAGTTCCGTCTGAGCTGCAGGTTGAGCAGCACCGTTGGTCTTGACCCTCTTAGCCGCAGGTGTGCTCTCGTCGGTGCTGCTGCTGGACTTCCTGGTGGAAGAGGGCGTGCCTTCGAGCTGTCGAACCATTTAGCAGGCTCCCAGTAAGGACTCTGCAAGCTCCTCACACTAAAAGAGAGCTGCGGGGAGGACGACGTACGTTTGTGAGATCCGACATCTGCAGCTTTCCACGGGAGACGAGTGGAGGTCTAGGAGGAGACCGACGTGGCCTTGACTCGTCCTGGGCCGGTCGGAAATCCCACCCACCAGAACTCATGGACTCGTCCACTTTCTCCCTCGACCAGCAGACTGATCTCGCAAAGGTCTAGCTCGCTGACTTCGTCTGACAACTGTAGTATGTGCACGTAGTCTGCGCACGTACTAGGATCGAGGTCAGTTCAGGGAGGTCTACCCTGGTGTCCTCTCGGTCGGAGACGTCGGCTTCATCATGTACGGACCTGTCGGTCGAGAGTTGGTCGGATGGGGTTACTTCGTGCGTTTCTCTCTCGCTCGAAGGTTGCTCTACTCTTGACTGACACGCCTCTGCTGACTCTCTCGCAGCTCTTCATGGTCTTCCTCACCTCCTCTGGAGTCCTTGCGTCGAGCATCTCGTTCAACGCCATGAGCGAGCACGGCACCTGCACGGTCGTCTTCGCCGTCGTCGCCGCCATCATCATCGGAGTCGGTTGCTCGGCCAGGACCTTCAAGCAGATCTCGTGGCTCGGATGGGCCGGTCTTGCCGCCATCGTCCCCTCCATCCTCATCGTTGTGATCGCCTGCGGTGTTTCCGACAGACCTCCTGCCGCTCCTGCGGGACCCTTCGACAAGCAGCTCAAGGCGTTCAATAACCCTTCCTTCGTGGATGGCATGGTCGCTGTCGTCAACGTCCTCTTCGCCTACTGCGGAACGCCTGGGTTCTTCTCGGTCATTGCTGAGATGAAGGTGCGCGCGTCGCTGTTGGTCTCGTTCTCGGCGCTCTCGCTGACCCTCTCTCGTCCGCCTTTGTTCCGCAGAACCCTCGCGACTACCACAAGTCTATGCTCGCTTGCCAGGCCTTTTGCATGGGATTCTACACCATGGTCGCCGTTGTCCTGTGGTGGTCGTGCGGGCAGTACGTCGCCTCGCCCGCTCTTGGATCAGCAGGCCCGTTGATCAAGAAAATCGCATGCGGAATCGCTCTCCCCGGTCTCCTTGCCGGACCCATCATCTACTCGCACCTGGCCGCCAAGTTCCTCTTTGTTCATCTGCTCCGAGGTACCATCCACTTGCAGGAGTCCCCTAAAGTCCACTAGGTCACCTGAATCTCGTCGGTCGCTGGAGTGGTCTCGCTCGCCTTCATCACCTCCCAAATTATCCCCCTTTTCGACCACCTCTACGCGTCCCTTTCCGCTCGTAGGAGCTGTCGAAGACCCCTGCGGAGAACAAGGGCGTCAAACAGTTCAGGGTTGTCGCCGTTTGATTCCATTGCCGGCTTTGCTTCGACCTGGGAGTGGGTCTCTCGTTCAATCGTTTCCTTGCACCCCAATCCCTGCAGACGATGACGCCGGCACTGACGCTGCCTTCCTTTGCCCTAACTTCCTCCCTTATCAGACCTGGTTTTGGGTCGTCACCGGCCAGATGTACCCGCCGCCTTCATCCGCGAAACAGCGATCCTCTTGCTGACACCTCTTCCTCCCCCTTCTTATCTCAGGTTCGCCTTCTTCACGCCTCATCGTACAAGGCCTGAATCTCTACAAATCGGTGAGATGACGCCTACTCTACAGTTGTTGACGGTCCGCCTTTCCGCGCATAATGTGGAAGTTCCTCTTCAGGCGATGCCAAACGAGCGCCTGATGGCCCTTCCCAGCCGCTTTGCGCCCCCCTCCATTTCCGCGTCGTTTGGGTACGAGAACGAGCAGCGGAAGAAGATGTTGTCGTTGGTGGACGGGACGGACGGGTCGGCCTTGAAGTACGCCGAGGCTGGAAAGGCGGGCAGAAAAAGAATGACGCGACGTTGTCAGTCTGACGAGCCGACTGAGGAAGAAGGCAAGGAAGGACGTACGAGCCATCGTGACACCCTCCTCCACTGCCTTGTCAAAAATGTCCATCTGCACTCCATCCGGTCCAAACTCCTCCAGTTGAGGATGGGTGCCTGTCCGCGTGCGCAAGAAGATGAACATGCCGGAGCGGGTAGGGTTCCAGTCGCAGACGTCGAGCGGGAGGTGCTCTCGGAAGAGCTGGTGCATCCGTCGCGCGCGGAGGGAGTACCGAAGAAAACGATTGTAAAATTCAGCGACTGCAGATTCTAGGCGCAGAGGAGGCCAAACGCACCTTGTCCAAAATGCCAGCCAGATACTTCTCCCATCCCTCCTGACCTCCGATCGTTCCGAGGAACGAAGTGACGGCCGAGACACTGAGCCCTGACGTAAAGTACCAGCAGGCACCGTTCCGCAAGAAAAGCCTCTCGATAAGGGCCTTCGGAGCGGTAATCCAGCCCAGCCGACTTCCCGGGAAGACGACTTTGCTGAAGGTGGAGGCGTCGATGACTCGGCCGTCGTGATCAAGGGAAAGGAAGGAAGGGTGGCTCTCGGCCGGGACGCCCTCTTCGAGCGAGACGACGACGTGGCGGTAAGGGTCGTCGCTGAAGATGAGAAGGTGGTGCTTGCGAGCGACAGCGTAGATGTCTAGTCGCCGTTGATGGCCCATGTTGGTTCCCGAGGGGTTTTGGCCTGATGTCGAAAGCAGATGGAGTACGAGGGGCGTCAGAAACGATCGAGCGCGCGATGTATGTTGCGAAAAGACTCACCGGTGGGGACGACGATGACAAGCTTGGGTTTAGGACCTTGCTCAGTCGACCAGGAGGAGAGAACGTTGTCCAGATGACTAGGGCACATCCCCTCTTTGTCGAGCTGGATCGCTACGGGCTTGATGCCGATGGGAAGCACTTAACAAGGATACTATCTCCCTTCTGGATGAGCATGCGCACAATGCTGTTGATCGCTGATCGAGGAGGCCAGGAGGGAAGTTCGCATTGAAAGGAGAGTACCCCGCTAGTGGAGAGGAGGAGGCTCACCATCCGTGTTTCCAGCCGTCTGAATCACATCCTAGACAGCGTAGGGAAGGTTGAACGCCCTCAAAACGTGCTCCCTCACGAACTCCATAAACCTGGGGTCTCCTGCTGGTCCTCCATACTGCTGGACGTTGTCGAAAGAAAGCGACAGGTCCTAGTCTTCGTCTCGGACGACCTCGAGATCGGCCGGGGTTGCCTGGGCAATTGAAGAGTGGGGACGGTCTTGCCTGTTCAAGGGAAGGAGAGAGCCACCTGCGAGACGGGGAAAGTGGACGGGAGAGTGGGCGAAAGAAAGCGTGTTAGTCTCGGATGGTGGAAACGGTTGGGGGAAGAAACGCACCCGCAGCGAACGAGGTTTGCCCTGTCTGGCCGAGAGTTCTGTGAAAAGGAAGCTTGGCTTCAGCTTTCTGTACAGGAAGTCTTCAGGTTGAGGAGGTGAATGTACGCGATGGCCGCGCCTGCAAGGTTGAAGGGACTCTCCTCAGACAGGAAGCTCGAGTAGTCCATCGTTTCTTGATCCCTCTCTCTCTTGACGTTCGGCTGTAGCATGGCGAGCTCGACCTGTGCGGTAGAGGGAGCAGCATCGTTCGGCTTGACCTCCTTGATTGCCGGTGTGTACTCGAGCGCAGCTATCTGCTGGGCTGAGACGGAGTTGGAGCGATGGCCTGTCGAACCACGAGAAGAGTGTCAGCAGTCTGCTCACGGCAAGAAGCGATAGCGACGAGGAGAGTCGTACGTTGGAGCGATTCGTCGAAATGGTGGGTGTTGGAGGAGAGGAGGTGGTACGATGAGGGCTGGACAAGTAATGGACGGAGTTAGCCTGCTTAACTCGACCAACGAGAACTTCATGAGTTGCCGCGCATTTCTTAAGTCTTACGGCCGATCCTTGCCCGCGCTTTCTTTCCCCCCTCTCGACGCTGATATAGGAGGCACCCTATCGCAGAGGTGCGCAGGCGGTGGACTACCATGACCTGGTCTGGGCGAGCCTGAAACCCCCACCGGCGCTACCGTGGTCTGATCTCGCCCTTAATCCTCCACACGCAACTCTTAAAAGACCGCCCTCCTCTTAAAAGGGACAAACGCAAACGAGAGACTCTCTAACAGCATCAATCAACTATGTCTAACGATCCGCTCAACCTGCAGGAGATCTTGGCCTTCGCCATTCCTCTTGCAAGAACTGTGAGTAGTTTATTTGCTCCGTCTCCTTCCCCCCCCCCTCTGTCTGACGAATCACCTGCCTCGGACTCTCGTAGTCAGGAGAGATGATCAAAAGGGGTGCTCAGGCTCGCTTGGAAGATATTGCTTCTGGTTTTGAAGAGAAGAAGAATTCGGTCGACGTGAGTTCTTTCGCCCTGTCGGCCTTGTAACTCCCCCCAACCCTTTTCCGCAACAAAGCTTCTCTTCCACTGTCTAATGCTGCGTGCCTTTCACTAGCTCGTTACTGCCACCGATCAAGCTGTCGAGCACTTCGTCGCCTCTGAGTTGCGTCGAAGATTTCCCTCCCACGCCTTCATCGGAGAAGAGTCGCACGCGTCTGGATCGGGAGACCGTCTCCTCACCAACCAGCCCACTTGGATTTTGGACCCCATCGACGGGACAACCAACTTTGTGCATGGTAAGTCCCACTCTTCAGCACTCTAATGTATCTCTTTCTGACTTGAGTCGATTCTGCCAGGCTCCCCCATGTGCTGCGTTTCGATCGGTCTCTGCCACCACGCGTTTCCCGTCCTCGGAGTCGTGTACAACCCTTTCTTGGACGAGCTGTACAGCGCCTATCAGGGCGGGGGTGCCTGGTTGAACGAGATTGTCCCTCTGCCTCTTCAGCAGGCCGCTCGTCCGCTAGTGACCCTCCAGCACGCCTTGATTGGCTTCGATTGTTTGTCTCTCTCCTCCCCCCTTATCTCCAACGCGACATGGGCCGACCTAACAGCTCCTTTGTCTCTAGGGGGGACGGATAGATCCCCTGCTACGATGGCCTGCAAGCTCAAGACCTTTGACAACTTGCTCGGCAGCGGGAAGGGTCAATCAATGGCTCGAGGGATGAGGTGCACGGGTTCGGCTGCGCTCGTGAGGACACTCTCCTCCTCTGTCTTAATCCTCAAATCGTCCTGTTTAATTGACTGTGGGGTCAACAGAACTTCTGCAGTGTCGCCTGTGGGCAACTCGACATGTTCTGGGAGATTGGGTGCTGGGAATGGGTGCGTTGCTTCTTTGCACTCTTCTCCCCGTCGTCACTGCTTACTCTCAATTTTTGGTCATCTCGCGAACAGGATGTCTGCGCAGGAGCTGCCATCGCTCTAGAAGCTGGAGGAGCCCTCTTTGGCGGAAGGGGTCGAGCGCTGGACGGCATTGTGAATGGCGATCTGCTGCAGGGCCGAAAGTACCTCATCATTCGCAGTATGCCTGGAGGGCTGAAGGCGCAGAGGATCCTTGCATCGGAGTTCCTGGGCCAGGTCGAAGAGTGGGACCAGTAGACAATGTTTCGCAAGTTGAAGATACTTCAAAGTGGTGAGCTCGATGAATGAGACTTCGAGAGTTAGGGATCAGCGTAAGAACGAGACGGGCGATTTCGTCGCAACGTCATCAGACTACAACAGTAGGGTCGTAGAAGCCGAATTAACCGTCAAAGCAAGCGTAAGGATGAGCGCCGTTTCTGAAGGTGTTGAGGACGTTGCCGAGTTCCGCGTGAATGGTGCGAGCGCGGCTCTCTCGACTACCGTCTGGATCCTGCATGACGAGAGGCTGGAGGGCGTAGCTGCTGATGACGGCCATGACTGACAAGCGGACGTCGGCGACTTTCTCCATCTGCTCCAAGGGTGATCAAAGATGCACCCGTCAGGCTTCGGTGCGTCTATGCGGGGGGGGGGGGCACGAAGGGAAGGACGTACAAAGCTGATCCCGTTGTGCTCTCGTGCCTCGGCAGGAAACGACTGAAGGACCGTCAGCAGACCCTCCGCGATCCCACCGACGATGAAGTCGAACTCCAGCTCCCGTCCATCTGGGTGAGCGACCTCCAAAAGCGAGTGCGACAGCCCGAGTTGCCAGATGCGGGTCTTGAGCCAGAACATGGTCCCGAGAAGGTCCAGCAGGCGCAGAGCAGGGATGCTTGGGGCTTCGGAAAACATCTGGAGGGAAAAGACACGCTGGAGTTGGACGACCTTGGATGAGTTGAGAGAGCAGACAATCGAAGGAGGAGAGGTGCGACATGTTCCTGATAGGCAGGAGAAGATCTCTTCGTTGATGGGGTCGAAGAGTTGAGCGAGGATGATGAGGGAAGGATCGAGAGCGAGCGTTGAGTCAGGAGAAGCGGCCAGAAGGAGCATGGTGGGTCGCTTGCGAAGGACGAGAGACCTCTTGTGGTTGAGGGCAAGGCAGCTGCGAGATCATGAAGCAGGTCAGCGTCTCGACATTCTGGCTCAGTAGATTTTCGAGAACGCACCGCTCAGTGATGCAAAGCACGAGGGAAACGCGGAGGTCAAAGGCCTGAGAGTCTCCTTCGTCGATCTGGTCAGACGCCAACGAGTCGAGCTCGAGGACTTCTGCGATGGAAAGAGCCTCCCGAAGTCTCAGCCATGCCTCCGTTTTCTTGCCCATCCCAGTGCAGACGGCGAAGAGGAAGTAGCTCGTGAAGAGGGAGAAGTGATCGAGCGAGTCGCTTGTCCGGGCGAGATCGTGGAGTCGGCTGGCCTCCCGGTACAGAATGTAGCCAGTTTCGATCGGGTTCGAAAACATGCCAGGCGCCTTCCAGAGCAAGACAGGTTGGATGAGGGCGAGAGAAGAGATGGAGAGGAGCATGGCGAAGAAAGAATCGACCCGTACGTGTAGGCCTTGGTCGATCCTGTCGAGAAGCCATCGCTTGGAGAAGAAGGGAATGATAGGCTGCACAATGTCGAAGAAGGTCTCACTGAGAACCAGGAGACCAGCGTCAGCCTCCGAAAAAAAAAGAAAAAAAAAGACTGAAGAGAAGAGGAGACTGAAAGGCCGTACATGTACTGGCGCAGTTGAGGGTCTGGGAGCGATTGCGGTCCAAAGTCTACAGGCTGTCGAAGCTGACCGATCCGCTCAAGCGTCAGGACGGCTGGACAACCGATCCGAGAAGGTAATCCCATCTGCGAGAAGCCAGACAAGCAGGGGATCGATCCTTTGAGAGAAAGCTGCGCAAAGGAGTGGTCGGTCACTGGTCATCGTGGTGCGGAGCTGTTAACAAGCGAGAGCGCCTACCTCGTAGCCTGGCAGTTTGTCCAAATGATCTCCTGTACGCGAGGGCCCAAGAAGCAGCGGAGAAACTGGCTCGTCGATGGCCAACATCGAACGAGCACCGTCCGAGCTTGGCGAGACGTCTTGCTGCGAGAGAGCAAGCCGTTGTCAGTCGGGAGGGCCAGACGATCTGACCAACGAGGAAGGACTGACCCACAAGTCCTGAGGGTCGCCAACGATAGGTGGTAGGTCGGGAAACGTGAGAGCTGCCGGTGCTGAAGGACCTTGTGCTTGTAGGGTGGCGATTCGACTGGCAAAGGCGGGCAAACGGATGAGCTGCGTAGACGGGGGCAGGCTCGAGAGGGTCAAGCACGCACGAGCCTTTCGGTCCCTTCTTCTTGGGAAGAGCAAGGTAGGTGCACTGCGGAAGATCAGAACGGACGCAGGCGGAGCATGGCTGTCCGAAGGAGCACTGTCGTGAGAGGACCAATGAGCGGACGGTCAGATCGGACGAGCTAGCTGAACGCCAGGAAGGAAGGAGGAGCTGACCTTGGTCCGCCTGAAGCGACACTGGTCGCACGCCCGCTTGAGGACGCTCGTGTGCGTGGCAGGCATCCGGACGGTGGGTCTAGGTCAGCACGTCGTGAGTGTCTGAGTCTCTGCTCGCTATCTCTGCTCTCCTCTTCAGAACGTGCATGGGCGGCAGAGGGCGAAGAGGCGGAGAAGGGCGAAGCTCCAGACCTCGGCCTGTCAGCCCTCGACACCGTCCCCCTCCCTTCCTCCCGTCCGTCTACTGATGCACTTCTGACTCGTAGGCGGGGCTGATGAGACCCTTTCTCTCGTCTCGCTAACAGCATATGAGGAGCGCTTTCCTTCCAGTCGATGGCTGGCCGACCCTCACTCGTTCGCGTCCCGCAGCTGCAACCTACCACGTTTGCTCCCCGGCCTCAACTCGGTCGTACTCCTTCCCCTTCCTGGACGGAAGCCTGTCGTCGTGCTCGTTCTCCTCGAACAGCAACTGCGACAATTCTCCCTCTGTTTTCGTGCTGCCCTCGCTCTTGCACCTCTTTCCGCCGACGCCAGCCAGCATGCCCAGACGCGACTACGACGTTCGCAAGATAGTAAACGCTCTTCGAGAGCCCAAGGACGACCTTAGGATTGCTTCGGCCCATCGAGGCCTGAGGTTTGGAGGGACAGCCGAAAACGTACGTCGCCTATCTAGTTTGCGCGGTTCGTGCGGGCTTCTTTCATCTGATTAGGTCCCTTCTTTGCAGTCGAGAGCCTCGATTCTCAATGCTGCCGAGGCTGGTTTGGAATGCGTCGAGCTCGACGTTCGGATCACACCGGATGGAAAACTTGGTGAATACGTCTCTTTCTCCGAGTCTGACCTTGCGTACTGAGCCCTCTGGGACGTTTCACAGTCATGATCCACGACGACGGGCTTGGACGGACAACGGACATCGCAGAGGTTCTAGGGAAAGGTACGTCCGAAAAGTCGAGACGAAGAACGAGTCTTCTCCTGACAGCTGCCTCTTGCGCTCTTTGCAGAGGTCTACAGTCCTTTCACCGGGATAGGGTTCAACCCGATGGTCGACGAGACCTCGTGGGCAGGCGTCATGGAGAAGCTGCGCATCAAGAACGAGTACGGACAGATAACGTACGTCTTTCTGGAAGCTCCTGAAAGGGTTTGCTCACTGATACCGTCTGCGATCTTCTGCTGTAGCGAGGAGACGGTGCCCCTTCTCGAAGACATGTACGCTTTGACCGCCCTCTTGATCACTCCAGCTTTGAACTGACTGTTTGGCCCCCTTCTTCAGCTTGCAGCTCATTTCGGACCATGACATCCCCATGCTACTCTTCCTCGACTTCAAGACCTCGCTCGCCATCGAGCCGGCATACCACATCATCAAGGAGTTCTCTTCTAGGGGGATCAACGCCATGGGTACGTCTTTCCCCCAGTCCTTCGATGAAACTTGCTACTTTTATCTCACTCTCTATTGTCTTCTCAGAATGGTGCATCTGGAAGTGGGATTCTTGCTGGTTTCCGACTCCATCCTCCTTCGAAACCCTCGCGTGGGGAAAGGTACGCCGGCGTTCGCTCGAGTAGGTTCTGTAGACTGAGCTGACTTTCCCTCGTCGCTTGTGCTTTCAGGAAGCCTGCGAGCGTTTTGGCCACATTCTCATCATCCCCGTCTACGATTGCGCCGCAACTTGGCTTTTGGAGGATCCTATCCACTCCGTTCAGTCGTACGCTGCTTCGCCTCACACGATCTCCTTTGAGATCAACCTCCGGGGACCTGGGGGAAACCTCGAGCCCATCATGGAGGCTTTTAGGTCTACACACGGTCACCAACCTCGAACGCTGACGTCGGTTCCTCGAGAAACGCTCTGCACTCCAAAGCAGGTCGGTCTGGGCATCTTTACCGCGTTCGGAGATTTCTTCGATCCGGAAGGGAACGAAGTTGCGTACGTGTCGTTCCAATCCCCATCGCTCTCTCTCTCTTTTCTCGATGCTGACGATGAGTTACCTCTTGCGTTTCCTGGGCCCAGATTTGACCTTGGCAAGTTCACTCTGCCGCACAGCCAGGATGGGAAGGCTCTCCTCGTCTTCGTTGATAAGTACGTTCGCGGCCCTCAACCGCCGCTTGCCGTCTTCTACCTCGACTAATCGTACTGATCCCTTCCCGTCACCCTGCTCCAGTCGCGACCCCAGGACCTACGACGAACTTCTTTTTCCCGGCGACTCGCCGGACGACCACGACCACAGAGGAGACCTCGGTTAGTCCGCCCTGCTCTTTTCTGCTCATTATTCGAAGCTGACCGCGATTATTTTTTTCATAGACTGGCTCTGGAGCCAAGGCTTCACTTGGGTCATTTGTGAATACGCCGATAAGCTGGTTGAGCAGTGGGCGAAGGTGGGCAAGAGGAACTTGTCGCACATTTTGGCCTGAAAATCCTCCAAAGAACCTTCCCTGCTCAAGCTGCTCAAGCAGCGTAATCATTGATCGCATGCGCTTTCTGTCAACATCTTCTTCTACCTCTGTGAATAACGACGCTGGTGAGGGTTGACGTGGTTTTGGAGGGCTTGAGTTTGAAAAGGAACTCCCCCCCCCCCCGGCCGTTCCCTTTTACTACCTCAACAGCGACCCTGACGCTCGTGCGAGGACTTACTCGACAGCCAAAGACGAGACGGAAACGAAGAGAAGGGTTGCGCGACTTGAGTTGCCGGCAAGTGGACCGGGGAAAGGACTTACTCATGAACGTGTCTGCCTGACCTCAAACGACGACGACCCCGCCCTCGTCCGACCGTCGGTCCTTCTGTGGTCGTACCACGGATCGCCCGTACCGTGCGAGTAGCTTACTGAGAGCCTATATAGCGACACCATTTTGAGTCAGGACGGGTCAGTCTTCTTTATCGACGCAGGCCTACACTCAGGCTGCTCCCCCTCCTTCCAGCTCCCGAACCTCCAGACCACTCCTTCCCTCTTCAGCAGCAACACGGCCATGTCCACTTCCAGCACCGACGGCAAAAACGAAACGTCCTCGGTTGGCGACGACAAGAAGGTCTTCGAGTCTCAGGTCCTGTCGCACGCAGTTGACGCCGCCAGGGCTGCGACGGAGGCAGAGCACGAGCTGTCGATTCCTGATGCGTGAGTGTACGCTTCTTCCTCCTCGCACACGACATGCTGACGCCCGACTTCGGACTTTTGCTTTCGCTCTGCAGTTTCCGAGTGTGGAAAAAGGCCGTCTTTTGGTCCTTCTTCTTGTCGACGGCCCTCATCGTGTGTGCCAGCTGCTCGCCCGATTATGCACTCTGCTGTTCACCCTCTGACTCTCTCCCTGTCATTTCGCTTTCTAGATGGAGGCCTACGACACCAACCTGCTGGGCAACTTCTACTCTTATCCAGCGTTCAACGCAAAGTGTGCGCATTGTTTCTCCCCGTCCGCCCTCTTGCGTTCGGCGCTAATCCAAAGTTTTTGCTTGCAGTCGGCGCCTTCGTTGCAAAAACGGGCAAGTACAGCCTGTCCGCCAAATGGCAGACCATCCTCAGCAACGCAGGAGCTTCGGGACAGATCCTAGGACTGGTCCTCAACGGTTTCATCTCGGAACGCTTCGGGTATCGATGGACCATGATGGCCTCCATGTTCATGATGAACGCGTACGTCCCCCCGACTCTGATCCAAAGAGTAGGATTCGAAGAGTAGAGCTGATTCTTGAGATCCCCTCACATAGAGTGCTTTTCATTCCGTTCTTTGCGCCAAACGTTCAAGTGCTCGTTGTGGGTCAAGTCCTTCAGGGCATTCCTTGTAAGGCCTTTTGTCTCGCGCGCTGTTGATAATCAAAGGCTGAAGGACTCGGCGTGTCGGTCAAACCAGGGGGCATCTTCCAGACTCTCACCACTTCCTACGCCTCCGAAATCTGCCCGATTGCACTGCGGCCGTTTTTGACGACGTGGGTCAACAGTTGTTGGGCTATGGGCAAGGTGCCTCTCTCTTTTCCTCAGAGTCAGCCCATATGCATCGAATCTGACTTGATCACCATCTTGGCAGCTTCTGGCAGCTGGAATTCTGAGAGGGTTCGTCTCCAATACCAGCCAATGGGGCTACAAAATTCCGATGGCTCTACAGTGTACGTCCCGGCGCTCTTTTCAAGCGCCACTTCACTTGACGTCCTGACGCACGCTTTATCAACAGGGATTTGGCCTTTTCCCATCCTCGTTGGGTGCTACTTCTGCCCCGAGAGTCCATGGTGGCTTGTGCGACACGGTCGCGTTGAAGAAGCCCGCAGGGTCATCAAACGCATCACCAACGAGGGATCTTCCGTCGTCTACAACAGCGAGCATCGAGAAAACTACTGTCAGTCGCCTGCATCCTGATACAAATCAAACGCTCGCATCGAATGCTCACCTAGGTTTTGTGTACTCCGCAGTGTCGATGATCATCCACACCAACGCTCTCGAACGATCTATGACGCAAGGCACGAGCTACCTCCAGCTTCTTCAGGGCGACAACCTCCGACGGACCATCATCGCCTGCGTCGTTTGGATGTCGCAGAACACGTGCGGCAACGTTGTAGGAGCCAGCGCTTCCTTCTTTCTCACTTCCGCTGGCATGGCTACCACCTCGGCCTATTCCTTCAACGTCGGCATCCAGGCCTTGGGTTTCGTCGGAACGTTTGGCGGATGGTTTTTCATGGTGCGTTCTGATCCTTTCTCTTCGAGAGCGCAGCTTCATAGGCTCATCTGGATCTTGCCTCGACAGCCCTACTTCGGTCGAAGGACAATTTGGCTTTATGGACTGCTTGGGATGGAGTGTTTACTTCTCATCATTGGAGGACTTGGCTTGTGAGTCAAGAAGCGTCTACTAAGCTTTAGACATGTGCTGACAATCTTTCGCTCGACTATTTAGTGCGTCGCAGCATGCTGGTGCTGCCTGGGCGATCGGCGCTCTGGTAGTTTTGCTCGTTGTCGTCTTCGACGTCACTGTCAGTCGCTGAAAGACCTTTTCGCCCTCTCTTCCCTCGACTGACCTTCTTTCTCTTTTCATTCACCTGCAGATTGGACCCATCTGCTACTGTCTCGTATCTGAAATGTCTTCGACTCGGTTGAGGACAAAGACGATCGCGCTTGGTTCGTCCCTCTCAATACTCCCCAAAGCCTCACTCGACTTACATGTCTGGACCGCCCTCTTCTACAGCTCGAATCATGTACAACATCGTCGGCATCGTCAACAACGTGATCAACCCTCGAATGATCAACGCGACCGCTTGGAACCTGGGCGCAAAGTCCGCGCTTTACTGGTACGTGCGGCTGTCACGACCATCCAAAAATCCTGTCCTGACTTCATGCTTGCTACAGGGCTGGAGTCAACGGCGTAGCGATCGTCGTCCACTTCTTCATCCTCCCCGAGACCAAAGATCGAACGTGTAAGTCTGCTACTCCTTGCCCTCAGCACTTGATTGACCGGCCAGCTGACCCCTCGCTGGTTGGGCAATTCAGACGGTGAGCTCGACGTCTTGTTCGAGCAGAAGGTCAAGGCTCGCGACTTCTCCGAGACGAGCGTCGACCAGTTTGGCGACAGCGGAAAGCATTCTGCGGCCGCCAACGAGGAGCTTGCTCAGACCAAGGCCGACTCCGCTGAGAACCCCAACTACGCCCTCCGACACGTCTAGGACCTCCATCCCCCTTCTCCTTCTCCCTTTCTTTTTAATATGTCTTTCCTTACCCCGCGCCTTGCCCTCCGTCCCTTGATTCGTCCTCTATATTTGGTCCCCCCCTTCTCCCCTTCCTGTGGTCTCACTGCCCTTTGTTATTCGATAGATGAGGATCTCCCTATCGAACCTTGACTTCAGATGGCCAGCCGTCAGCCAAAAGTTTTTGTCAGCAGGGGCTGCGCACAGAGGCTGTGAGAAAGGCACTTGGCCGAGAGGCTTTCCACGATTAGTAATGAGAGCTCGGTTCGGGGTCATTCGCCCAGCCATCAGAGAGGGAAAGCAGAATCCTAGTCCAACCTGCCTGGTCGACCCTTCCTCCTCTGGTCGGCCAGCCCTCCCTCGACAGCATGCGACACCCCCTCGGTCTTGTTGCGCGCCGCCTCGGACAGCTCAATGTCCCCGCTCTTCTTGTCCGTCCACTTTGGCCGCCTCGCGCCTGTCCCCCCGCTGAAGGCCGTCGTCGACAGTGACAAGGGCGAGCCGTTCGAGAAGGGGGAAGCGAAGGATGAGAAGGCCGTCGAGGAGGTCTTCGTCGACCGAGCAAAGCGAGGAAAGAGGGAAAAGCCACGGCCATTCGGTGTCGAGCGGAAGCCTGGACCGGTGTAGGACAGAAGATCGGAGATGGGCGAGAGGTGCGGCCAGTCGACATACCTGGACGAAGAGGGAGTAGGTCAGCCCTGACCCTGATGAGTACAGTTAACGGACGGAAAGCCGCACTGGATTCCATTCAGCCAGATGTGGACGAAGGACATGGTAGCGATGATGAGCAAGGCAGGCAGGTGGAGGTACGCTCTTGGCCCGAGGTCGATCACGCCCTTGGCTGAAGATGAAACGAGATGAACAATCAGTCTTTGACCCTAGTTGAGCAGCTGGGGCGGGCAAGGGGAAGTACCTGATGCGTAGGAGCCGGAGAGGAATAGGAGGAAAGAAAAGACAAAGATGAACGGCATCTGTGAAGAACGACTGGGTCAGCACGCGGGCTGGAGAAGTGCCGGAGAAGTAAGGACCACGCACAACCTGCGTGACGAGCGACCGGTTGTCTGAGAAAGGCGATGGCGTTCCTCGACGGATTTTCCAGCTCCCCGTTATCAAGTCCAGTGCGTCCTGAGGCGAGAAGGAGTAGCTCAGGGTCAGCAATAGCAACCTCCAACAAGGGATCTCGATCGAGCACGCACCTGTCTCTCCCCATCCCTGAAGTTGTTCTTGTAGTACCGGATCACACTCCTCCGTCCGTCCTCCAAAGCACCCCGCCAGCTTCTCTTGCCCGTCCGCGTAAAATCCGTCTTGAGCGCGCCCGTCCCGCTGTACATGGTGCTGACGTAGTCGGCGTGGTCGGCCCAGGCGTTCCGCAGCTGGTGCATGAACTCTGGGTGGTGGATGACTGAGTCGTTGGCTCCCAGCAGGCCGAACGAGCGTAGTTGCTGGTCAAGGATATGTCGGGCTAGGGCAGATTGGACGACGTTGGTTCGATCTGCGGGCGCAAGGACGGGCAAGGTCAGTCGAGGTTGCGCCGGATGCAAAAAATGAGAGGGAATTGCTCACCCAGCGAGTCCATGCCTAAAAAAAGCGCCAGAGGAAGAGGTTGTCAGACAGTGGTGGTTGGGTTCAAAAGGTCTTGAAGACTCACAATTTGTCCGCACCACGCTCGTCTGCTCCTTTCTCGGGCGCCTCCTGCCCGTTCCAATGTCCGCCAGAGGCCCCTCCCACTGAAACCATCTGCAAAGAAAGCAGGATGATCGTCGATAGGGTCAGTCTCTGTGCTTAGGGGTGAGGTAGTGAGAGTAGGGCGGTATACGTACCCCTCGTCGTCCAACTCCTTCTGCAGCTTGCCAACGAGCGCCTCGACTCGCTCAAACCGCATGCCCTTGCACTCCCGATGAAAGTCCCAGTACCAGTACTTGACCTTGTCCTCCGCCTCAGCGAGCACGAGCAGCGCGTTTTCGAACGCCTCCTTGACTGGGCGCTCGTACTTGACTTGGTTGACGAGGTTGACGAGGTGGACTTTTTTGTACGTGTCTACTTGCGCTTGCAGGTGCGTCTTGAGCGCGTCTGTCTGAGGGTGTGAGATCGCAAGATGAGATCAGTACGTCACGTTCGATATGATCAGAGAAAGGGCGAGCATGGACGTACGGTCGACGGCAAGTCCATGACCAGCAGGTCTGGCACGTAGCGCAAGTTGCAGATCTGAGCCCAGAAGACGGGCGCGCTCCCTCGAACCTGCACAAAGCTCGCCTTAACCGACCCCTCGCCGACCGCCGCCACCCCGCCGCCGAGCGCGCCACTCTTCTCGTCCGCCTCGGTCGGTGTTGGACGGTCGCACACGACGATCTGCTCGGTCTCGACGTAGTTGGCCACGTTCCCGAGGGCGTCAATTCCTCGTCGGAAGTAACGCGTTCCTGGTCTATGGCGAGACCGACGGGAGATCAGGAGGAGTAGGAAGGGAGGCGAGCCAGGCAGCGAGACGGAGCGGAGATCGAAGGCTGCGGTGGACAAGACGCGCTGTCAGTCATGCAACGAGGGGAAGGTAGAGCAGATTGAGAGAACTCACATCCGCAGATGACAGGTAGAACGAACGAAGACATCTGAGAAGCAAATGGTTCGGACGTTAGCTCTCGTGCTCTCGCGCCTGGCATTCACGCGCGAGGTCGCAGACTGCGCTCGCGTTTCCGAGAAGGCCAACAGAGCGAAGGTAGGACTCACGCTTCCACCGCTCTCTGCTCCGCCCTCGACGACCGAGTCCTTCCTGCCGCTCTGGCCGGCGTCGACGATCCTGCGCGTCATGTCCCAGTTCCAGAAGAAGCGCTCGTCGCCCGTCTGGCCGTCGTTCTGGCGCTGCATCGAGCTCGTCAGGTCGAGCGTGTAGCTGAACCAGAGCCGTGTCGTGTCGAGCGCGTGCTGGACGAGGCCGAGCAGGTGGGCTTCCTGCGGGGAGGGTGTTGCTGCGGCCGAGGACGACAAGGGCAGGAGGAGGAAGCACGAGGGCGAGTGGACGTCGTGGCCCTGGAACCTGGGCGAGTTGGCGTGCAGGCCGGTGATGAGGATCACGTAGTCGGTCAGGCTGAGCGATATGATGCCCAGGATGCCGTAGACGGTGTGGACGGCCTCGTGGGTGAGCGGGATCGCGCGGTTGGGAGCTGGCGGCGGCGGGCGGGCAGAGGTGATGGTCAGACACCTGCGGGTCGGAGAGAGCGGCATGAGCAGCAAGAGGAGCCTACGGTTTAGAGAGATGGTTCCTGTGAGCCTGTCGAGAACCATGACATCCTTGCCGTCCTGCGGATCGACCGGCTCAAACACCTGCACCGGAGAGGGAGGGGGAGCGAGAGAGTCAGCCCTCGCGAGAGATGCATGGATGAATCTGATTGTGATTGCTTACGTATGCATCAGGTGAGACAGAGACGTTGAGCGTCCTGTGGCGGACAGACGTAGCACCCATTCTGCTATCACGTGATAAAAGCAGAGAAGTGGGCAGCAAGAGGGGGAGAGATGGGATACGGAGAGAGAGAGAGAGTGAGGACGCGCAGGAGAGTCGGACTCAGATTTGAATCCGAATTCGAGCCCCTTTGATCGGATCCGATCGAGCTTCGGCTGCTCCTCTCTGCCACACTTTCCTCTCCCTCTCTCCTCCTTCGGCACCTTCCTCTCCCCTCTTTCAGCCTACTCTTCCGCTTCTACTCCCCCCCCCTCCCCAGCAATGGACCCGCTCGAAAAGGCCGTCCTCTCGGGCGCACTCTTCCGCGACGGCGCCGCCGACATGTCCGAGTACAGACACGAGGACCGCCAGACCCCCTCGCCTGAACCCAACACCGACGACGAGCTCGGCTCAGACTACTCGCCCCCGTCCTCGCCCCGCGCAGGTGCAGCCGACTCTGGCAGCAACTCGCGCTCGACCGGCGTCAAGGGCGTCCTCAAGGACCATAAGGACGCTGCCCGGCGCACGCGCGAGGACCAGATCGCACGCCGCCTGCTCGCCAACGAGGCCCTCGAGGAGCGCGCCCTGCTCGGCCCGACCTGGCAGGAGGACGAGGACCAGCGTGCGTTCGAGCAGGCCGAGGAAGGGGAGGCCGTTCGAAAATGGGAGCGCACGCCGGGGGCGGACGGCAGGGAGCGGCCGACCAACGGGGCTGGTGCGCACGCAGCAAGGGACAGGAAAGGCTACCTCAGGGAGGTCAGCATGCAGGGCTACCTGAGCGCCGTCGAGGACGCACCAGGCTGGGTCGTCATTCTCATATTTGAGCCAGTGAGTCGGGCGTTGGAGAATTTCGCTCCCGCGGGTCGTGCTGACCGACCTGCTCTCGTCCCTCGCTCACTCCCCAGGACATCCCGAACCTGCCTGGAGAGTACCTGCTCGCTCTGCAGTCCCTTGCCTCTTCCCATTCTCCGCCAAACCACACTTTTCTCCTCGCGCGCTCCTCGACCCTCTCGTTCCTGCTCAATAAGGACGGACAACCGGATCACGACGTCCTGCCGTCCATGCTCGTCTACGCACCGGGAGGCACGCTCAGGCACACGTTCATCCGCCTCGACCTGGAGATGAAGGGCAAGGAAGGCGGTATCGAGGGACTCCTCCGGAGGTGCGTGAATCTCCCACCTACTGATCAGCCTCTCATTCCGTAGACTGACGATCGTCCCGCTCTTTCCAGACACAAGATCCTGCCTCATCGGATGGATGACGGCGGAGACAACCCCATGTCCGGCTCAGACTCGGATGACGGATATGACGATTGACGGCTCTCTCGAAGCTTATATACCCTGCCTGTCCCTCGCTATCATCCAGAGTCGCCTAGATGTGAGTTTTCCCTAGGTCTTTCTCAACTCAACCGACCGACCGACCAACTGACGACTCTCACTTTGATCTTCCGCAGACCCCTGCACTGCTCCCTCTACCTTACACTACATCCGAGGCGCTCCATCTCATGATACTTCAACTGAACGTTTACTCGCGCCTGGCTGTTGCCTGCCCTCTGCGGGCGACTCGTCGAGAAGTCGACGCGCAGCAGTGGCAGTAGCGAGGTTGGTTCGAGCGAGTGGACCGCGCCCTTCCCCCTCTGGCTTCATTTTGCGAGTGCAAGTACGAGATCAAGCTGATCGTCCGTCCCACTGCCTGACGAACTGCAAGCCAGACAAAAGAAGGGGTTTGTGGAAGGGGGGGGGGGGGGTCGTGCGTCTCTCCCAGCAAAAACACAAAGGGCAAAAGAGGACGCGCCCCTGACACGCTCGCAAGCGGATCGTCACTCCTTTTGCTCCCTCTGCCTACAACCCAGCTCCTCCTCAGCAAGCAGCTTTACGGTCTTTCAGTCCCGCCTCTCCTTCAATCTCGGTCAAACGAGGGAATCATCTCTGAAGGCCGCCCGTCGCATGTCGTCGACCTCGTCCCGCGCCCGCCTGCCGTCCAACTTTGCCCCGGGACCCCCTCACCCTGGACAGTCCGACGCCCGAACGGTCTCCTCTTCCTCATCGACGGGCTACCCAGACTCGCCTGCCATGTCGTCCTCTGCTGCTTTCTCGGGCGGAGGAAGCGCGTATGGAGGAGGAGGAGGAGGAGGAGGAGGAGGTGGAGGGTCGACGGCTGACCGGTCGAGGCAGGTCAGCTCGTCCTCGACCCAGCAAGGAGGCCAGGCTCGCAGCGGGGCCATGTCGGACGAGGAGAGGAGGCGGATCGCAGCCGTCTACTTTGAAGAGCTCAAAGATTATCTCGCCGACTTTCTGAAGAGAGGTGAGTTGTTTCTTTTCTTTACCTTTCGCCGTTATGGCAGACGCGCAGGGCAACGCCTCGCGGTGTCGAGGACCCGTCGATGGGCTCAAGTGGCAGACCAGAAGCTTCTGCTGTGCTTCTCGAGCGCGGTTGGACCTATGCTCGTTGTCTTGCGTGAAGGCTGGTCGCTGACTGTCCGTCTCTTCCTCTTGCGCCCTCCCAGAGCCGCCCAACGCACGCATCAACGCGCGGGAGAAGCTCACGCGGTTGTCCAAGCCCCAGTTTCACGAGCTGTCGACCGACGTCTACGACGAGTGCGTTCGACGACGGACAGAGGACCAGGAAGCAGGTGCGTCCTCTTCTCTCTTCCTCTCTCTAGAGTCCCCCCTGTCTCTTCAGGCGCTAGCAAGAACTGCGGGGCTGATCCTTCTGCTGCGCGTGTTACGTTTGGGATGCGGTCGACAGTCCCGTTCTTGCCCGTCAAGCAGGAGTTTCATCCCAAGCGGAATCAGGCGAGGCAGAAGCTCGCGAGCTTAACCAAGAATCGGTTTAAGGACCTGGCGAGCGACGTCTACCACGAGCTGCAGAGGCGGAACCCGGATTTCGCGAGCGACGAGGAGGCCAGACAAGAGGTACGACCTCCTCCTTCCTTTCTTGCAGCGGCGCAATTTGTACTGACTCGCATAACTGCACAACCAGGAGTTGACGGAGAGCGACCTTCAGTATCCACCTAGAGGGGCAAGCGTCGCGTCCAACGCACCCGACATGTTGCGCTCTCGGTCGACCTCGGTCTCTTCGAATCCACCTCTCAACAATCCTTACTTCCCTTCGACGCTCCCTTCCTCTCAGCCTGCGAACGCGCGGGACCGCTCCATCTCCGTCTCGACGTCGAACTCTGCATCCCAGTCGAGGCATCAGCCCAACGGGTCAGTCTCGTCCATGGCCTCTCTGTCCGGACGCAGTGCGCCTCTTCAGGTCGTCAACGACGGCCCGACCGCCTCGCATTCTCGGCAAGCATCTCACAGTCGACAGCTGTCGTACGGACGCGCACCCGGCCTGCCCGCCAACCCCAGCATCCGCCCACCCTCCCCTCCGCTTTCGCACAACTCGCACGACGCCGACCCACCCTCGCGCTCGCACCTGCCCAAGCAGTCCGTCACGACGTCCAACATCGTGCCCAACAAGTCAACGATGGCACTCGAGGAGATCCAGGTGCCGTTCTCAAGGGACTCGGAGTACATCATGTCGGACGCTGGCGATGCGCCTGTCTCTCCCGGCTACGCGGACGGGTCGGGCGACACGTACGACCGAGCTTCGTTCTCGTCAACTGCTTCGAGAACAAGAGGACTCGGAATGGCTGCTGCGCTCGGGATTACTGGCGAGACGTCCTCGGGCGCAAATGACCAGGGGAAGGAGGAGGTGCGGAGGGAGTACGAGTTCAAGGTAGCGAGCTTGACAAAGAAGGTTAACACTCTGGAGGGCGATCTCGAACGATCTGGAAGTCAGCTACAGGAGGAAAGAGTGGGCAGGGAGAGGGCAGAGAACGATATGGAGATCGTCAAAGAGGTTCGTCTTTGCGGCTCTCCTCTCGTCCACATCTACTCTCAACTGACATTCTCCATACCTCGCGTTCCCTCAGCAACTCTCCAACATCAACAACACCATCAAGCAGCTCCGGCAAGAGCTGGACGACACACGAGGAGCCTACGTACGGGAGTCGGAGCGAGTCAAGGAGCTCGAGGCGGAGTCGCGCACTCGGGAAGCAAACAGTTCTTCGACACCAGCTGCTGGCAACATCGACCACGAGCTGCGGAACCAAGTTAGAGACCTTGTCACGGAGCTCAACTCGCTCTCCATCCAGAACGACCAGCTCCAGAGTCAGACCGACCGTGAGCGGGAGGCTGTCGCTGCTGCCGAAGCCCGGACGAGAGAGATGGAGAAGAAGTGGAAGGCGGCCAAGACGGAGCTTAGGAACCTCAAAGGCACGTCCATCTTTCGTCTGCAAAATCTCCAACGTATCTGACGCGAGTGATTCCCTTCCTTCCCTTCAGCCACGTCGCAGATGTTCGTCACTGCCCCTCGGAACGAGGACCACCTTCCCGCATCCAAAAACGGCGCGCTCGCAGACACCCATGTAACAGCCTTCCAAACGGCCGTCGACGGACTCATTACCGCTGCTCGGTCGACCTCCCCAACCTCGACGCTGGGTGCCATGAAGCCCGTCATCCACGCCATCGCCGACATCTCGCAGGACGTTGAGCAGTTCGAGCAGCGGTCGCCGGCTGAACGAGGGGACGTCGACGTGTCTAGTCTGCCAGAGCTCAAGGAGCGCCTCACGACTACACTCGGCGCCCTCACTCAGGCCGCCAAAGAGTACGGCATGTCGTACGGTCTCAGTCCCATCAGCCTTCTCGACGCCGCCGCTAGCGAGGTTGCTGCCAGCGTCGTCGCCCTCTTCAAGCTGCTGGGCATCAGGCGCGCCTCGAAGGATGTCGACTACCGGTCTGAGCTTGCAGCCATGCAGGAGGCTCCCGAGGATCAAGAATCCGACAACGTCAATGGCAGCAACTACACCTTCCCCTCGCGACCCACGTTCAGCCGCAACTCGTCGGAAGGCAGCCACTACGACGTTCGAGACTCGACCATCACGGCCAAGCCCAGTCCTCCTTCGCCTCCAGCGGATGCTGGCAACTACCGTCTGACCTCGACGTCGTCCGTCGGAAGCACAAGCAGCGCCTTTGACCTCGAACGCAAAGCGTCGCTTGCCGAGACCGACACGTCGTCCAAAGGAAGTCAGAGCGGGTGGAATGGCAAGCCCTCTTGGGACAGCCGACCGTCCAACGGCTTCCGGTCGCCCTTTGACCAAAAGGATGCCGACGACGATGACGATGACGAGGAGGACGGACAGGCGTGGACTCAACTCAAGGTAACTTGCGCCTGATCTCTCGCGATTGAATACTACGGTCACTGACTCGCGCCTTCACTCGACCCGCAGCCGTACCTTGACAAGCAGTCCAACGACCTCGTCAAGGCAATTCAGTCTCTCCTGGCATCGATCCGGGCCGGCGATCCAGCGACCACCTTGCGAGAGAACCTCTCAACCGTCATCGTGATCGGCTCGTCCATCGTCGGCGTCTCCAAGGACTCGCTGCCGCTTCGTGCTGTCGGTGAGGGCCGACGTCTTCTCCGCGCGCTCGCGCAGAACTGCGACCTCCTGAGCGAGCTCAGCGAGGGCGAGGACATGGGCAAGGATGTCCGCAACCAGATCGCGCAGACCACATTCGAGCTTGCAAAGGTACGAGTGCTGACGCCTTCTTATGCTTCGCTCCTAAGACTGACGTTGCCTGTCGTCCTCTTGTCTGCAGAACCTCAAGAGTCTGCTCGCCCTCTGAAGCGGCTTCCATCTTGTGTGGCGCCCAACAATTCTCTTATCGCTTCTTGACGCCTGTTTTCTCCTCGCTCCCCCCTTCATCTTCTCGACTCCTCTGCTTCGCTTCGCTCAGCAACAAAGATCTCACGATGTGCAATGTCCGTTCTAGCTTTCCTGCGCCCGTCAGGTTCTTGATAGGAGTGCATCCCATATACCGTGTCAACTTGGGTTTTCTCTCCTCGTCAACACTTGAACACTGTCTCCTGTGCGCCAGATGGGAGCGTCTTCCCAAGCTGGAGCGGAGGGAGGCCGGATGGGAACAGCGTAAACGCCTAGTGTTCTGAGAGCAGCGAGGAAAGAAGATCGCTTATCAGCGTACGTTTGCGGAAACACGAGAGACAGGCTAGACTGACGGGCACTTGACGCCCACAAACTGAACGGACGTCAAGCAAGAGAAAGTCAGAAGTTGCTCGGCACGTCGCCTAGAATTAAGATAGCTGGGGTGCGCACCTCGTCAACCTCCTTCGGTCGGACCGCCGTCAGAAGCCTATAGGGCAGTGTCGGATGTCGAGCACCGGATGAGGGGTCGACGTTGGGGAGCTGTGGTCGAAACGGAGGATAGGATCAGCTCTCTGGCTCAAAGAAACGCGAGCCAAAGGAAAACGTACCAAACAACGACCACACCTTCCTACGACCTGAATGCCCCAGCTCGGTTTCTCTCCGACTACCAGCGACCCCCAATCATCCTCCGGCCACTCCGACTCCCCTTCGTCTCCAAAACAACGCAGGACGATATTTGGCCTGAAGCGGTGGATCAGAGCGGTGGGAGAGGTGTCGAAAGACATTGACCTGGAGGACGGTTCGGCGTTGGCGGGCGACAAGGGTGAGTTGGCAAGGGACTGGGCGAGAGAGGAGATGGTCTGTAAGGTGAGAAGATGAAGGGGGTACGTGTCTGCGTAGACCTGGAAAGAAAGGCCGTCCGATCGTCAGGACGCTGCGGGCGAAAGGGAAGGGAGGGCAGGTCGGCGTACTGTCGTGACGGCGCCGTAGCCGGTCTCTTGTTCCTTCGGGGCCTTCTTTCCAGGGCCTCGTGGACTACCAAACTTTTGCACGATTCGAACGGGCTTCTTGAAAAACGCAGAGAGGAGTACGTTGGATGGGTCGCTTGACGGGGGTGAGATGCCTGTAAGAGACATGGACCACAGGTCGAGGTTCTCAAAGCTGCGGCGAAAAAAAGTACCGAGCCGGGTTACTCGTCAGCCAAGGACATGATTGTCAATCCTGAGATGGAAGTCACCTTTCCCACGAGGCCAAAGACGTTGATGAAGGTCGCAAGGGGAGCGTGAACGACGGTCTACTGCGCCAGGACCAGGCGTTGTCAGGCCTGGGCAGATTAACGCGCAAGAAGTCACCCTCGATGCTTGTATCAATGAGCACCATCTGGCAACAAGAAGATGAACAGGTCATTCAGGTCATCGGTCTTGTTCTTCTTTGACAGGAGCCAAGGGCCACGGACTTCTGGGTCGGAGCGCGCTGTGCAGGCTTTGAGTGTCTCTGCATCGACGATCATCCACTGTCGGTCGTGCTGAGAGAGTAGAGAACGACACAGCAGCCAAGTCAGCGTCAGAGCAGAATCGATTGACGCTCTTTGCATGGACGCACCTCGAGTCCATCCGGCGTGTATCTAGACTGAGTGAGCTCGATGCCCCTGCAGCTCTGGGCGTAGCGTGTGCGTGTCAGTTTCCCATCCGGCAGTTCTGAGTCGTGGAAGCTAACCTTGATGGGATAGATAATGAGCCTGTCGATGAGGGCGTCGACCATCGTGCAGCGGGTTGGGTTGGGTTGGGGGACCGGAGCAAGATGTCGGAGTCGGCCGTTTACCCAGCAGAGTGAGCGTGGGAAGTCTCTTTAAAGTGCAAGTGCAAGTTTTGGACTTTGGGCTGGGTGGAAATCTCGATTCGCCCGCAGACCAGACGAGAGAACTCCTTGCTGCCAGACCCAACCCTTTACCCAATCTACTCTACTTCGAATGGGTCGCATCTCCAAGAACAAACAGGCCCCTCCCACCGAGGTCGGCAAGCCCCAGCCCGAGAAGCGAAAGGCCGAAGGCTACGTCCCCCGGTCGGGCGGAAAGAAGCTCAAGCTCGGACCAGACGGCAAGAAGCTCAAGAAGGCACCCGCTAAGAAGGAGGCACCGGCCGCACCCAAGAAGGCGTCCAAGAGCAAGGCCGTCAAGTCGGCCGAGGACCTGTGAGTGCTCATCTCGTTGTCGCAGGCAGAGTGTGCGAGGACTGCCGCTAGCGACGGCTGCGACCTTGCTCTCGTTCACTCCGACCTGCGCACCTCGTTGTTGAACCGCTGCTGATCTGATTTTGACTGCAGGGACGACTTGGACGGCTTCAGTGGAGAGGAGGACGACGAGGACCTTGACGAGGCGTTCGAAATGGCAGGAGGGTACGTGTCAACTGCCTGCTGGTTTGCTGCGTCCGTTCTCGAGCGCTGCGCTGACGATTTGCTTCAACTCGTGCTGCTAGGGATGGAGACGAGGGCATGCCCGTACGACCCTCTACGCTCCCGCCTTCAAACGCTTGAACCCTCCGCTGATATTTTTTCTTGCTTGACCCACAGCGACCTCCGCCAAGAGAAATTCAGTTCTCTGACTCTGATGGCGAGTCCGACGTGCGTAGCCCTCCCAAACTTTGCTTCTGTGCTTGTTCCCTTCTATTCCTTATTAACCACTGCACCTCTCTCCTTTCCAGGATGGATCCGACATGGAGGCCGGTGACCTCCCGCCAGGCGCCGACATGCAGTTTGACCTCGATCAGGGAGACTTCCCCACCGACTCGGAGGACGGCGACTTTGGAGACTCGGACGACGACGAGGAGCTCGAGGAGGACACGTCCGGCGCCGAGACGTCCGAGGAGGAGACTGAGCCCAGCAAGCGACGGGTTGCTGCTGGAAGCGACGACGACAACATCATGACTAACATCGAGGGCGAGGAGGACATGCTCGACGACGAGGACGACGACGACGACATGGAGGAGAAGTTTGACCTGCCGACGGTGGAGGAGCGAGAGGCCGAGAAGGTTCAGGGTGTCGGACAGGGAGGTTTGAGGAGGATCGAGCGACGGTTGGGAGAGCTCATTCGAGTCTTGGGTGACTGGGGTAAGCTCGGTGGCAAGGACGGCCGGTGAGTATCTATCGGCTCTCATCCTTCGTCGAGACTCGTGCTGACGATCGGCTCCTTCCCCTCTCTCTTCTAGATCGCGAGCCGACTACATGGAGCAGCTCATCTCGGACATTGCGACCTACTACGGTTACAACGAGTTCCTCGTCGAGAAGCTCCTGCAGTTCTTCCCCCTTTCCGAGGCTGTCGCCTTCTTCGACGCCAATGAGACCCCCCGACCCGTCACCATCCGAACCAACACCCTCCGCACACGACGACGTGATCTTGCTCAGGCGCTCATCGCCCGAGGAGTCAACCTCGAGCCCATCGGAAAGTGGACTAAGGTCGGACTCCAGGTCTTCGAGTCGGCCGTTCCCATCGGTGCCACCCCCGAATACCTCGCCGGTCACTACATGCTTCAGGCCGCCTCCTCCTTCCTTCCCGTCATGGCCCTTGCCCCACAGCCCGGAGAGCGTGTCCTCGACATGGCCTCCGCTCCCGGAGGAAAGACGACATACATCTCCGCCCTCCTCCAGAACACCGGTCTCGTCTTTGCCAACGACAGCAACAAGGCCAGGACCAAATCTCTGACGGCCAACATCCACCGACTCGGCTGCAAGAACGTCGTCGTTTGCAATTACGACGGTCGTGAGTTCCCCAAGGTCATGGGTGGTTTCGATCGAGTCCTGCTCGACGCACCGTGTAGTGGAACGGGTGTCATCTCGAAGGATGCGACTGTCAAGGTCAACAAGGTGCGTCTTGTTCCTTTGAAATTGCTCCCTCGTCACGGCCGACGCTGACATCGATCTGCCGCTTTTTCTTCATTGTTTGCTGCGTCCAGTCCGAGCGAGACTTCCACCTGCTCTCCCACCTCCAAAAGCAGCTCATCCTCTGCGCCATCGACTCGATCAACCCCGACTCGCCGACGGGAGGTTACCTCGTCTACTCGACCTGCTCCGTCACGGTTGACGAGAACGAGGCTGTCGTTGACTACGCCCTCCGAAAGCGGCCCAACGTCAAGCTCGTCGAGACTGGACTCGAGTTTGGTCGAGAAGGATTCGCCTCGTTCCGGGGCAAGGACTTTGGAAGCAAGATGAAGCTCACTCGACGATACTGGCCTCACGTTCACAACGGTGCGTGTCTCGTGCCGTCCTCTTCTGCCTCGGTCGCCGACGCTGACCATCTTCACTCCTCTTCGCCCTCTAGTCGACGGATTCTTCGTTGCGAAGTTCAAAGTTTCGCGCATGCCCAAGAAGGCTCGACAGGCTGCCGAGGCCGAGAACGAGGGTGTGTCTGACCTCGAGGGAGAGATGGAGGAGTTCGTTCCCCTCGCGACCAGCGTTGAGGAGGAGGAGAAGATGGAGGCCGAGAAGGAGAGGATCCTCGAGGAGGCCAAGAAGGTCAAGTTCGACGACGCTGCCGACGCCGAGTTAATCCAGGGTGCGTTCAAGTTTCTTCGCGAGCATAACCTTCCAGCCGACTGATCTTCCTCTGACCTTTTCGCAGCCTCGCAACGCAAGTACCTGAAGAAGACCAAGGGAATCAACCTCCAGCCTCGCAAGAGGGTCGCCGTCCCCGACGACACGCCCGCTGCCCTTCCCGCCGCTACCGAGCTCGTCGCCCCCGCACCTGCCGAGGCGTCCAAGCCCAAGCCTCTGATCATCGCGCCCACGCCGAGAGAGCAGCCGACGCTCAAGAAGAAGGGAAGCAGCGCATCGTTGAAGAAGGGCAGAAAGTCAACGTAGGACTGAATGCAATGGAGTTTTTTCTTGTGTTCCCGAGTCTTGCACGAGGTGATACAACGGGCACATCGATAGGGAGAGCCTCACAGAGCTTCCACCTCATCCTCCGAGTCATCGATCTCCTGAGCCTGTCTCCTGAGTGTGGCCTTCTGCGCTGCAGCTCGAGTGGGTCTCGACGACACCACGGCCTTGACTTCCGTGATGGACGATCCGTCGCTCAGCGGACTGTTGTCATCGTCCGAGGAGAGTGTGGCCCTCGGTCGTTTTCGGAATGAAGATCTCGAGCCAGAAGCCTGGCCGGTGGTCGCAGAGGATCGAGTGGCTCGTCGACCAGGTGAGTGCTCTGACAGGGCGTGCGTTGGCGTTGATGTGGGTCGTCGAAGGAGCACGCGAGGGGTGGAAGTCTTGATTGCCGAGGTGGGTGCTTGTAGAGGGGGAGCCTGGGAATGCGGCTTCGTATCAACATCGAGGTCCGACTCGTCTTCCTCTTCTTCGTGCGCAAGGAGGTCCGCCAAAGACTTTGGATTAAGAGCCTTCTCCACAACCTGAATATCTCCATCATTTTCCAGGTCCTCGTAGGCACGCTCATCGTCGTCGCTGAGGAGCAAAGAGTGCCCTAGTGATTCACCTGACCGGCCGTCTCGTGTGCCGGACTCGACGATCTCTTTCTTGACCGCTGGCGCCGAGAGTTTCGAGTGGATGTGCTTGTCAGGCGACGGCATGCGGAAGCTTTCCACTCCGAGATCCATCTCGACTGCGATGCCGTCGTTGTTTGTGGACTGTAAGCGAGAAAGATGCGTCAGTAGACCACTCTGAGTAGTTCGGACATTGGGAGGTGACGGAGACTGACCTGAGACACCCCGTACTCCTTCTGCATGCGCCTCCTAATCTTCAATCCGGTGATCAGTCGCTCCCAACGCTTGAGAACCCTCTCCTTACGCTTCTTCTCCTCTCTCTCAGCGTCAATGGCGGCCGTCTCCCGGTAGGCCTTGAAAAGGGAGGACAAGTAACGTCAGCGCTAGACGCACGCGAGGTCGAGGCGTAGGCAAGTCCCTTACCTCGAGCAAAACCTCGGCGTTCTCTACCGCTACGACGACTCCCTCGAGCTGCGGGATGGCCTTCTTCTGCTTGAACTCAAATCCAGTCTGTTGAGAAAGAGGAAGGCAGGGAGAGGTCGAACGGTCAAGCTTTGTCCAATGCAGCAGGCAGTCACAACAATAATAATGATGATAATAATAATAAAACTCACGCATGCGTCGGCGTAGCTGATTCCCAACTTCTTCGCGACCTTGGCAATGCCTTTGTCTACAGTGAAGAGGTGACGAGCAGATCAGAAGCTTGAACAGCGGATGGCAAAAAGAGCTTCTGAAAGACGAACATTTGAGATGAACGGCGCCAGGAGGTAGCATCGTGTCAACGAAAAGGTCGATGTTGCCGTACTGGTTCCGTTGGATGTTGCCCTGGTTGAAAAGAAGAGAAGAAGAGTGCAAGGTCAGAGCAGCCTCCGCAGGATGACGAGACTCCAGGTTGTACGCACGTCCTTGATCTTGGGTGGCCTCACGAGCCTAGTCTGGGCTTCCGAGTACAGCGGTTGCTTAACCTCCTCCCCACCCAACCTCTCCTTCTCCGCCTCAAGTTCTCTCCGTCGCTGAATCGTCATCGCTCGCATCTTGACCCACTTCATCGGTTCCTCGTCCGACAAGACCTCTCGACCTTGGCGCAGCCATGTCTCAGCCGTCTTGACGGAAAGGACGTTTGAGCGCTTGTAGACCGGTTCGCCACGGAAGAGCGCGTGCTGAACCTTCGGGTAGACGACCTCCTCTCGTTTGATCTGTCTCTCGAGTAGATATCTACGACACCGACAGAACCCCAAAACGAACAGGGGACGGTCAGCACATCGTGCAGCGACGAGAGAGATCGATGAACTGACTCAGGATGGTTCTGGAAGCCAGCGAGCGTGCTGGGCATCGCGGTTACCTTTTTTCTGACGTTGCGTTGAAGAAGGTCGTCCTCCTTGACATCTCGTTCCTGCAAGCATCAAAGATTGGGAGGTCAGTCGAGGTCGCACCACGCTCGAGCACGCCAGACTGACCAGCTTGTAATTCCTCCCCAACATCCTGACCACGTCACCCCAAAAATCCTCCTCTTGACCGATCTTGCCCTTGATGACGGGAACCCTCAGCTTCAGAGCCTTGTCGAGGTTCTCGCAGTACTTGGGCGTCAGATCCTTCGCCGCACCATCCTCCTCAAAACCCAACACGTAGACCATCTTGTTCCTCTTTCCCTCCGCTCCTCCCTTCGGCTCGAAGTCGCGCGTTCTGCGGATGAAGCCTCGCGCAGGATCTACCGGAATCCAGTCTTGGTCCGGACGAGAGAAGACCTCGGCCCAGAAGACGGGCGGACTGAGTAAGTCGAAGAGAGCTGCAACGTCAAAGGGTCAACACGAGTCAGTCGGTGTCCCGAGTATCACAGGACAGGTCAATGGAGTCTCACCGTTGGAGTCGGCCACCGGCTGAGATGACAGCTTTCGTCCCGCGCCCTTTCGCTTGCCCTTGGACAAGGTCCCTCCTGACGCAATGTTGCCCGATCCGACCCTGAGCGCTGCCGCCGTCGCTGTTGCCTGCTGAGGGCTTCCCGAGCCGAAGTGATCGAGTTGTCGACCGAGGGATGCCTTCATGCCGGTCACTCGCAGACTAGCGGGACGGTCGATCCAGCGAACGAATGGGACCGAGGCAGAGGAGCCTGGACCGGGGGCAGATGAGGTTGATGGTTGCGAGGAAGGCTGAGGGAGAGGGACAGGTTCCATGTCAACCTCCTCCAGGTCTGAGTCTTCATCCGAGGCGGTCGCCCGTCCCTTGCCCTTCCCTTGGCCTGTCGCCGGTTTGGCAGCACCCGAAAACGGCGTTCCATCTCCCATCCTCCAGCCCACCGGTTGCAAGCTGACAACCAGCCTCGTTCCGATACCGAGAGCTCGAGCGACGCTGACGAAGAGGAGAGCGCTGATGTCTCTCGACCCCTGCATGTTGAGCGCCTTCTTTTGAAGAGATTTGTGCGATCGGAGCAACTCTCCCCCAAACGCCTTGCCGAACGACTCGAGACGCTTCTTGTCGGCCTTGGAAGATGAAGCGGAGTCGGTGGCCCGTCCCTTGCCCTTTGAATCCGATCTTGCCGTTGCGGCCTTCTGGATCGCTGCTCGTTCGTTCCCCAGCGTCGTGCCCATCTCCGTCCCCTCCAGCCAAGTCCGGTAGCGGATCCCTGCTCTCCAATCTACCTCCCACTCCTCGGTCCACCACTCAACGAGTCTCTCCAAAGCTTTCTCGAAAGCTCGTCCACGAGTTGTGCGGTTCGGCTGGTTGGCAGGTGTGATCTCTGCGAATGCGGTGACGAGGTGAGGGGGCAGGATGGAGAGCAGCCGGGCTTGAAGGAGGTGCGACTGAGACTGTCGATTGAGGAAGGCTGTCGAGGAGAGGAGCGAGAGGAGATGGATCTTGTGCCCGTTCAGATGAGCGACTCGTTGAGCGGGCGTGTACGTGACGGCCCTGAGAGGAGAGAGCGGAGTCGTGTGGGAGGGTCAGGATATGAGCCTTGAACAGCAGCAAAGACGACAGGACGCACCTCTTCTTGCCTTTCTTACTCGTGCTGGCATCCTCGGCGACGGCGAGCTGGACTTCGATGGGCTTGTTGCCGCCCTTGCCATCCTTGAAGATCCGTCGCTCGACTTCGCCACCGAGTTCGCCTGTTGCTGCAGCAGCAACCGCCTCCTCGGCCTCCCTCTGGCGCTGAAGAACGAGCGCCGGATGGTCCTCGTTGTCGGCCTGACGCGAGGCGAGGGGAACGTTGGCTGTCGAGGCCTCCGGTTGCTCACTGTCGAGCCCGACCTCCTCGAACTCGTCGTCCTCGTCGTCGGAGCTGGACCGATCCTCGCGTTTGACCTCCAGGGCGTCGGACGAGAAGTCATAGAGGTCGTACGAGCCGTCCTCGACGGGTTCGAGCTTGACCTGCATCGGCCGGTCAATCTGAGACGTGTAGGGATTTCTTGGAGGAGGTAATTGGCAGGCAGCAGCGACGGACGACGGTCTCCCGCGCCAGAGCCATCCCGAACCCCACGATCGGGTCGCACCTCAGGATGACTCGAGCACACACTGCACTTTCTCTCGACGGGCCCTTCGCGAGTTCAGGAGGCGCTCCCGAACAGAGGAGAAGTCGTACGTTTCATGACATGCAGTCCTTGACAGGGCTGGGAGGGGAATGGACAAGTCGACGTTCGGGCGACTGAACAGCGCTACGGCTTGGGCGTCCACTTCTTGGCCTTGAGTCGCTTCGAGAACTCTGACTTTGCGATCTCTTGAAGCTGTTGCCGGTCAAAGTGAGGACCGAGATACCGGACCATGATCTCAGCTGTGGTAGGGACAGAGCGCCATGTGAAGTCAGTCGGAAGAGACCTCGACAGGCAGGAAAGGAAAGGACAGACCTTCTTCATGCTCCTGGAAGACAGAGGCGTGAAACGTTATCGTCAGCTTCCGCGACGAGAAAGCGTGTGAGTAGAGAGAAGGAAGAGCAGGCAGTCGAGAGACGCACCCCTCCCATGATCCATGCCGGTCGAGCAGTCGGTGCGTAGAATGGTCGGTCGATCTGGAAGAGTTGCGGGTCGACTTGGTGCATCTGACAGTAGTCTTCTAAGGAGTGAAAGTCTCGACGTCGATTGAGCAAGTCTGACATGCGTTCACGTGTGACTTCGTGTCCGTTGTCGTTAAAGACCCAGAGGTGCTCGAGAGGCGGGAGGAGGGTCGACTGGCCGCTAGACGTCCGCTGCTGGTTGATGACATCGATCTCTGCCACGACTGAGATGCGAGGAGCGAAGAGTCAGACAGGCTGAGGCTGAGATCTCAAGAGTGTTGAACATACTTCGACAGGCCATCTCGCCCACAGCCAACACAGACCGATCGTCTCCATCCTCCGAGCCAAAGGGGAGCGAGCTGGTGATGAGCAAAGTTCCATCTGCAACAAAGGCAGTCATATCAGTGTCAGTCGAAGTGTCAGAGACGAGGGTGCATGGGAGATTGACCGTTCATCTTCCAGTGGCCAAGGAAGAGGCCGACAAGATCGTGGTTTGGAGGGAGGACGTCGTCGTTGTTAAGGCCGTCGGCTTCCTCGGTCGATCGGGGGATGTTGTCCGAGCTTTCTTCCAGGAAAACCGGGCGTCTTGGTCTGAAAATGATGAAGTGGGCAAGGGGCAGAGTACGTTATCAGAGATGACCTGTCCGCTCCCGACTACACAGGAGAGACTGGAGGCGACTCACTTGGTTTTGCACCACGTTAGACCGTAGAACCGCCGACGACCAGCGCTCGGATCCGACTCAAACAGCGCGTTCCTTCCCGGCCAGCCCTCGTCCAGCGTCGTCTGGATCTCGGCGAACGAGCGGTTGGGTCCGTCCTCGGTCTCGAGAATCTTGGGGTGAGAACACGAGAGTCAGATGGCGAAAGCGATCCACAAACCGCCTCGCAAACGCACCTCTGGAATTGCCAGCCTGCAGAGGATCTTCTCGCGCCACAAGGCCTCGCATCTACTCAACAGCTCCTCCCTGACGCCGACATCACCGAGGTCTTCCCTTGCCCAGACGCCAAAGGTCAGCGGTGAATCTCCGATTCTGGTGTCTGATGTGTACAAGAGAGAGGATTTCAGCACGCGCGAGACACCTGAGTGTCAGATCGAGAACGTACGTGTGAGATTGCAGGTTTTGCGCCTCTCGCCGAACAACTCCTTCGATCGCCACTTTCCAATTCCCACTCGTCCGCCCCCCCCTCCTCCACAGTCACCTACGCGGGTGCAAGATAAGAGTCAACAACTGAGTGTCTTGAGAGGGAGTAGCAACGGCACGCACTGCAGCGAGAGTAGAGGTCATCGCACGTCACGCAGACCAGCTCGATGTCGAACTCGATGGCCGATTTTGAGTCCTTTGCGACGATCCCCCCTTGTCCCTTAAAGAAGCCACACGCGTCGCAGCAGATGGCACTCTGAAGATCATTTCCCTTTCTGTAACAATGGGAGGGCGAACGTCAGTCCACACACACTCGCGAGGCGGGACAGAGCTGTAACGGAGACGTACCTGTTCCTCTTCCTCCTTCGACCCTTCTCCTCCTTAGCAACCTCAATCCCATTCTCTTTCCTTACAATGAGGCAGGCTTTGCAGACCCACACGCCTTGCCACTCGATTTGGAAATGTCGTTCCTCTCCACGCAGAAGAAGGCGAGCGATGGGCTGGCGGCAGTCGGAGCAGCAGGCGATGGATTGGTCGGGCCAGAGGATGCGCTTGGTTTTGACCGTCTTGCTGTTGGGTTGGGACGTCGCTGCACGACTAGAGGGGAGGCCCGAGGATGCTGGAGTTGGTTGAGAGGTCGAGGGCGTGGAGGGCAGGCGGACAGGCGCCCGGGGAATTACGAAGCTGGCTCCGGTGGGGTGATAGGGAGGTCGTGGATTTGCGCAAGCGTGATTTGGGTTGGAAAGTGGATGAGGGTGAAGAGACTGAGGATGCGAACCAAGTTGATGCGGATGTGAGGGATGATGGACAGAAGGGCAAGTCGATGCGGACAAAGCCGACGAGTCCTCGGGGAACGCCCAACCAGGAATCCCGCTAGGCCGTCCAGGAGGAGGAGGGGTATTGCGAAGAGGCAAGGTCGGTTGGTTCAACCAGGATAGAGGCCCGTCTTGAGTCGTCTCGTTCAAGCGGTGCGTGTCGTGCGAGGAGACGTCGGTTGTCGTCGGCCAGCACTGCGCATGCAATGGACCTGCCGACGGCGCCTCAAACAACCGATCAAGATGCCCTCCATGATTCAGCGAGTTGGTAGAGGAGCTGAAGGAACTACTGTCCGAAGAGACGCCTTCCAAGCCCGGCACCCCTCTCGCCATCCGCTCACCCTCTCTGAAACGAAGGATCGCCAGCTCAGCCTCCTTCTCTCGCCTGCGCTCCTCCACGATCCTCAGCTCAATGTGCTTCTGCTGCAAGTCGAGGAAAGCTTGGGCGAAAGCGACGTCCTGATGGTTGTTCGGGGCCACGTCGGTCAGTCCGTCCCCTGAGCTGAACCAATGAGGTTCAGAGTGCTCGGAAGGGTGGTGTGGGGGAGCTTGATGATGAGGCTCGGACGTCCAGACCGAGTAGTCGTCCAAGAGTAGGGGGTTTGGCGGCTGGAGACCGGTGGTCGCGAAGGAGTTGTACGGAGTTACAGAGGGAGAGTGGACGTATCTCACAGGAGGCGCAGAGGGGTAAAAAGGGGCGGAGAGTGTCGGACCTCGGGCTTGCTGTCGTCCTGGCGGAGGGTTGGACGGGCCAGCGTCCGCACTCTTGGGGCGACCGTGCATGTTTCCTTTCGGAATTTCGCCGCGTCCAGTGCCGTTGGCTGGCGAGATGGACGGTGGGAGAGATGCGAGGGGACGGAGCAGGCCCGGTGCAGAGGACGGGCGAGCGGGGCGGAGAGGAGCTGTCTACCAGGATGAGGTCCACCCGTCAGCACTGAGCACGCAGCAGCAGAGACCGAGCTACCAGCTACAGCAAAGGACGGTATCCGAACTCACAGATCAGGACAAAAGGAAGCAAGGGGAGCAATGGGTAAGGGTTTTGGCGGACGATTGACCAAACTCCGCCTTGGCACGCCAAAGCCGTAAACGTAGTCACGCTTACTGTCAACATTAAACCTGACCATCTTTCCCTTGCATCCTGCCCATCTTGCTCTTGGGTTAGGATCTCAGGATCAGGGTCTAAGGAGGCAAGATATGTGCAGCGATGGCCAGAGTTCGAACTATTGAACGTAGCTGGAGTTAAGTGGGAGCCCGAGGAGTATAGAAGGGTTAGGGTTTCACGCAGCATCAATATCCAAGGAGGATCGAATGGAAAAACGAAACAAATTAAAGGTATCTAAGCAGAATTGAACGACTAGGGCAGAGCTCTCGATCCCAAAGAAGGGAACGAGTGAGCGGTCACTATTAGGGTTAAAAGGAAAAGAAGCGAGCGCGAGCGCGAAGAAGTTGAAGAGATAGCAGACGAGTAAAAAGGGAGAAGTGAGGCATCTGGTCCTTCCACTGGTTAAGGAGAGGAAGGGAAGAGGGAGACAAAGTGCCAGCAGAGGAGACGACAAAGGGGAAGAAGGGAGAGGAAGTCCTGCCTTGGTACTTTGTGCGCTTGGCGTCTTCAGTCACATGGAGGGAGTGAAGAAGAGCGGCTGAGGCGGCAGCGGCAAGTGGTCCAAGGGACGAAGAGGAGACAAAAGGAAAAGAGGAAGAAGGAAGGGGGGTTGACCGACCAGCAAGAGTGCCTGCCGAGACGACCGCGATGTCCAACTCGGAGACGGGACCGTTGTGGGAGCCGGGACCGGTGATCATGAGGTCGGTGCGAAGGTGTGTGCCCGGGACGAAGGGCTCGAGGCGGACGGACGTGCCCTCGATCGACGAGAGGTGATGGGCGAGGAGCTTCTTTACCTGCTCGTGTCGAGCGATGCGCCAGAGAGGCCGAGCCGTGCAGACGTCGTCGTGTCCAAACGAGTTGTCGTCTTGCCCAGGGCAGAGGGTGCGGATATGGAGGCCGGCGGCCACTTTGGATGGAGAAATGCGTAGGTTGGGACCGAAGGGGATGGCGGACATCCAGCGACGTGCGACGGGCGAGGCGTTGTCGAGGACGGACGGGCGAAGGGCGGGTCGAGGGACGCGAGAAGGACCTCCCGACGTGCTCCGAAGACGACCTGGCAGCGAGCACGCTGCGAGAGGGGCGGGGCGGACTCCTCGGGCGCCTCGAGCGACGAGTCGAGATGGGCGAAGGCGACCGCAAGGAGGACGTCGGCGGACTCTGCCATGGCAGCACGAGCGAGGGGAGCGACCTCTTGATGAGAGAGGACACCGAGCCCACCCATGCGCGCAGGGAGAGTGACCAGACCAGCGTCCGAAGAGAGACGACGAGGCGACGACCGAATGGCGAGGACACGAGCGAGGAGGGCGTTGTCGAGGGCCAGCCAAGGGTCGACGAGGTCGTCCGTCTTGAGCGAGCGCTGCAGTTGTCGGAGGTTAGGGTTAGGGTGTCACGAAGCATCAATAGTCTAACGAGGATCGAATGGAAAAACGAAGCAAAATAAAAGTATCTGAGCAGAATTGAACGACTAGGGCAGAGCTCTCGCTCCCAAAGAAGGGAACGAGTGGGCGGTCACTACCATTGAGCTATTGGC
>MVAJ01000106.1:0-36587 GCA_014825545.1 Cystofilobasidium capitatum
TGCTCGAGCTCGATTCTTCGCGTTCTAGTGCGCCCTTCTATACTCCTCGGGCTCCCACTTAACTCCAGTTACGTTCTATAGTTCGAACTCTGGCCCTCGCTGCACATATCATGCCTCCTTAAACCCTTTCCTCTCCTCCTTACCCTCGTCCACCACCACTCTACCCCTGACCCTAACCCTAGGGCTTAACCCTAGCCGAACTCGACCGGCCTCGACCGGCCTCGACCCGACCCTACCCCGTCCGTTCTGCTTTTTCCGTCTCTGGCCTCTCTCTGACCTTGCCCCATGCCTATCGATGCTCCTAGTAACCCTAACCCTAAGATACTTTTATTTTGCTTTGTTTTTCCATTTGATCCTCTTTAGACTATTGATGCTTCGTGACACCCTAACCCCTAACCCAAGTGCCGCTAGGTCGACTGTTCACAGCGCGCCGGGCGGCAAAGGAGCAAAAATATAACTTTAGACCGATGCCGGGGTCGAACCGACGATCTTGAGCGGGCTTTGAACCGAAAACTCACGCCATACCACTAGGCCAATCGGTCACTGATAATTGGTTTAGCATAATGCAAATCTAACAACAAAAATTGGCCCAGGAAACGCGTCGCGTCCACTGAGCTACTCGCTCCCGACCAGCAGCTCTCCTCCGACCCCAACCCCCTTCCCCCTCTCCTCGCTCGCCATGGTTCAAGACCCTTCGTCCTCAACGGGCGGCTTCCTGTCCTCGATACCTGTCTCGACATTCGATGGGACCGTCCACCATCTTCGACGACGGCAGAAGACTCGGATGACGGTCCTCGACGTGCGTCCAGAGCCTCCCCTACCTCAACCTACTTCCTCGGCTGACGTTCTGCTTTGCCTTTGTAGGACATGGCCAGTGTTTCTCGCAACGCTCAAGGCTCCATGTGCCTGCTGGGGACACCTCTGCATCGCCTGAAGGAGCAGCTCAAAGAGGAAGCCTCAGCATCTGTCGCGTCGTCCGACTCTGCTCCCAAGCGCGTCCCTCTCCTGTCTTCCTCTTCATCTGACCGCCCGCTGACTGTTCATAACTCTCCGTTGCGACAGGGAACGCACTTCGACTCTCAAGGGGAAGGAGGCAGAGTGGGGGATGAAGATGTGGGTCGACAAGTATCGACCTGACAAGTTCACTGACCTGCTTGGAGACGAGGTACGTGGCCCGTTCCCTCCCTCCCTGCCCTCACTTTGTCTTCTCAAGTGGCTGATTCGCTCGTAATTGCTTTCTGCAGAGAGTCAATAGGGAGACCATGGCTTGGTTAAAGGAGTGGGACGAGTGTGTCTTCAAGCGACAGCTGGGAGCGGGGTCGAAGAAGAGACTGCGCGCAGAGGCAGCGGCCATGGAGGGAGGTACGTCAACGTTCGACCCGCTAGGGAGGCCAAAGCAGAAAGTACGTCTCCTTCGGATCCCTTCACGGCCGAGATTGTCACAACTCACCTATCTCCCCGACTCCTCAACAGATCCTCCTTATGTCAGGGCCGCCTGGATTGGGAAAGACGACATTGGCCAACATAGTCGCAACTCAGGCAGGGTACAACGTCTTGGAGATCAACGCCAGGTCCGTACTACTGCTCCTCACCTCGTGTGCCGTTCGAATAGTGGGGAGCTGATTAGATAACGCCCCCAGCGACGACCGGAGCGCTGGGACGGTCACGAATCGCATCAGAAACGCTCTGGACGCAGGGAGTGCCCTCGGCAGTCGCAAGCCTACCTTGGTCGTCATTGACGAGGTCGACGGTGCGACGGGAGGAGGAGATCAGAGCTTCATCAAAAGTCTCATCAAGCTCATCCAGGACGTCCCGGCGGGCAAGCGCGGCGCCGGAGGCAAGAAGGAACCCGCCCGCCTTCTGAAACGGCCCATCATCTGCATCTGCAACGATCTGTGCGTCCTTGAAGACTTCTCTCTCTCTCTTCTGCCTCGAGGTGCTGACTCTAGTGCTCTGCCTTCATTGGTCCTCGTCTCAGCTACGCCCCGTCACTCCGACACCTTCGACCTTTCGCGCGCATGGTGCGCTTTAACAAGCCTCCCACGGCAGTTCTCGTTAAACGCCTGAAACTCATCTGCGACACGGAAGGTCTGACAACGGATACGAGAAGTCTCAACAAGCTGGCAGAGGTGACGGGGTGCGACATCCGGTCCTGCCTGAACACGCTGCAGGTGCGTCTGAAGGGCTGAACTCGACCTTTGCACCCGTTGACTGACACCGTTGCGTTCCTGACGACAGTTTATCAAGTCTCGTACTCCTATTCTGACGGAGGCCATTGTCAAACAAGCGGCCGTCGGACTCAAGGACTCTGGGACGGACACGCGCACAGTGTGGAACTCGCTCTTTGTGCCCGTCTCGGCCAAGAAGCAGAAGGTGGGTCTCGGGATGGAGGAGGGCAAGTTTGTCCAGCGTTTGATGCAGACGGTCGGCTCCTGCGGAGAGTATGACAGGATCATGCAAGGTGCGACAGGCCCTTCCTCTTGTACCCTTCCTCTTCGCGATGGCTTGCTGACCGACGTTTTCTCGCCGCTCGTGACTTTGCAGGAGCGTTCGAGCACTATCCCAATCTCAAGTGGCAGGACACCGACTTCATGCGGGCTAACCACATGCACGATTGGATCCACTTCTACGACAAGTTTGAGAAGGACATCTCCACCAACCAGACGTACGAGTTGATGAGCTATCTGCCCTACTCGTTTATTCCTTGGTACTCCAACTTCAGCAACCACTCGAACGCTACTCGTGAGTCCTCTCTGCGCCGATGCGACCTAGATCACCTTGCTGACTCCTTACTCTGCCCCTTCTCGTGATCAGGACCTGTAAGCTGCATCCTCCCCGGTCGTCTGGCAAGCTCTGGGATACTGACTCTCTGAGACATCGTGTTTCGCAGACTGAGTTTCCCAAGCAAGACTACGAGGTCCGTTGCTCCCTCCCTCCGCCTCTCTGACGCCGCCTGACCTCATTCATCATGCAGGCGTTCCAAACGCGTTCGATCAACTCCGAGATCCTCAACGCGCTCTCGCTCGCCATCCCACCGGTCGTCAGAAGCCTCTACGGTTCCACGTCCATCAGCACCGAGCTCGCACCCCTCCTGATGCGCATCTTGTCGCCGAATCTCAAACCTGTACGTCCTCGTCGTCTCCCACAAAATTTCTGCGAGCCTCGTGTCGCCTAGTGCAGCTCTTGAACCTCTTACGTCTTCGCAGATCAACGCGCAGATCATCAAGCCGGAGGAGCGGATCGTGCTCTCTCGTCTTGTGCAGTTGATGATCACGCACAAGCTGCGCTTCTTCCAAGAGAAGAGCGAGGACGGAAAACTCTCGTACCGGCTTGATCCGTTCGTCTTTCCGACTGGCGCATTTCCCTCTAGCAGTGACTGACGCTCGTTGCTATCTGTCTCCCTCAGGCCCATTGACGTCTTCGTGCACTACGACGGCAGGAGAGCTGGCGACGTGGCGAACTCACGCTATGCCGTCCGAAGTCTGGTCACAACCGAGGTCCGTCCTTCTACACGCAGCTCAATCCGTCGCGATGTGTTGACGTCGGTCTATTCTTCTGCTCTCTCTAGATCGAGGCCGAGCTTCTTCGACGACATCAGTCTGCCTGGCCAGAGGCGAAGGGAAACGCCTCCATGTTCAAGTTAGTCTTGCACGTCGTCGCTCCTCGATCGGACTTAGCCTGACTTTTCTGGCCTGTGTCTACAGGTCGCGCACGAAGGATGAGCCATTGGCGGACAAGGTGCGAAGCAAATTTTGGCACTGCCGTCTTCCTCATCTGACCCCAACCTCTTCACGTCTCTTGCTTGCAGATCGCTCTGGACTTCTTCGGTCGGCCGCTGGTTCTTGAAGAGATTGGAGACAAGGAGCAAACCGGTTCGTCTCAACCCCCCTCATCAGGCTGGAACGAGCGCTGACAGCCCGCCCCTTTCTCGCACGACAGGTCCTCCAAAGAAGAAGTTCCGAGTTTTCTACAAGTTCCACGAGGGGTCTTCGACTGCAGTTCGCAAGCCACTCAAGATGTCGACTCTCTTCTGATGATGGCCATGTTGGTTCAACCGAGTTCGCGCCTCCGCGCAAAGTTCGCAACTGCGAGTCGTTTGACTGAGAGTAGAGAGCCCAGAGTGCACAGACAGTAGAGCCAGACGAGCGAAGATGTCACCACATGCGAGAGTGGCAAAGGACGAACGGGGCTCGAGGCCGAAGGGGAGAGTTAGTGCCGTGGAAACGGCCAAAAAGGTAACTTTAGACCGATGCCGGGGTCGAACCGACGATCTTGAGCGGGCTTTGAACCGAAAACTCACGCCATACCACTAGGCCAATCGGTCTTGGATGTGAATTGTCATTGAGCAATCAAGTGTATCGCACATACCAGTGCTAAAGAGAGACACCTTCTCTGCGCCTCTTCTCTCTGCGCCTGACCGCCGACGTGATTGCGGACACCCTTACCCCTCTTTCGCCAGTTGCCTCCTTGATGTCCACTGTACTCGAACATTGGCTAGCCAAATGTATCTCAACTCTGCAGTCAAAGAGGAGGGTCCAATCCTTCGGCGAAACAAAGACCTTGTTCCTCTTGCTCTTCCTCGCGAGCAAAGGGCGACGGAGTTCGGTGATTGGGATTGAAAGACATTCATGCGACAGAATCTCCTTTGTCTTGTCGCACGGCCCCAAGCAAGTCCTGGATGGCCGGACTGCTTTCTACATCCACGCCTAGGCTCCTTGCGTCCTCCTGCAGAGCAACGACGTCCAATTCCATCTGCGTCTTGACCCGAGCAGCGTCTTTGGCCTCATCCGCGGCGCTTGAGGAGGAGCTAAAGAGGGAAAAGGTGGTCTTGCTGCGTTTTCGGAGTTGAGTGAGCTTCTCCTCCGATTCTCGGACCGACGCCAGAACGGCAATGTACCTGGAAGTCAGGGTCAGGCAGAAGTCAGTCCGGTCAGGCTGGAAGAATGCAAGGGCGGAGACTCACGCTCGTGCGACTTCCTCGACGACAGCGTCCCTCAGCCTATTGCCGTGCTCCTTCTGGACCACACTCCCAATTCCGCCCCTTTCCGCGTCAAAGTAGTCTCGTAGCGGTTTGAAGACTCCAGAGACGAAGTAGCTGGCCTCCTTCGGCTCTCGCTTGAGGGTAGCCGACCGGAGTTGCGAGACGACAGATCGAACCAGACGAAGGGACTCCCCGCAACGCTTGGACAGGACGGACGTGATGCTGCGCGAGAGAGGATCTTGGAGCGTATCGAGTGCGTCCAGCGACAAAGTGTAGGCATCTGTAAGAGAGACCAAGACTGTAAGCACATGTCCCTTCCGGCGGAACGCAGGGAAGACCCTCACCTTTAGGGTCGTTCTCTGGCCCAGCGTTGAACGAGTTGCCATCCCCGTCATCGCTCTCCCTCTGGATTTGGCTCTCGATGCGAGTCTCCCAGACATCCCAAGCTCGGTGCCTGAAGGTGTTGACCTCCTTCAAGAGGATGGTTGCCACTCGAAGCTTCTTGTCGTCCTCGGCCGTCTGAGCAGGATCGGTGGTTGAGGTGTCATTGACCGACTACCGTGAGAAGAAAGTGTCAAAACATGGGACAACAGCTGAGACGAGACGCAGGCGCAACTGACCTTGGCAACGGTCGACGAAGGTATCTGTGAGGATGTGAAGCCTTTGTACCGACTGAGGACCTGGAAAGATGGGTCGCAATTGTCAGCTGAGGGCCCAGATATAGCGAGAGCGCGAGGGACGAACCTGCAACGAGAGCTTCCAGAAGCGGTAAGCGAGCTCGGGAATGAAGATGTCGTTGTTCCAGCTCGTCTCGAGGGCCTTCAGAGTCGCCCGTGTTTGGCTGAGGTACAGGCCGTCTTTCGAACCTGGTATCAGAAGCGTGATCTCTAGTCAATCTCTGGTCGAGTAACATGACCTAGTCTGACAATCCGTCGCCAGAACTCACTGATCTTCTCCGATCCCGCTACAGACAGTGTGAGCGCCTCCTCCAGGGGAAGTACGATCTCCTTCCACCTTAGCTGGAAGTAGACGCCCAGACCCCAACGCGTTTGGAAGGTGCTGTACGTCGGCGACTGTCGCATGGCAAACACGGAGCGGGGCGAAGCAGCAAGGCTCTCGAAGAGCGAGAAGAACGAGTGCGAGAGGGTGTAGTGCTGGCGATTAAAATACAGGGGTCGGTCAGCGTTCGACCCTTCTCCTTGCTTGCGTGAGGGAAGCGTACGCACCTGGTGCAACTCTGACGGCCGTCCTGCGGCGAAGAGCGAGCTGCCCAGCTCGTCCATCAGCCGCTCGCCGACCTCTTTCCAGACCACACTCGCGAAGAACTCGAAGCCCCGCTTCCCGACAACCCTGCCGTCGTTCCCTTCGTCCTCGTCGTCGCTTGCCTCGGCCGAGGTTCCGCCGCCGTTCGATGAAGGCAGCAGCGAGGCGACGTGCAAAACGGTCGTCACCTCAGGCTTGGAGAAAGCGGCCAGTAGTCGGTTGTAGAGCTGACCAAGTGACGACGAGTCCTCAAGCCGAGGAGCAGGAGGGAGAACCGTCCGGGGGTTGAGATGGATCGGCGCAGCTAGGTCGAAGGGGTTCTTCTCGACGCCAGGAGTGCTTGGAATGCCGGGTGTGTTGCCGGTCCTGAAGAAAGGTGTCGAAGGTGTCAAAGGCGTGGGAGGGACGCCGCCGGCGGGGCTTGCGGAGGAGAGAGATGCAGGAGACAGGATGGATGTGAAGGGAACGTGGTCGGCCGGCGCGACTGCAGGCTCGATGGGTGTGTCGAGAGTATCGGCTGAGATCAGCTGGAGAGAGGTCGTACAAAAGAAATCAGCATGGTTCGACCTTGCTGGAAGGTCAGTGGGAGACTCACTTTGCGGACCATTGGGCGCACGATTTCTCGCTTGAAGAGATCTTCGGCGTCCCTCCATCCCTCGACCAGAGCATATGTCTTGAGGCACTCAGTCAGTGTCTCCTTCTCATGATGAGAGGCTGATGACGATCTTGCGATGGCTGAGAGCGTCTCCGAGAAGAGGTGGTCCAGATCCCGGTGGAGGGTGTTGCGTATCCGCTCGATCCTCTGTAAAGGTGAATGGATGCTCGGAGTCAGCTTGCTCGTCGATAAGCCTTGTCGATGATGAGCGGGTGAGGGGAGAAACGCACCCATTCGACCTCGGTCAGCAGCGCGCAACCCTCCTTTCTGGCCTTGTCGCTCAGGTAGAGGACCCTGGTGTACTCCGCTGCCACTCGTCCGACAACCTTCTCTCTCGCAGCCATGCTCTGCCCCTCGCTCGAGTCCGAGAGATCCACCTTGGCCGAAGCGTCTCCGATGACGAGACTGAGCGACGGTTGACCCGGCTTGGACGTGGCGGACGCCGCAGGAGGTGCAGTTGGTGGAGCGATGGAAAGGAGGGTTTCGGTACGCGATAGCGAGTCCGTCAGGGACAGGAGGAGCTGGACCAGGGTCTTCTCGTCCCTCAGCTCGGCCCTCTCGTGCAGAAGATCCTGGAGCTTGTCCTCGCTGTCCTTGAGACTCTCCCGGACTTCGGCGACGTCCTCGCGGATGCCGTTCAGAGGGCGACGGACCTTCTCGAGGCGCTTGCCCTCACCCTTGAGGCCCGTCCCTAGTTCGACGAACTCGCGATAGTCGAGGTTGATGAGCTCGACGAGTTCCGACTTGAGCTGAGCCTGGTACGATCTGAGCTCGTCCCGAAGGTCGCTTAGGGGTGCGGGCAGGCGAGAGAGCAGGAAGGCGTCCGGATCAAAGGTCGAGGTCGACGCGGGCGAGAGCAGGGGGTGCGAGTGGTCGAGCGGATGGAGCGAGGGTAGGTCGAGCGAGTGCGACCGCCTGGGCGAGGACGAGGGCGATGCGACTGCCATCCCTTGGATCGTAACGAGAGCTCTCTTCCTGGCGGGGGGAGGGGAAAGAGTAGAGCAGAGAGCTGGAAGAGATGGTCGTTTGGAGGACGCGGTCGAATCCATCTCGGGTTTGGGCTCAACCTCGACACCCTCCCTCCTTCCAGATCCCCTTCTTTCGGACTCTCACTCGCAAGCATGGACAAGGGCGCATCTCCCAGTGGGTCCCACTCTGCTCCTGGCCTGTTTGCCTGGACACGCTGACGAACCCTCAACCTCCGACAGACGAGCAGCTGCTGGCGGCGGCGAAGCAAGACTCCGAAGAGCTCCTTCGTACGGTCCTTTCCTATGCCTCCTCCTTCCTGCACAGTGAGCTCTGATCTGACCTTCGGGTACTTTTCCTGCAGTCCAGGTCTTTGAGGCAAGCGAGCCGTTCGACATCAACTTCCAGGACGGGTGCGTATCTGTCCCAACGCCCTCTCGCACACGCCTCTTGCCTCCTCCCCTCCCTTGATCTCGACGTGCTGCTGATGGCAGCCGTTCTTCTTGCTTCTCAAAGTCTCGGATTTACGGCACTGCACTACGCGATCCAGCGGGGATCGACGGATGTGTAAGAGCTCCCCTCGCAGCTGTCGCTCATCCTGTCAAACGCGCAACTGACGGCAGTCCCAACCCGACCGACCCCGCTCTCCCCAACGCAACTTCGTCACCCAGCCTCGACCCGATCCTCGAGCACGTAGAGTGCGATGTTGACCCTCAGACCCGGATCGACCAGGACACGCCGCTACACCTCGCCATGCGTGTTCAGGACTTCGAGCTTCGAACTTACCTCGGTACGTGTGGAGAACCAAGCAGTTCGCGTCCCCTGTCATGCACTGCGCGAACTGACCATTTGAGCTTCATCTCTTCCTCCTCCCTATAGTGCGATCTTTGCTCGAGTCTGGGGCCGACACCACCATCGTCAACAAGTACAAGCAGACGCCCCTAGACCTCCTGACCAACTCGACCGAGGACGAAGAGCTCCGACGCGCGGTCGGGGAGGAGGTCGCGTTGCTCGAGAGAATCGAGGAGGAGAATGCTAGACAGGCCGGCCGGGGAGTCGGAGGTGTGGACTTTGGAGACGTCGTTCAGGACGACAGTGCAGGTGCGCGCAGTTTCTCTCTTTTGAACTACCTCTGGCAATCGGTCGCTGACTTTCCGCCATCCTCTCACTCTAGCTGGTCCCGACAGTGGATCCGACTCGGACTGATCCTTTCCGCTTCTCCTCCTCTCGACGTATTCGGTTTCTCTCTTCAGCCTCCATCGCTCTTCGCATTCATCCTTTCCGCCGCTCTCGCACTTCGCTCCATTCACCTCTCCTCCCCTCTGCGGACCTCTGCGCGACGACGATCTCGATGCTTTCATGCCCATTAGATCAAACGTAGCGGGCTAGATGTGAGGGAGGCGGAAGACGGTCGGGAGGCGTTAAGTACGAAAGGGCAGGGAGCGGGACAGGATCAAGGCAAGCAGGGTGGTCAACTGGACGTGCGAACGCCGGGCGCAATCTTGGTCTGCTCGGTCGGAGGCAGCTTGTTGAGATCGACCTCTCCCCCAAACACGCGCTTCTTGCTCGTCGGCCGGAAGCTCGGCAGCGGCGCCTTGAGCTTGACGCGTTCCCTCCGCACGGCAGGGACGGCGGGTGGAGGCGCAGACACTGGCGGAGGGCGAGGACGGGAGACGAGTGGACGAGGACGAGGAGCGGGGGGAGGGGCTGTTCGAGTGGAGGCTGCAGGCTTGGGCGGTGCAGGTGCGGGCGAAGGAGGGAGGGGAACGGTGGCAGGGCTCGCGGGGAGGGTGGATTCAACGTGCGCAGAGGTCGGCGGAGGCGAGGTGGGTCGTCCGAGGGAAGGGAATACAGGGAGCCCAAGGTCGATGGCCGACTGGGGTTCCGGAGCGGGAGAAGGGGGGAGAGGGACAAAGGTGGGTGCGACGGGTTCGGCAAAGATGTTGAACGAGGTGGGTGGAAGGACCTCTCTCTCGGTAGGAGTAGGTGTTCCATCCTCCAGGGCGACCGGCTCTTGAAGAGGTCCGTTGAAATCTACGTGAAGCGGTGCGACTTCTACCGGAGATGGGACGTCCGCCGGAAGAGTCACTTCTTCCAGAGGAGCAGCGACGCACTCCTCCGTCGTCTCGACAACATCGCGCGCTTCCGCGGCTGGTACGACCTCCCGTGAGATTTCGGCCGGTGAGGGTTGCGACTCCTCCTTCCTCGGTGCTGGCTCCTCCGTCGAGGTTGAAAGTGCCGTCGAGGACGTCGTTCTCGATGGTGCAGCAACAGCGCCCGTTCGTGCCTTTGGCATCCACCCTCCACCCAACCCTCCGCCTGACCCTCCTCGCACCGGCGCACCCATAACACTCCTCGACAGAGCGCTCGTCTTACTCGATCCGCCCGTCGACGTCGCTGTTTGCGCAGCCGAAGAGGAGACGACTCGAGGTGCGACCCGCGCAGGCGGGCCCATGGACGAGAGGACGGCTGATGCTGAACGGGCGTGCGACCCAGGCCGCAATGCGAGGACCGGACGGGAAGGAGGAGCTGAAGTGGTCGAGCTTGAGATGGGAGGCCTCGACAGCACGGTTGCAGCGGGGCGAGAGGCGGAAGAGGAAGAGGAAGCAGAGGATGCGAGCGTGGATCGACCGTCTGTTGCGTGAGAGCGGGTCGAACTACCAGCCGAGGTCGAGGACTTGGACGATGACCGCGAGGGGAAGCTGGAAAGGGTCGGCGGGGCGGACAAGGGAGGTGCGAGAGGAGGACGCGCTGGAGCGGTGGTCGACAAGGAGAGGTGAGAACCGACGGACGTCGACGGGCCTGTTGGCGCGCGCTTTGCTAGATCCGGACGAGCGGCATGCGTGGACGCCGTAGCCGAGTTGGCCAGAGTACGATGGAGGCTGGACGTGGAAGACGCTGACGAGAGGGCTGAGTGAGGTCGACTAGCTGGGGCAGAGCTTGAAGTTTGGCGGAGGCTGGAGGCTCCGTGAGGGCCAGACGTGGACGTCGCGGCATGGGCCTGTGGGGCGGGACGAGGTCCTAGTCTCTTGCGTGTGACAGGAGTCAAGGGACCCATGAATCTGAAGATGGGTCGAGGGCGGGTCAGCGACGTCAAGCGTGGGAGGGAGAAGGCAGGCGGAAAGGGAAAGGAACCCACACGTCGACTCTCTCTGGCCAAATCCCACAATACTCCTCCCAGAGCTCCTTTCCCAGCTTGCGTGCCTCGGGATCCTTGTCTCCAGCCAGTCGGCGTACCACGTTCTCGACGTCATCCGCCCTCACATCCCTGCCCCAGTTTCTCGCAATGGTGGCCATCCCCCTCCCGACCGCTCGCCGAAGGTTGACGTTGGCGTCCCCCACCGAGGAAGCGATCATCCTGACGAGGTTAGCCGGCGGACACGTCTCGAGAATCAGGTAGAGGACCGTCTCTGCCCGCTGGCGGACAATGTTGTTGGTCCGGCGGACGAGGTCGAGCAGCGGAGGCAGGTACAGGCGTTGGAGGGTCGAGTTGAAGGAGCCGGCCAGACGGGGGGCAAAGGAAGAGAGGAGGTCGATTCCTGCCTTGGACAAGGCTGCTCGTTCAGAGAGGACCTGGAGGGATGGATCAGTAGACGGTCAGCAGATGACGCGTGTGGGCGAGAGAGGGAGGGAGGCGCGAGGCAGGGCACGCACGCAGGACACGACGTTGTCGCCCACCCCTCCGCCGACGTTGGGGCCCACAACCATGCCATAGGAATCGATCTTGTATCCTCCGCCTCGTGTGAGTGCTGCTAGCCTGGATGGACGAGGGAAGGGATGCGCGGTCAGCCGGGGGGTTGAACGACGGGGTTGGAACGAGGGGCCGAACGTACTTGTTGAGCGCCTTTGCAAACTTTTCCCAGTTGTGCTCAGACTCGGGCTGGAGGAAGAGGGCCTGCATTTCCTGCAGGTGGAGCGAGAGCTGAGCCGGGTTGAGGCACTGGTGGAGGAAGTGAGGCGGGGTCGCGTGAGTTGAGTGACGACGAGGGGGGCAGGAGATCCAGAGGGAGGAGCAGGAGTGTCAGCGCAGGTGCGGATCAGGAGAGCAAGGGCCGTGTACTGACTTGGATGATATCCTGTGGGTCGCGTCCTGGCTTGTGCATCTGGAGCAGCGAGAGACGACGGGATCGTGTTGAGAGTTGCAGAAGGAAGAGTCCACGGTCGAAAGACAGGCACGCGTCTGGCTGACGTAAGCGGATGTCTCAACCATCCCTCTCTCGCCCTCTCCTCCTGCCCTCTCCCTCCTTCCCTCCCTCCTCCCTCTCTCCTTTGTTTTCGCAGATGGTCGTGCTGTCTTCCGTCGCAGGCCTCGCTCTCGCAGTCCTCCTCCCCCAGGCAGTCTCGGCTCAGGCAGCCAACACATCCGACGACAGCAGTTCGTTCCGACCTCTCCTTCCCTGCGCAGGGTCCTCCAAGCACCCTCAGTCTGACCCCAATTCTCCTCGTCTTCCTTGTTTGCTAGCCTTCCTGCAGAACGCCCTCTCCCAGGCATAGTGCGTTCATCCTGCGTCTGCTTGCGTCACACGAGTCGGATGGATTGGGCTGACGATCTGATCTCTTGTCGTCCTGCTCCTGCTCGTGCTCGTTCCTCACAACAGCCTGGCCAGCGCCTTCTATTCGAGCGGCCTCCAGTCCTTCTCGTCGGCAGACTTCATCACCGCAGGCAACCCCGACTGGGTCCGACGTCGCGTTGTTCAGAGTACGTTCTTCATCCGAGTGTTGTTCGAGGGATGTGGACTGAACTGTGTCTTCTTCTCATCACTTGCGCCCCTCTATCGTCCGCCCTCCCAGTCAACCAACACGCAGCTACGCATCAGTCGACGATCCAGACGCTCCTCTCATCCTCCTCTGCCGCCTCCTCAAGCATCCCGACGGCGTGCACCTACTCCTTCAACCTGACGACACCCCTCGAGTTCCTCGACTCCGCCTCGCGTCTCGAGCAGCTGTCCGCGTCGGCCTACCTGACGTCCCTTGCCAGCCTGGGCACTGACAACCTCAAGGACGTCAGCGCCATCATGCTCAACATCGGCCGACACAGTGCGTGGCTCGACTCGGCTGCTTTGCACGGGTCGGCCTGGAGCTCGGCAGAGGAGACGCTCGTGCCAGAGGGCGCCGAGTGGGAGACGTTCTGGAGCTGGGTTGGAACGGAGGGATGGGTTCAGGAGTGCCCGTCAACCAACCCCACGCTTCCCCTCTCCGCCTGGCCGTCCTTGGCCAACTCGACGGACGCTGAGGCCGGTTCGAGCTTCACTCTCACCTCGACGGCATCCGCATCGTCCTCAAGCACCCAAAACTGTTCGTCCCGGCCATCCTTTCTGAGAAGTTGCGCTCTCCACTGACACACGGTCCGATCGTATCGTTATCCTCTCGCAGTCGTCATCTACCACGGCCTCGAGACGACCCTCCTATCAGTCTCGTCCTCAGGCTCGGTCGACCTCCCCGTCGAACTCCAAGGGACCGTCTACGGCTTCCTAACCTCAGCGTCCAACGCGTCAGACGTCACGTCGTCCAACATCCTCGCCGGACCGCTTGTGCTCGACCTCGGCCTCGCGTCGGACGCAATCTCGCTCTAAGTCTCTCTTCTTCCTCGTCGCTCATGTTATTTCGTTTTGTTCTCTTGTGGTTGCTCGATGGAGGGATGAAGGAGTGGAATCTCTTGGAGGATAGGGGAAGGGTCACGAACACTATCATCTTAATCACCCCTACGCATGTCTACCCTCATCCCATGCTCTCTTACTCGCCTGTTGCTCCGTCGACGTCGCAAGAATTAGAGCGACCTCCTGTGTCGAGTGAGTGGGCGTGTGGTGGAGAGAGAAACGCTGGGGGGTGTCAGACCGAGCCTGCGTTCTTCAACCTCAGACGCTCAGGTCTCTAGTCATCTGCTTCACAGACCTGGACGCTCAGTGCAAAGACAGCAAGTTGGACAGATCATGGAACGTTGTTTCGCCACGATTCCAATGACGAGAGCGCGCAGAAAAACGACAGAAAGGCATTTTATCTGGCGATCTGAGGCGGTGTAGCTCGCGTAGCTCATCAACCCTCCGAATTTCCCGACTTCCATTGGTAGACAGTCGTTCGTGATCGAGAGCAAGAAAGACAGTGGAGACGAAGGGAAGGGGTCGAGGATAAAGGGATTTTGGACATAACTTGTTTCGTTTTCGAGCAGTCGACGGGGACGCAAGGTTGAACCTCGCCAAAAATTGTTTGCTCAACAGTCTGTTTTACTCCCAAGTCGAGATGTCTGCAAAGGTCAAAGAAGGGTTGGGTGTGAGAAGGAAGAACGGATGGGCGCCGGGTGACAGCGAGAGACGGACAAAGGTAAAGCAAACGACGCACCGACGTTCATCGCAACGGAACCCTGAGCCTTGAGTCTGAGCGTAGTCCAACTCTAGCGTTCGAGCGAGTCCTTTACCGATCTCCGGACAGGGAAAAGACCAGCTCAAGTCAGTGGTAGTTAGGCGGACTGCTTGTGACAGCGAACGACACACCTTTCCCTTTCCTGAGATCCACGACGCTCCGAACGCGCTCTATGTGGTCTGCACGACTGCCGAGCGATGTCTGGGTCTGTACCGTTGAGGAGCTGACGGCAAGTAGTCCTTAAGAGAAACGAGGGGCTGACTCTGATTAGTGTTGACGTCAACTGAAAAACCTGTCCTCCGTTGTACAGCAGATTTCGATTGGGTCAGCAGGCTGCCCCAAGCGAATCGAAAACGAACAGCCACGACTTACGTGCGAGAAAGAATGAACGACACTCCTGGATACCGCTCTCAAAGTCTTTGCGGGTCAGAGTGCGGCGTTTGGGAACGGTTGCGATTCGAAGTCTCGTCAACGCAGGCAGGCAGTAAGTCTGCCAAAGCGCCCTCGTACTGCTGTGGACAGCTTTTTCGATATTAGCCTCGGCGGAGCGGGGGAAGATGAGGGATCGTTTTGGTCAGTGGGTTCCAAAGCTGGCATGAGGTTGGGAGGACGAGCGACGGAGGAAAGAAAGCGCAATGTTCGAGAAGCGTACCTCATTCGCTCGAACGCTAGAGAATCCACCCCACCACCGCCCCACCCAGATTAGTCTGAGAAGGAGTACTAGACGCAAAACGATGACCTGACAGGAGGGAGAGGGATCGAGAAGGAAAGGGCCGTGAAAGCGGCCAAAAAGGTAACTTTAGACCGATGCCGGGGTCGAACCGACGATCTTGAGCGGGCTTTGAACCGAAAACTCACGCCATACCACTAGGCCAATCGGTCTTGGATGTCAACTGTCAGTGAGCAATTAAGTGTATCGCACATACCAATGTTAAAGAGAGACACCTTCTCTGCGCCTCTTCTCTCTGCGCCTGACCGCCGACGTGATTGTGGACGGCTCTACCCAGACTGACTGACCGCCCATCTCAAATATGAAAAACAACATGTGATGGCAGCAGGCCCCGCCGCCCTACGTCCTCCTCTTCTTCTTCGGCCGGTTGTTGTCCCCTTCGCACGCCGGACACCACCACTTGTCCTTTGGAGCCACCTTCATCCCCTGTGTATCCAAAGACAGATTCGATATTCAGCATCAAGAAAGGCTTGCCAAAAAAGGGTGAGATCAAAGAGTGGTGGACGTACCACACAGTCCAGGTGAAACCACTCTCGGTCGCAGTCCCTGTTCTCGCATCCCACCATCTCCGCCACAGCAGGCAAACCGCAGAAGCAATAACCCGGTTCATCCCTAGACACCGAATCGAAAAGCCATCAACAGTGTCAGTACACTGAGGCGAGCATCGGATTGTCCGCGGTGGTGGAGAAAGAGTGAGAGGGGACGCACTTTGAGAAAGACTGCCCGGCCATCATCGCTTTGACTCGTTCTACTCCCTTCAAATGCATGAAGTCGTCGTTTGCGTCGTCGGCTGCTTTGCCCTTGCCCTTGTGGGCCCGGTGCCGAGTTTTCCGATTCCGAGGGGCAGCCTGAACCTCTAGGAGCGAACCGTCGTCGTTCTCGTCTAGCTCTTCTGCCTGCTGAAGGAAGTCGGGCACGTAACGACCTGCGAGGGTGTGCGTATCGAGCTCGGTGTCGAGCGTCCTGATGTGGCGGTCCGTCTTGTCGTAGGCGTCGTTCGCGAGCGAGACCTTCTCGGAGCAGGCGTTGGGAGGTTGAGCGGTGAAGCGGAAGACTGGTGTATGGGCGGCCTGCTGAAGAGGTGGGAGAGATATCGAAGACGAGGAAGCTACTGCGTTCTGGTGGATAGGCTGTGATGGAGGTGTGGAGTGTGTTGTCGACAAGGGCCAGGAGTTGAGAATCGGCGCAGCGAGGGGTTGGAGGAGAGTGTGGGCAAGCGCGCTCCCAGGAACATGAGACGTGTCGAGAGGAGCCGCCGTCGGTGGCAGAAAGGTCTCTCCGACCGCGCCCTGATCTACTGCGTGCGAGTCTACCTCCAAGGCCTCTGCAGGGGCTGGAAAGAGAGCACCGCGCACGTCCGGCAACGCGTTGAGGATCGCGACCGCCTCGCGTTGTTTGCCCTCCAGGCGCGCCTGAGTCGTCCGTACAACCTCGGAGACTGTATTCCGGAGCAGCGCAACGTCCTTGAGCACCTTCTCGTCCGAAGCCCGGAGCTGCTGGGCGTTTCTGTGCTGCTCCATCGGATGCTGGACGACGACTGCAAGCGATCCCGCCGACCCAGCCAGAGCAAGCAGCGAGTCAGCAGTCTGCCAGCACCACACCTGACCTCGACCAGGACGGAAGGTAAGAGCAGGCAGGATGTACCCTCGTAGAAGGTCTCCTTGTAGTCTGTCCATCGCGGGTTCTCGTCGTCCGACTCGTCGTCGACGCTGGCCGCGTCGGGGTCCCTGCCGTCGTGGTAGGGCGAAGGGTTGTCGTCCTCGGGGAAGCGATGCCTGCGCGGAGCCTGCTCAAAAACGGGCTGGGACTTCTTCTTGGTGACCTTTTTGCGTACGGCCATGGTCTGAAGCGAGCGAGAAGGAGGAAGAGAGTGGGGTCCTGTCGTGAGTTGTGGTCGGACGGAGACGACGATTTGGCTCAGGAGCCCTCTCATTCCCCTCAACCCTGAACCCTCTTCCTCTCCGTTTTCTCTACTTTCTACTCTCCCAGACCGCACTGTCTCTCTCTCAGCCCGTCCATCTGGTCCACCACTACTAGACTCACCGCTTCAACATGGCCAGCTCTCGCGAGGAGATTCTCAACGACGGAGGTCAATCTTCTGCCACCAGCCCAGCTCGGGCTCTCCAGCTCCGTTCCTGACCTGATTGTTCCCTCTCTCCTCTTTGTCTATCGTGTCCACAGGCCTCAGAACCGACTTCCGTCGTCCCAACGAGCTGCGACACTTTGCGCTCTCGATCCCGACAGCGGCATCGACCTCGGGCGCAGACGGCGTGGCGACCTGCTCCCACGGACTGACCGTCGTCACCTCGTCCGTCCATGGACCCAAGGAGGCGCGCAACCGAGGAGGCACCCTCTTTGACCGGGCAGTGATCAACGTCGACGTATCGGTTGGCAGCTGGGCGGGCAACGAGAGGCGGAAGCGAGGGCGGAACGACAAGTCAGTCCCTTGCTCGAGTCCGACTCGTTTCTCTCGTTCAAAACCTGTCTGATATCTTTGGCTTCCCCACCCTAGGCGTATACAGGAGCTCGCTCAGGCCATCAAGTCGACGTTCGAGCCTGTTATCGTGACGAGTCTGTACCCGCGGAGCGAGATCAACATCTACGTGCAGGTGCTGGCCATGGACGGAGGTGCGCCCAACCGGCTCCCCTTGCCTACGGCGCTCTTAACTGATCGTTTCTTACTTTGAACTCCCAACTCCTTCAGCCCTCCTACAAACCGCTCTGAACGCCACCACTCTCTCCCTCTTGACATCCGGTATCTCGCTGTCGGACTCGCTGCTCGCGCTCTCCCTCACTCCCTACCAGTCACAAACGACCCTGCTCGACTTGACAGCGTCCGAGGAGGCCGCCCTCCCTCACGTCACCCTCGCCTTCCTACCTCGTAGTGGCAAGGTCACCACCGCCCAGCTCGAGGGCCGGATGACGGTGGAAGGCTTCGAAGAGTGCGTGCGGGTTGCAGGAGACGCCGTTAGCGTGCTGAGGAAGGAGATGGAAGGCGCCGTCAAGGACTGGGCAAAGAGGGTCGGTGCGGGTGACCTGGGCGTCAGTGCAGGCCAAGCTGCGACGAAAGCAGACGACGGAGACGACGACATGGAGTTATGATCCTTGCCACACTACAAAACAAATGTGCCCTGGGTGCAGGTGCCCTACAAGGCCTCTCTCTCCAGCCGACTTGTTCCGATGCACACACGAACGACACGAAGCACCAACGCAAAAATGAAACATTTGCATCCCTCAGCCCTTGAGCATGCCTTGCAGCCGAGCATGCCCAATGAGCCACACGTCCTTGACCGCTCGGTCGCATTCTGCCTCCCAGGCCGACGTTCCGACCTCCCGGACGTGCTCGTCCGCCCCTACGACGGCCTCCATTTCGGGCACGATCGCGCTCCTCGGTCGACCATTGACGAAGGTGATGTACCGCAGCCGGGGGAAGCACCGCTCGTACGTCACGTTGAGCTCTCTCAGTCTGCGCGTTCGTTGGACGGGGAGGGGAAGGGAGGGAGGAGGTTGGGTGTCAGCGCTGCGACTGTTGTCGCCCTCGTCAGATGAGACCAGGCACGCACCTATCGAGCGTAGCTTGAGTCGTCGGCGGAGCTCCCGACAGAAGTCCCTGTTCCCTCTTGCTGAGCTCGGATAGCACGTCTCCCTCCCCGATGCGAGCTGAGACGAGAGCAATCGTTCCTTATCAGCTTCGAGCAGACACGATGAACTGAACCCTCGAGAGAGAACGTACGATGTCCCTCGACGAAGCCGACCCTGAGATCCCAATCTGTCCAGCGAGCCGTTTCCTCCTCGCCTGCCCTCAGGATGTCCTCGCGCGATGCCGGCGGACGCGAGGCGAAGCGAGAGAGGAGGGCGTCCGTCAGGCGATCCCGGGTTGGAGGCGTGACTTCGAGCAGGAGCACGAGGAAAGCGGAGAGGAGATCGGACGAGGTTGACAGCTCTGAGAGAGAAGCGAGTGAGGACGGCATGCTCTGAGAGATATGGGTAGGGCAGGAGGGGGCGAGATGGTTGGAGGCAGCTGTCGCGAGAGTCGTCCGGACGGACGGAGTTGGGAGTTCCTCCGGTCCACATTAGAGTGAAAGCTCGCCAAGTTCGCACACAGATTCGTAGAGCAGAGCGTAAACAGCATAGAAGATCCAAGGCGCATGAGGCGAGCAGGTTTTTTGTGTGGGGGGGGGGGGTGGAGATCGTAGCGAACGAGCAAGAGAGTACACTGAGATAGAAAAGGGTAGAAGAGTAGGAGCCCATGTAAAAAGAAGATGAGTGTGGGAGGGAGAGAGGGAGGGAGGAAGGAGGGTGTATGCATGCAAGAAACAGAGCGGCAGGGAGAAGGCGAGAGAGAAAGAAGGGGGGAGGGAGGTGGCCGTCTATCTGAAGTCGGTCTTTCCAGCCTTCCTCTTTCCGGCCAAGAGCCACTTGGGTCGGGTAACACCAATGTGTCGATCGGCCTCGGATGCCTTTCCCTTGTAGTTTCTCGGACGCTGGGCAAAGTTTCGGAGCTCGTTCGACTTGTCGTACTGGGCCTTGGTGAGTCCGGCCGTCGTCCTGTCCGTCTTGGGCGTCCTGACAGCGACGCCGCCGGCCCGTCGTGTGCTGCTGGGCTGCTCGTCCTCGTCGTCGACCTCCATAGACTCGTCCTGCTCGGCAGCCTCCATCGCGAGCTGCGCCTCGGCCTCCATCCGACTGCGCTTCGACCGTTTGCCCTGTCGCTCTCCCGGGATGGCGTCGCCCTTGGACCGGAGCCCATCGACGATGCCCAACCCCTGTGACTTGGCCAGCTGCTTGGCCCGCTCCTCGATCCGGGACGGGTCGAGTCCGACCGACCGGAGCGTCGTCGACAACTGCGAGAGCGTCCGCGTCTGGTGCTTGCGGGGGATGATGGGCCGGTTCGCGAGCTTGTTGCGGTCCTGCGAAATCTTCTTCATGAGCGCCTTCTTGTCCCGGACGGCATCGGCCGTAGCTCGGAACTCCTCCTCGTCTGAGTCGATCTGCACAACGAAAGAACGAGGCAAGCAAGAAGAATCAGCTTTGGGCCGCGTTCGCGTGAGATATCTGGGGGGGGGGTGTTTGGAACGCACGATCTCCTCCTCGTCCGACTTGTAGAAGCCCTCGGCCTCGAGTCGCTCCTCCTCCCGCTCGAGCGCCTCGAGCTTCTCCGCAATGTCCGGGTCGATAAAGTCGGCAATGTTCTTTCCGTCGAGAATCTCGGGCATGACGTCCTGCTTCCACTCGTCGTCGGCAAGCATGTACGTCTTCCAGTGAGGCCGCGTGTAGACTCCCGGTCCTCCCTCTTCGAGCTCGATGTCGCGCTCGAGTCGGATCCGGTCAGGGTCGTCCCTGTCGTACTTCTTCCTGTCCTTGACCGCGTCGGGGATGACGGGCGCTCGAACGACGTCGTCCCGCTTCTTGGGCTCAGCAACAAAGATCTTGTTGGCGACCGAGTTGATTCGGGTTCCCTTGAGCTTGGCCTCGACTCGATGGGCGAGCAACGCGTCGCAGGCGGCGTTTCGGACGTCCATGACTCCCTCCTCCGAGTAGCAGGACGACTGGACGACGGTGACGTCGCCCATGGCGATGATCTCGTCAATCATGGCGCGCGAGGCCGCGGGCAGGTCCTCGAGTCGAGTGATGTCGATCTTGTTGATGACGAGCAGGGTGGGCTTGTTGGTGAACAGGGGCTTGATCGAGTGGAAGAGCTTGCACTGAGTGAACGAAAGAAGGAACCCGTCAGTTGGTTTGCGGTAAAGCGGCAAGTCAAAGGAAGAAAAGCTACGGACCTGGGCCTCGATGGTGTAACCACACTGCTCGGAGAGGTCCATGAAGTAGAGGACGGCGGACCGCAGGTGGGCGAGGGCGGTGATGGACTGCATCTCGATCGTGTTCATCTCCTCGAGCGGGTGGTCGAGAATACCGGGCGTGTCGATGACCTGCCAGCGGAGGTACTTGTAGTCCATGTGTCCGACGAAAAGCGACTTGGTCGTGAACGCGTAGGGCTGGACGTCGACGTCGGCCCGGGTGATCTTGTTGATGAAGGACGACTTTCCGACGTTGGGGTAGCCGCAGATAAGGAGCGTTCGGGTGTTGGGGTCGATCGACGGCAGACGCGAGATGTGCTGTCGAACCTCCTCGAGGTAGGCGAGCGGGTCCTTCTGCCTTCGCATGACGGTGGCCATTCGTCCGAGCGCGGCTCGCTTGAGCTGCTTGCACCGGTACAGCGAGTCTCCGAACTTGAGCAGTCGGCAGTAGTCCTTGGCGACCTGGTCGGCGAGGTGTCGGGCGGTGTTGATCTGTCCGAGAGCAAGCTTGTAGTGGTTCTTGTCGTAGAGGACGTTGAGGAGCGAGGCGAGGAAAGGGTGAAGGGTGTCGAGGATGGGGAACTCAGACAGGATGCCAGAGAGCTTCTCGTCGATGGTCGTCTGCGTGAACTTGACCTTTCGCATGTAGAAGTTTCTGATTCGCGATATCTAAAAGGGAGAGGCAGACAAGGTCAGTTGGTCTGGCGCAGGGTGTAAGACGAACCGGGCAGGATTGACAGGCCCTCCCCAGGGAGAGGACCACAACGGATGAACACGCCACTCCAGACCTCCAGCTCCTCGACACCTCTGATACCCCAGAGCTGCACCCAGAACCTCAAGCGGTCCTGCACTACAGTCCGGGCCTGCCTCCAGCAAACACCGTCCCTCTGCGTGCTCCCCTGACTCGCCCCCCCCCCCTTTGCCCCGTCCGACCTCCGCTCTCGAGACTGCCTTCCCGAGAGACCTGCTCTACCAGGAGCGGCGTGATTGCGTGTGGACCTGGAGCGAACACACCTTGAAGTTCTTGTGGATGACGGTCGGGGTCTTCCTCTGGGTCTTGGACAGGCTGTCGAGCGTGGACACGGAGGGGAGAAGGTCAGCCTAGGAGGAGCAGGAGAGCAGAGAGCGCAGGGACTGACACAATGTCGAGGAAGTCTGCTGCCGAGGGGACGGGCGCGATGGCCTTGAGGCCGTGACCGGACGACATGAGGGAAAGAAGGAGAAGGGGGGGAGGGGAGGGGGAAGGGTGGTGAGGGAGGAGGCCGCTGGTAGGATCAAGCGTCTGAACGAGTTTGCCGTTCTCGCCTGGGCGCAGCAACGATCCAAATTTCTCGGCTGTTACACTGTTACGCCAACAGTTACGCAGAATGTTACGCGCGCTTGCCCCAACACCCAACCCCCCTCTGTTGACGATCTCTCAACCACACACACGCAGGAAATGTCGTACGGCCTCGGCACGCTTGCCCTCGGACGGCCACGCGAACCGGCACACAGCCTCCACTCGACCCACCCAGACGCCTACACGCCTCGCCCTGACGACGGCCTGCTTGCCCACGCAGCCAGCCTCCATGGCCGCTGGCTCAGTCGCACCCTCGACGGAGCACACACCCTCGACCTAACCGCCCTCACCCTCACTCAGTCGTCCTCGTCTTCCTCTTCTCCCGCAGACGGACCTTCCGCCCGCATCGCCTTCCCTGCCGCCCTCGTCGGCCCTCCCACCATCCGACCGTCCGGGAGCTCGCTCGTCGTCGTCGGCCTTACTAGCCCTGGCCTGCTCTACCGGATCGTCCTGCCAGACGACCCGCACGAGTGGCATGCCGTCCTCGACAGGGACAGCGACGACTGGGCAACCGAGCACGCTGTTCGGGCACTCGCAGCAGACGGCGGCGCGGCCGTCAGCGCGCTCGAACGCGTAGACGACGACTGCCTGCTGCTCGGCCTCAAGTCGGGCGTGCTGCTCAAGCTCGAGTGGGAGAGCTCGTCGGGTGCGTCGCATCCTCGCCCTTTACATTTCAGGTCTGATTTGGGTTGCTGATCCCGTTTCCCGTCGCTTGGGCTCTTGCAGAAACATGGCTCGAAACGACGCTGAAGCCCTCGAGCTATCTCTCGTCGCTGTCGTCCCTCATCCCCTTCTCGTCCTCGTCCTCGTCCTCTTTCAACCCCCACACCATCCACTCGCTCGCCTCGTACTTGCCGCCAGACGCCGGATCTGCCCAGGCCTTCTCGCTCTCGTGCGACCGACGGTTGCGCGTGTGGAACCTCCTCACGGGCGCGTGCGTCAAGACGTTCGACTTGCCTGGGTCGGGAGAGCTGCTGCCTCTGAGCGGGGTCGAGGGCGGCTGGATCAAGCTTGTCGGAGCGTCGTCCGAGGCTGGGTCTGAGGTTGTCAAGCGAGGATCCGAAGCCGTCAGCCGCAAGTTCGACGACTACCTGGCCGTCTACCAACCAGGCACCTTCCTCCTCTATGGCATCCGACCCTCGCAACGAGCCGGCTCGCCGCCGGATCTAGTCCCTCACGTCGCTGTTCCGGCACCGGCAGACACCCTCAACGCCGCGCTCAGGACGTTTGACGTCGTCCCCATGGGTTCCCAGGGCGACGTGCAGCTCTGGTCCGTCTGGGACCACCAGGGTCGGTCCTCCATCCACCACAGGACGATCCGACTGCCCTCTGCAGCCAAGGAGGTCAGCCCGAGGTGGCAAGAGGCGACGAACCTGCCCGAACCCGCTTTTACCGCCTCGTTCTTCACCGACCTCTTCCACTCCGACCCGGACCCATCCGCCAACACGCTAGCCGAGCTCTTCCTGTCGCACCTCTTCTACCCGGGCAGGTTCGCCTACTCGTCCCTCTCAACCGCGCTCGAGGCCTACATCTCGACCCTGCTGTCGATCCTGCCGCCGTCAAACCACCCGGGCTCGCTGTCGTCGAGCTACCCGAGCTTCCCAGTCCGCATTGGCGCCACGGTCGGGTCACACCTTTCGGCCGAGACGGACGTTGCAACAGGCGGGGTCAAGGAGCGAGAGTACCTCGAGGCGCTCCTCGCTGAGTGGCTCGGCTTCCTCGCGCGGGTCGAAGGGGCAGAGCGAAGTGCTCGCTGGGAGCTAACGAGCGTGCGCCTGGACTTCAGCGGACGGGGGGATGTCGAGTGGGCGTGCGTGCGAAGGGATGGTCTCGTCGTGCCCTTCCGCAGAGTGGGCGAGGCCGACGACCAGCTCGCGCTGGTGGCGGCCTCGTCGTCGGTCGCCAGTCAAGAGGGAGACGTCGACACGCTCCTCAAACTCGGCCAGACGATCGCCGACTCGCTCCCGTTCGCCAACGTCCGCTCGCTCAGGGCCGACCTGACGACGTACGCGGCCGGGTCGTCGACGTTTGGCAGCGTCGAGGACGCCCTGCTCGACCTGTGGGAGTCCAAGACGGACGGTCTGCTCGGTCCCGACGTGCTCGAGGTTGTGGACGCGATCGTCGAGGGCGGTCAGGGCGCCAACGTCGTCGCCCAGGCCGGACGCCTGCTGGATCTTGTCGGGTCCAACAACGCCGCTGCCTCTCGGGAGGTCGAAGGAGACGAGTTCGCCAGCCAGCTTACGCCCCTCGGCGCCGCGCTCCTGTCGCAGACGTTGCTCCACTCGCTCGAATCGCGCGAACGGTTCACCCTCTACCTGCTCCTGGCTCAAGCGGCCTTGCTCGCCCAGACGCACGAGGAGGACCCGTCCTTCGTCCCGCTCGCCAGGTCGCTCTCGCGCACCGTCGACGTCTGGCGCGAGGTCGCCTCGTGGGCGTGGGTCGCCACGGAGGGCATCGACGTCAGCCTGCTGTCGTCTTCGACGACGGCGACCGGATCGGAGTGGGTCGAGCGCTTCGGAGGACTGAAGGTCGCCGGAGGGGTCGGTGCGTCCCGGGCGACGTTCCCTTCAGCGGCCAATCACGCCGCCCTTCTCCCGCCTCCTTCGATCCTCTCCACGCTCCTGCTCGCCCAACCCGTCTACCTGTCCTCGCTTTCGTCAGCCGCCGCCGCCGTACTCAACACGACCTCGTTCGCCAACCCGACCGACCGCATGCCGGCCCTCAAGCTGGTTGCGGACGTGCTCGCGATCGGCCAGCCTGCGAGGGCGTATGCGCTCGCGCAGAGGTGGGACGAGAGCGAGGGAATGGGCTACGAGAAGGGTCGGGCTGGACTGGCGCTTGGGTCGGCCGAGGAGAGCGAGCGCTACTTCGAGAGGGTTGCCGGCGCTTTCGGTTCGTTTTACCTCATCTTCGTCCCTCCCCTACCCCACGATGCTCCTTTCTTCGCGCAGATCGGAGCACTGCTGACCTGTACAAGACACGTGCCCTGTCACAGACTTCCCGTCGACGTCGTCGCCTCTTCGCGCTGTCCTCCCAGCAAAGGTCGTGGACGCCTGGTCGCTCGCCGAATACTACCGCCACGTCTCCCTCCTCTACGCACCGCAGACCCATGACGCCTCGATCATCAAGTTCTGCAACCTCGCCATCGCCGCCGCTGCACTCGAATCACCGCCGGCCGCGGCGTCAGACGGAGGGATGGACGTGGACGAGAACAAGGAGAATGCCGGCGTCGAGGGAGCCAAGACGAAGGACCTGTGGAGCAGACTGTTTGCTGCTACGGTCAGCCTGGGTCGGTACGAGGACGCCTACATGGTCTTGATCTCGAATCCGCACAAGGACACGTGAGTCTCGCCCTGCCTACCATCGTTTGAGCAACCCTTACTCCAAGTCCTGACTATCGACCGACGTCGGCTCATCCCGCAGCATCAACGACGCCGTCTCGCACCTCATCACCAACATGTGCCACGCCAACCAGGTCGCCCGGCTCGTCCAGTTCTCGTTTGTCGGTCTGCAGGACGTCATCGAGCGCACGCTGGCGTTCAAGGCGAGGCACTCCGACCCGATGGCCTTCCCGAGCTACCCCATGGTCCTCTACTCGTGGCACATCCACAGAGGCGACTACCGATCAGGTACGTCGAACCGTTCGCTCCGACACCCTTGTCCAGGTAAGCCCGAGAAACTGACTCTTGTTGTTCCTTGCTCTCTGCCAGCCGCGCTCGCCATCTACCAACAGGCCCGACGATTCGGCGATGCCCACGGTCCGTTTGCGGAGATCAGCTCGAGACGAGCCAAGTCCTACTTGCTTGCCATCAACGCCCTCTCGCTCGTGGACAAGAAGCACGCCTGGTTGGCACTGACGGTCGCGGTCGACCCAACGTCCAAAGTGCGTCCGCTTCGTACTGAGCCTTCCGACCCTCCCTCAACTCTCTGGAGTGATGATCTGACAAACTGTTGTCCTTGCGTTCGCACAGCGGCGGAAACGGCAAAAGACGACTTCGCATATCCCTGAGGAGGTGTTCTCTAAGGCCGCTCGGTCCAAGGACGTCGAGATTGTCGATCTGGAGGACATCCGGCGAGAGTACAACCTCGTCTTGTCAACCTTGACGCTGGCCGAAAAGTTCCCCAACTCGTTCCACTCCAGTTCGTTTCCACCTCTTCTCTCATTCCTTCCCGACTGGGCGCGAGACTGACTCAGCGACCCATCGTCTTCGTGTCGAATCTGCAGACGTCCTCCTCGCCGAAGACGCAGTCAACCTCTTCCTCCAAGCGGGCATGGTGGACACGGCTGTCTCTACCGCCAAAAAGCTCGACGTAGACCTCGAGAGCGTGGTCCCGATATGATGAGCCTCGTTTTTCGTGCAGCTTTGAACGTTCGGAGGGCGACAGTCATGAAGATCCTTTATCTGCAATAGGCTTACGAGAGGCAAAGACGAAGGGGGACACGGACGTGCAACGAAAGCAAAGTGAAACGAGAGAGAAGAAGAAGAAGAAGAAGAAGGCGAAGATGATGAATTTGAGTCTACTGAGGACCAAGCGAGCCTCCGCCGGACGAGCTCTTCTTCTTGTACTTGAGGATCCAGGGGTGTTTCGCGACCTCGGACAAGGGCAGACGTTTGGCCGGGTCCTTCTGCAGGAGCTGCAAGGCGGTAAAAAAGATGGGCAAGCCGAGTCAGCGACATGATTGACCGCGAAGGGTGCAGGAATACCGCACTCACTCGAACGATGAGGTCCTTGGCCTCCTTGGAGACGGTGTCGGGGACGTGCAAGTCGACACTTGCGATTCGCTTGTAGGTTTCTGGAAGAGAAAAAGACGACGCTGTCAGATAAGCAACGATCTGAGAGGGAGAGATGGCGTGGAGACTGACCTTTGTGACCGGCCATGTCCTCGAATGGAGGGACACCGCACAAGAACTCGTACGCGAGCACACCCAGAGCCCAGTGGTCCACCTTCTCGTTGTGCTCCTTTCCCTCTACCATCTCCGGCGGCAGGTAGTCGAGCGTTCCGCAGAGCGTCGTTCGTCGGTTTCCGGGAGCGTGCACCGACCAGCCAAAGTCGGCGACCTTGAGCTCGCCGTCCAGGCCGAGCAGCAGGTTTTCGGGCTTGATGTCGCGGTGGATGACATGCTTGCGGTGGAGGTATTGTAGAGCGTCAGCCATCTGGGCGATGTACTGTTGGAACAGGAGACGCAAGTCATCAGCACCTGAAGACGTCGTCGTCGACGAGGGGTGTTATCGACGTACACGAGAGGAGCGCTTCTCGGAGAAAGATCGCAGTTTCGAGAGTTGCTTGTAGAGCTCTCCCTTTCCGGCAAACTCGAGCATCAGGAAGATGCGCTTGTCGTCGTGGAAGAAGCCATAGAGCCGGAGGATGTTAGGGTGTCTGGAAAAGAAGAACACAGGTTCATCGTCAGCACGAGAGGGCTGTCAGGACGTTGAAGCTTCGCACGCACCTGAGGTTGCTCTGGATCTCGATCTCCCTCCGGACCTGCTTCTCGACCTTGGAAGACACAAGCTCGTCCTTATACATGCACTTGAGAGCGACGATGTAGTGGGGTGCGACCTTTGTCCTAGCCAGGTAGACTCGACCGAACTTGCCCTTTCCGAGCGGGCGACCGATCTCGAACTGAGGCAGCGACCAATTTTGGTAAGGTCGAAGACTGCATGAGACAAGGAAGCCACAGTCAGTTGCCGTTCATACGAGCAAGGAAGCAGGGAGAGGAGCAGACGTGCCTGGACACTTGGGATGGGGCCGGTCCACTGTCATCGCGTTGCTGACCCTCCTGCTGTTGCGGTCGCTCTTGCTCACTCTTCCGTGCCCCCCCCGCCTGCCCACCTGCCGTCGCTGCCTCGCTCTCCCTCTTCCGCTCGTCCGCTTCAAACCCACCGTCGTACTGGCCGATGTCGACGCGGTCGAGGCCTCTCGCGGCTGTCTGCTGGGCGCTCGTTGCTAAGCTGCTGCTGGCCAGGCGGAGGTGCGAGGAATGGGCCGGGCCATGCAACCCCTGGGCCGTGTGGTGGTGAGGAGCTGCCGACGACGTTGACGGACGATGCTGGCCGGCGGCGCTTGCCTGTGCTGGACGGGGAGCCTGCTGGGGCGATTGCTGGCGCGAGAGGGACTGCTTGTTGGTCGATGTTGAGGCATGCGAGCTCTGAGGAAAGTCGGACGCGTTGATGGGTGCGTTGAGGGCGAGCTTGGAGAGCGGCAGCCGGATGGTCGATGGGTTCGAGCTCGACATGCTGGCAGAGTCGTCTCTTCTTTCCGGTAGACGGTCGATGGGAGGAGGGAGAGAAGAGGAGCAGGGCGCAGGGGCAAAGGAGGTTGGAGGCGTGCAGGAGCGCGTGCGGGCCACATGAACGCACGGAGCGACCCAGCCATCCAAAAGTCCCTCGCATTCGCCGAGTCCACACAGAATCTCAGAGCCCGGATTCATCAAGTACTGTCAATTTTCTGAGGATGGTCCATCGAAGGGAAAGTATTGTGCGAGGGGCTTGAAGGCGCGCAGACGCGTGCACCGGAGTTTGGCCTTTCGCTACAGCCCGACCGCCCTCTGCTTTCAGCCCAACCGACCATCCTTCCCCACGATGGCCATCAAGAACAGCTGGACCCTCCCTCCAAAGGTACGCTCCCTGTCCTGCTTCGTGCCATCGTGTAGTCTTGTCTGACTTGGCCTGGACGCCCTCCGGCAGAGGGAGTTCCCCGCCGACGTCCACCTGTCGACGCCGGCGGACGAGTACGACGTCAACTTTATGTTCCCTGTCCGGGAGCTCAGTACGTCCAAGATCACTGTCACGCCCTTCGTTGTGCGTCCTTCCCCCACCTTGTTGAGGTGCGCCTTGTTGTTGTAGGCGAACGGCAGAACGAGGGTGCTGACCGAGATGACTCGACCTCCCCTATCGCCCATTTCGCTGCCCGCACCAGCCTTCGCTGCATGCCCAGGCCTACATCGACTCCTTCAATGACGAACACACCAAAGCCACCTTGTCCGTCTCATCCTCTGGCCATCTCTCCAACTCTATTTGCTCCGCGCTGACATCAGGAAGGGCTACGTGGGATGGCTGGGGGTGCTGCGCACAGCGAGGGCTTCAGTCGGGGTCCGTTCGACACCCTCCAAGAGTTCCTGCAGTACGCCGAGGTCGTTCGGTCCACACCAGTGCGTGTTTTATGTTGACTGTTCTCTCCAAACACCCAGCCTTAGTTCTTGCGGGTGGACGGGTGCTGATGTTGAGGCTTTGTCGACCGGACCCTTGCTCAGTCGTCTATCTTGTTTGCTGTGCTAGACACCTCCAAGGAGGGCGAACCCCAGTTCGCAGGCGTGGTCAACTACTGGTGTGCCAGTCGTCGGACGCTTGTGCGTTTTTCCTGGACTCTTGTTCCTAGCCTTTCTCGTCGAAGGTCTGACAAGCCTTTTTTTCCCCTACACTTTGGCTTCCGCTTAACTCTGAACGATTGCGCAGGCCATCGAATTGGGCTCAGTCATCATTAGGGTTCCCTACCGACGCTCTCACGTCACCACTCAAGCCTGCGGCCTCCTAATCGCCTACGCCCTCACACCTCTCTCCACCTCGTCCTCCTTGCTCAACAACCAAGGCGGGCTCGGTCTCCGTCGTCTCCAGTGGACCGCGTACGACTACAACGAAGCTTCTCTTCGAACGGCCACTCGACTAGGGTTCAAAGAGGAGGGTGTCCTCCGAAACTGGTACGAGAAGCCTTCCGACCCGACTAAGGGCAAGCGCGACAACGGCCGGGTGGACGTTCAAAGGGGTAAGGAGTGGGAGATGGAGCCGGTCGTCGATGAGGGTGGTCAGAGGACGACGAGAGGGTTCTCGGAGGACTCTTGGATGGGCTCGATCACGAGCAAGGACTGGGACGAGGGCGTCGAGATGAGATTGACAAAGGAGATGGCGAGGGAAAAGTGAACCACCACCCTCCACCCTTCTTTCCCCTCCAACCCTCCTCTGCCCATGTAGATGCTTGAAGAACCCTTCCTGTCCTCCGACTCCGGCTCTTTCTCCCTGTCAATGTCTTGGGGAATGCTTGAAAAACAAATTGTGCATGTGCACCCATACGATATCGCCGGCTCCTGTTGAAAGCTCAACTTGACCATGTTGGCGACGGCGGACTGAAGAGCGTTGCCGGCGACTGCAACGAACGACAGGGGAGAGAGAGAGAGAGAGGGAGAGAGAGAGATTCGTTGCCATAATTAGGCAGGGAATGCAAGGGTGTCAAAAATTACTGAACGACGCACAGTGCAGGCCAAAGTCACACGCGTTGGCGTCAACAGTAGTTCACGCGTTTCTCTCTATCCCACTCGCGAAATAACGGCAGATCAATGAAAGTCGTGCTCAGACTCAAAGATAGGAGATCGAGGGCATGTCGAAACGACGTCGGGGGCGATGGCAGCAGACATGACCATCCACGACAATCCAGACAGAAACAGCAAGACACGAGCACACAGGATGGATTCCAAAGGTGAAGAGCAAAGACGAAAGTAAGATGTTCCAGGAAGAGAATAAGATGATTCAGGAAGAGAAGAGAGAGGGGAAAGACTGGTTCTACTTAGCGGGGATGAGCTGGCCGTTGTCGATGGCAACACTTTTGGTTGCGTTACTCGTCTTGTAGATGCCGACCAGGCGGTGCGAGAGCTCGAACATGTCCGACCGCAGCGAGATGATGATGAACTGAGCCGACTTGGTCCGTTCGCGAATGTAGTTGGCGATGATGCTGACGTTTCGAAAGTCGAGTGCTGTCGAAAAAAAGGTAGAATTGTCAGCGCGGCCGTGCCTGACGGACAGAGGGAAAGCGGTAACCCACCAGCATCGATCTCGTCCATAAAATAGAGTGGAGTGGGCTGGAAAAGTGAAAGACGTGTCAGCTTCCTTCGGTTTTAAATCTTGTGTGGAAGAAGCTCTGACCTTGTAGACGTGCAGCGCGAAGACGAGGGCGAGTGAACTGAGCGTCTTCTCTCCTCCCGACAGGTTGGAGATGTTCTTCCAGCTCTTCTTGGGCGGCATGACGGAGAAGATGATTCCCTCCGAAAAGGGGTCGAGACTGTCTACGAGCTCGAGTTCGGCGAGACCTCCCAGGGTGATGAGCTGAGAAGAGTCGAGCGCGTGAGTACACCAAATCAATCGACGACCTCCCGAACAAAAGAAACGCACCTGGTACATCTCTTTGAGCTTGGACGAGATGGCGTTGAAACCTGCCATGAACTCGAAGTGTCGCGTTTGGCGGAGATCGTCGTAACGTGTCTTGCCAGAGTCACGCTCAGCGGTGACCTTGTTGAGGTCGGCTTGTCGTTCGTCGAACTCGGCCTGTCGCCGACGGAACTCTTGCAGAACGGACATGTTGGGCTTTGACTTGAGGACTCGCTCTGTCAAAGCCGGATCGCTGGAGGAGTCAGCGGGTGGTGTCGTCACTCGCGAGGAAACACGGACGCACCCTCCAAGTTGGCAACATCAGCCTTCAGAATGTTGACGTCCAGCGCCTCGAGTTCGTCCTTGCTGAAGATCTCAAGTTCTTGGTTGGTTGAACGAGGCTTCTCAGGCTTAGGCTCCGACTCGGCAGGCGTCTCTCCCTCGGCGGCTGGAGCGGCTTCGCCGTCGACGTCCATGTCTTCAAGTGTCGGCGAGGACTCCTTGGGTTTCGGAGCCTCGTCTTCATCGTCCTCACTGAAGAAAAGATGACCAGAACGATCAGCATTCTCGTACCGTCACACAGGTCATCGACACAAGGGGTGAGGGACGCACTCCACGTATTGAAGTTCGAGTTCCGCGTGTCTGTCCGTCCAGTGACTATGTCGGTTGCGAGAATCCTTGAGGGTTTTGGTGTTGTCGTCGATCTTCTGCTTGAGGTCGAGCTGTGAAAAAGATGGACTTGTCTCAGTAAAGGATGGACCCGCCACGCACAGGACTTTGGGACGTACCTCTCGAGCCTTGAAGACGTTGAGGGATCCAGACTTCTCGTCCAGTTCCTCCTTGACGGCAGCGAGCTCCTCCTCCAGGCTCTCCAGACCAAAACGAGCCTCATCAACGGCTGCTTGGACGAGACGCATGTCCTCGAGGCAGGCGTTGAGGTGCTGGTCATGCTCCTCCAGTTGAGCGTCGAGGTCTTGAAGCTTCGAAGTGTTGGACTGGATGGCCTTCTCGAGCTTCTCCGCATCCTTGGCAGACTTGGCCTGCTCGACCTCTGCCTTGGTGACTTTGTCGGACGAGAGGTCGATCTGCTGCTTGATTCCATCGACCTTGGACTTCTGCGCGCGGAGCTTGATACCTCCCACTTCCAGAATCTTGTCCTGCAGCTGCTTGATGGCGTCCTCGATACCAGCGGATTTCTGACGGAGCGACTGGACCTCCTTCGTGTGCGTCGCAACCTCCTTTTCGAGCAATTTGATCCTCCTCTCATCCTCTGCGTTGGGCTTGTTTTGCGATCTGCAGGAGCAAAAAGAAGAAGCAGGAAAGGGGAGGGACGGCGGTCAGCGAGAATAAGGGAAATACTGAGGGCTGAGCTGAGACGTACTGAAGTTCCTGCAGCCGCTTGTCTGCCTCGGCGACACGCTTCCGGCCGTTCTTGACGTCCAGCTCGATCTTAGTGATGGACAGCTCGACTTGCGGGATACGCTGCTTGTTGTCGGTAACCTCGTGCTCGGCAGCCTTCTTTTCGGAGAGGAAAGCGGCGAGATCCTGCTGGGCGACGTCGGACTCCTTCTCAAACCGAGTAATGACTTGAGGCTCCACGCAATCCGAGGCGAACTTGGAGCTCATCCCTCCGCGCTGGACCCGCGTACCTCCTCCCGACATGGCTCCAGAGGTGTCGATGAGTTCTCCGCCTAGCGTCACGACTCTCCAGCGTTGCTTGCCGTACGCGATCCGGTTCGCCTGGTCGAGATCCTTGGCGACCAGAGTCTGCCCAACGGCCTTGAAGAAAGCCGTAGCGAGACGCGCGTCCTTGGGCTTGATGAGATCGAACAGCCGAGGAACGCCCTCCGGAGTGTCGCGTGGCCCAAGGTCCTTGTTGGGAAGCTTGTTGAGGACGAAGATGCTGGCTCGACCTCCGGTTCGTCGCAAGTGCTCGATAACAGCTTGACCCTGCTCGATCGTATCAGTGACGAGGGCGTTGAGACTTCCACCGCAGGCAGTGGTGACGGCGACGTCGTACTTGTCGTCAATGACTCCAAGGTCTCCGAGGCGGCCCTGCAAGCGAAGCAAACGCAAGGTCAGGTCAAAGCAGGCGTTGGACAGGTTCATTGGAAAGATCTTACGTGGAACCCGTCGAGACGACCCATCTCCTTCAGCTTCTTCAGGCCTGAAAGCATGGCGTCCTCACCCTTGCCAGCGGCCAGCGACGCCTTGGCTTCCTCGACGCGATCTCTAAGACCCGAAGCATATTGACGAACTGTGCTCTCTTTTGAGGTCAGGGCCTGTGACGCATGCAGAGTTGTCAGCGCTTGCAAAGGCGGGTTCCAGTTCATGAAGGGGAAGACGTACCGCCAGACTCTTTTCGGCCGTCGCCAGCCGCTTCTTGAGGGTGATCTTCTCTTGCTCCAGGTTGGCCAGAGTCTCCTCCTACGGAAAGGAATCAAAGAGGGGGTCAGCCAAGGTCGAACGTGACCAAAAGTGGGATGAAACGCACCTTCTCTCGCCCGGCATTGACAAGCGCCTCCAGTTGCTCTTCCGCCTCCGTAACAGCCTCCACGGCTCCACTCGCCCTCTGCTCGAGCAAATTCCTCTCACTCTCGGCGACGTCGATGAGCGCCTGCTTTTCGCTGATCTTGGCCGTCCAGGGTTCAAGCTCCTGCTGGTGAACCTCAATCTGGTTCGAGAAATCGGCCGTTTTGTCTAAACAGAGGAGAAAAACGCGACGACGTCGTCAGCTCACTGCACCCAGGAAACGTGCAGTCGGGCAAGGGACGCGGCGTGGACTGACCCTTGAGGCTGTCTCGGATCTCCTCAAACTCCTGCTCCTCGGTTGCAAGTCGAGACTCGAGCTTCTCCAGTTCCTTGCGCGTCTTCTCGATCGTCTCCTCGTGGTTCTCGACCCAAGACAGAGCGGAAGATTTGGAGTGCGAGTCCTGCGCGGGTGGACGCAAAGTTTTCGTCAGTTCGCGAGGTTGAGTCAGGGACAGTGGGGAGACAGATCGCAACACACCTCAGTCAGAGACTTCTTCAACTTCTTCTGCTGCGACTGGACATGCTTCTTCTTCTCCTGCAGCTGCACCTCCTTCTTCTCCTGGATGGCCAGCTCCTTCATGATCTTCTCTGTGTTGGACTTGACCTCGAGGTACACGGCGTTCTGCTCGTCGAAGTTCGCCTGGAGTTCCTCGATCTCTGCGAGGTTGCCCTGGTTGGCCTGGATCTCCTCATCGAGCTCCTTCTTGAATCGAGTCTGTCAACGCAGGTGGGGGTTGAGTTAGCGCTGTCTACGATAAGATTCAAGTCAAGTGAGGAATGGGAAAACGTACCAGGTTCTGCTCGACGAGGGCAAGGTTGGAGTTGAGTTGGAACAAGTAGTACTGGTAGAGGGCAGACTGCCTCCGAGCCAGCTCGTTCTGATCTCTCAGGTAGTCCTCGGCCTCCTTCTTCCGACCCTGCGAAAGGAGATACGGTTTCAGTGTCTTTGCGACCAGCAGAAGGTTGCAGTAAAAGGGCGGGAACGAACCTTGAGGGCGTTGAGCTCCCGCACGACGATACCGAGACGGCCCTTTTTCTCTCCCATGACCTCATTGAGGGCGTCGACCTGTACAAGCGCCTCCTCGATGGCCGTCTTGTACTTGGAGGTCCCGATGATGTCCTCGAGGTACTCGAGCAGACCCTCCTCGTGCTCATTGGCGGCCTTGGGCTTCATCTGAGCGATGGACTCGACCTCTCCCTGGAACGACATTAAAGCGCTCGTCAGGTCTTCTCGTCGAATTCCATGTCTCAAAAAGAAGGAAATTACGCACCTGAAGGATGAGGAATCGCTTGTGCGTCAGATCAATACCACGGTCCTTGAGCAATGTTGTCGCCTCCGTGTAGCTGCTCGTCTTGTTGTTGATGGTGTACTTCGACTTGTTGTCCTTGTAGGCCGTACGGGCGACGATGAGCGACGAGTTGGGGACGACTTCAAAGGCGTCGGGTCCGGGCTGCGCGTCGAGAAGGCTGAGGGTCAGCGACAGAATCGTAGCTTGACGTTCCAAGGCGACGACTTACCAGATCAATGATCTCCTTGAACCAAACCTCGACACTACAGTACTCCAGATCTGGCCAGTCCTCCGAGTTGTGAATGAGCTCCGACAACTTGCCCTGTCGCATCTGCTTGGCCTTGAACCCGAAGACGAAGAGAAGCGCGTCGATGGTGTTGGACTTTCCCGATCCGTTGGGTCCAACGATGGCGGAGAAGGACTGCATGAAGGGTTGAGCACTCGCGCGGTCAGACATATATCTCGAAGCGACAGTAAAGGAAGAACAGAACCAACCTTGTGGAAGGGTCCGATGACCTGTCGTCCGGCGTAACTCTTGAAGTTCTCGAGCACCATCTTCTCGATGATCAAGCGCTTCTGAGGACCCTTCGGAGGGTCGGGGATCGAAGCTGCAGGAACTGCTGGTCGAAAGGGCGTTCGAGGAGGCTTGGGAATGAACTTGTTTACCGAAGGAATGGGGGGGACGGTCGGCTGAGAAAGAGGAGGGGGTGGGCTGGCCTTGCTGCTCTCGAGCAGGTCGTCGATGTCGTCCTCTTCCTCGTCCTCCTCCTCGGCATTCAGAGCGTTCTCCTTGTCGTCCGAGTCGTGCATGAGCGAGTCGGTTTCCGAAGGTCGAGAGGGCCGCTTGCCGTTGGTCTTGACAGGCTTCTCCTCCTCTTCCTCCTCCTCCTCCTCCTCGTCATCGTCCCCGCCGATCAAGGAGTCCGCATCTTCCTCCTCTGCTTCAGCTACCAACTTCTCCTCTTCATCCTCCTCCTCGTCGGATTCGATAACGCCGCGCTTCTTCGCACCTCGGCGAGCTCGGACGGGAGAGGCGACGCTGGAAGCAGCTGGCGACGAAGGGGCGACCGAGGACGCCGTTTGACGACGCAGAGACCGGCGTTGAGTTGCCATGTCGAGGCTTGGTGTGTCCTTGACCTGTCTTGACGCCTTCGAAGGAGGGACTTGAGGTGAGAGGTCGAAAGGCGGAGGAGAAGGTTGTGGTCGGGAGCTCGCGACTCTAGACGCGTCTCCGTCGCTCAACAGCTCGGAAATCAACTTGCACTTCGAGCCTCTGCACGATCGACTGGCTTGGCCAACAACTCAGTTTCATACATGCTCTACAGTAGTCGCGTATCGTCGTTGACGAGCGGGTGCAAACCTCCAACGGTGCAGAGCGATGTTGTGCGACAAGACGAGGGCAGAGGGCATGGAGAACGTGGTCGAAGTTAGATGGAGATGAAGCAGGACCGACCACCACGTTCGCTCGTCAGAGCCAGGTCAAAGGTCGAACTCCTCCACTTCGACGGAGTTGATGAGAATGACTTTTTCGACGCAGTCGCG